>CAXIPT010000006.1:5491812-5562155 GCA_964030475.1 Tethya wilhelma | reverse complement strand
GAGAGAGAGAGAGAGAGAGAGAGAGAGAGAGAGAGAGAGAGAGAGAGAGAGAGAGAGAGAGAGAGAGAGAGAAAGTCACCTGGTGTGAGGACTGAAGCACTGGCTCGGTGTCCAAACGACAGAATCCATACTGGATCAGGACTACACACACAAAACAAAGACAACATCTCGTAACTAAACAAAGATTCATTGTAGGACACACATACACACCAAAAAGAGAGAGCTAGCCATCTTACTTTGCTGCTAGGATACCAAGGCTGGGGGACAAAGGTCGATTGAGCTTCTTGTTGCGACTCACATACCCTTCTTGCTGCTCGAGGAGGGGTGTTGTCGTGGCAACAGAGCGACCACTGGAAAGAATACATAATAAGAACTCTCTCTCTCTAGAGAGACTACTAGCACATCATGGACCAACAAATGATATGCTAGGGAGGAATTAGCTTACAGAATGGGACCAGCAGCAGGTCTTGAAGCTTTCAGCCCTCTCACAACGGTAGGCAACAGCAGCACTCTATTGGAGGCAAGTGTACATGAGTAATGGTTTCATCAGACTGAAGAAAACCGAGCTAACCTTGCTTTGATCATCATCCTGGACAGATATTGCTTGATTACTTTCAGCTTTAGCTCACAAGCAAATTTAATAACATTACGTCATAGGTTCAAAACAAGTTCACCGAGTTCAGTACTCAGCTTACACTGCTTCAAGAGGAGTTGTTCACCGGTAGTGACTCTAAGATGGCTGCATCTATATCTCTGAGTGGACTCGCTACAAAGAGATGCCTGAATGTGCTCGCAAGGAGTCCCGTTTTAGTAGCTGGTAAGGAAAGACGTTTATCTCTAAATAATGCGCACCTTGATTGTGTTCACCTGTTGCATTTCTCTCTCAAACAGCGAGTGTATTTATCACTCCTGACTCCCTTCAACGCCATTCTCTAGCAGAGTCACAAGCAAGAGGCTATGGTATGTAAATAAACCTATTGATGTCCTCAATGTTGTGTTCAGTTTGTATGAATTTGGATATATACTGGTGCCATTTCTCCAGCTACTACTGCTGTAGCTAAGTCTGGCTATGGGAAGCATTGGAAGTATGAGAAGGTGGTCACTGTTAGTCTCTTGGGCCTCATACCAGCTGGCCTCCTCTTTCCCAATGCCATTGTGGATTACGGGTTGGCATTGACAATACCGCTGCATGGTCACTGGTACGTTGGGCTTCATCCTAACAATGAAGGTTTCTTTACATTTCAAACTGCCTCCCTCTCTCTTTCTCCTTGTTTGCTCTTTAGGGGGTTTGAGTCAGTGATTGAGGACTATGTTCCTGACGGTTTAAAGAAAGTTTGTCATGCTCTGCTCTACTGTGTTTCATTTGGTACATTTGTTGGATTGGTTTATCTGAACTATTCTGATGTTGGTATTTGTAATGCTGTCAAGATGATTTGGTCCATGTGAACACTTGTGTGTACGTACGTGTATTACTAGTTGCTAGTCTAGTACATGTATCCATTGTCATCTCATTTATAACTTTATTTGCTGTGACATACCATGGGGGGTACATAATTAATTTCATTGGATTGACGTGGCGTAAGAATTATTGTGCATTTTTAATGACCTGGTTTAGTGTTGATAATGTACAGCCCAGTCAGTGCATTTTAGTAGCATTCATTCTACGTGTTAGAGTTCATCTTTCTGGGTGGATTTCTTCATGGTAGCACAAGGCATGATAGAGAGGAGATACCCGAGAGTATACCCATGGGCATTGTCCAATAAATATCCCATGGGCGTTGACCCTTCGTACAGTTTACTGACGATCTTTCCCGTCATGTAGCCATCTCTCTTTATGTCCAAAAAAGCCTGCTCCCACGTTTCACGATTTCTGAAGAAAATTATGAAACAGTTAAAACAAACAAACAAACAAACATACATACATACATACATACATACATACAAACAAATAAAAAGAAATTGGATACACTCACACACATGTAAATGTAGGTACTACTAACTTACGATTTGATAAACTTGCACAGCGATGGTGTCATTTCAACAGGGTGTCTGCGTGCAGGCTTTTTGTAATCCTCTTTCTTCACTTCATCTGAGAACCTTAGCCTCTTTGCCATAATCCTCATTATACCTTTCTTCCCACTTGCGACAGTTTTGCCTCTTACCACTTCTTTAATGTCGATGGCTTGGCTCAAACACACTAGCAGCAGTTCGTTCAACCAGTTTGGTACACCTGGCAAGTTTCTTCCTCTCTTTCCACTGACAGCGCTGGGAACTGTGTAGTCAGATACACCTGCTCTCAGCAAAGATTCTTGAAAATGATCTTCTAAATCTTTTCGTCGTTCCTTAAACTGTTTCACTCGCTCATGTTTAGGGAACTTGCCAGTGAATTTATCAGCAAAAGTGAGCACTAGTAAAGAATGCTTCCAAATTCTCTCACCAAAGTGTTTGGTAATGAGTTCAATGAACTTTTCATTCTTACTTTCTTCAGCATCAGTATTGTTCATGTTCTGACAGAGTATGAGTAAGTCTGGATCGCTACAAGATGTCTCAATTCTCTCCATGTCTTTGTCGCCTCCTGACCATGCTGCATCACATGCTATCACATCCACACCACTGATTGTCTCCTGGTACACTGACGCTGGTGCTTCTAGGGTGGTGTGAGGTTCATCATCATCCTTGGCTCCTGCCACTCCATTTGCTGCTAATTTCTGTCCCAAGATGTTATTTATCAAGGTAGATTTGCCACTTCCAGCTGTTCCAAGGACCAGTATCTTCAAATTGGCTGATGTCTGTGATGCTGTAGTGATTTGAATACACAAGCAAACCAAGTACAACCCTGTCCGAGTTGCCATGTTAAAGATCTATGTATAAAAGGGGTGGACCTAGTTGGCGGCATAGTTTTATCGAACTGAACATGCGCATATCGTATCTCTGTCATCACGGCACGGGGTCATTACGTTTTTACCTACGATCGTATGACCATCAGCCAACACCAACAACCAGGCGAGCAACCCAGTTCGATCGGTTAGCAGCTAGATTATGTCAATGGGTAAGTTGAGTTTGATTATGTGAAGACATTGATGAGAATCAGATCGTATGACTAAGCTTACTGATTTCATACTCAAATTCCAGAGAAGGAATCAATGTATAGCGGCCCCGAACCGAAGTGTCTATCAGAAGACAATCTGACTGATCTTCTCGATCTATTACATGGTGTTGCTCACAAGTGGGAGCGAATAGCCATCTTCTTAAAAGTGAAGAGTGATACGATTAAATGTAAGGAAAATGAGGCAGAAGACAAGCTATTGGAAGTCATGAAACGGTGGTTGGCAAAAGTAAACCCTCCCCCAACTGTGATAAGTCTGGTGGAGGCACTGAAGAAACCATATGTTGGTGAGGAACAGACTGCACTAAGTGTCTTGAAACACTTTTACCCACACCATCAAGGTAAAAATCTGTCTGGAATACTACTACAGTATGTTATACTGCTAGATGTAAGTTACAAACTGGTAGAGTATGGATGCCCTCAGTACTTTTGCACCATGCTGCCCAAAAAATCAAAGTCGTCTGGTCCATTTTATCCCTACACGGTAGAAATTCAACTTGAAGACAATTTAGA
The DNA here is from genome assembly GCA_964030475.1 of Tethya wilhelma. Lineage (NCBI taxonomy): Eukaryota > Metazoa > Porifera > Demospongiae > Tethyida > Tethyidae > Tethya > Tethya wilhelma. The sequence goes on along the minus strand of CAXIPT010000006.1, from coordinate 5,558,536 downwards.
CTATGTAAAAATTACATTCTTATAACAAATATAGCTCTAAGAACTATAGCTACTTTTCTGGCTGTTTCTCCTGTGTTGTCATCACTTCCATGTGCTTGGCCACCATTTTGTTTAACTTCCGGGTGGAAATTAATTAAGGATGCGTTCGTGTAGACTGTTAACTATACTGTGTACAGAGCAGGTGCAATCAAATACTTCGAATGGCAAATGTACATGTAGGAGTGATATTAAATGGACTGCTGTCATTTGACTTCCATATCAGTGGCAAAAAATAACGATTTCCAGAAGCACTTCATAAAATACTTCCAGTTTATGATGACATAATTGCACCTGCTCTATACTTGTGTAGTACCTTAGAGCCTATAATAATAATTATTATTATGACTTTATGTTCTTGAAATGTATAGCTGCACACCTACTAAAGTCTGTTAGTACTTCTGAGGCTGATACACCTAATGATCTAGATTTGGAACAGCGTCCTTTAGATCGTTCTGAAAGCTCACCAGCTACAGTAGTACCCTTAGCTGTGGAACACGCATCTGCTCCAGTCTGTAGACCTGATTCTGAGTCACAAGTTGATGCTAAGGATATCTTTGTTAACAAAATCACGTATAACAAAGCTATTATCTCTGAGAAAATCAGTCATGATAAACAAGACCAACAGCCTGAAGAAACTGGGGGTAATCTCGATCTTTATGACGATCTGCCTAATTTAAAGAAGCTATCTCCAGACGAACAAAGGGTTGTGACAGGTCGACTCACAAGAGATTACCTGCGTATCACCAAGAGCCATTCCAAATTAGTCTCAGATGTGATTCATTCACTCAAGGCTCAAGGAGTTACACCCGAACGACTCTCCACAGCTCTGATGAATCTCAGCGTATTTCCTGTTCAGAAGCAAAATCCTTCTCCTTTACCTCTGCTCTCAGACAACTTGGAAGATATCTGTAAATCTAACAGTGTTGAAGCAGTTTTTTTTATCTTGCGACCTTATGGATCCTTCTTCAATTGTCATGTTATCAAATACATTGTCAATGACTCTGGCCTGTGCACTGATAAAGATAAAGAAAATCTTAAAAAGTACGAGCATGAGCTAGATAGCTACTGTCGAAGGAGTATATTCGAGTGTCCACTTATTGAGAGACTTGATCCAAAGTTTCAAAGTTTTGCGATGAAAGTAGATGATGCTGTGTTTAATTCATTGGAAATGAAAGCTGTAGATGCATTCTGTATCAATCTAGCAGAGGCTTGTGGTTTGGAGCCCCACACTTTGCGTCTGTGCTCAGTGGAGAAAGGCTGTTTACAGCTCACATTTCAGGTACCTCCTTGCGTGTTAGAGTATCTTTTTCCTCTTAAAAGTGGACAAAAGTTTGCCCTGAAGAAGCTTGGAGTTTTGAAATTGACCTGTGAACCTTCATGGAACTATGAGCTTGAACATGTATGTTATACACGCATAAATACATGCATGAAGAATTTTAGTGTATATATTATCTTGACATTGATTCAATTATTTCATATACATACAATCACAGATAGTGTACCCTTGTGCTTGGCGAAGGCTATTTGGCCGTTGCAACTATGGAATTGAGTGTCGCAATGATCACAATGTAGATCCTGTTCAGAAGTAAGTTAAGTTTGGCATGTGCAGTGTCACAATATATAGATCCACTATATACTCACAATATCATATAGATAGGAATTTCAAGGTTATGGTTTGAAGCAGTAACAATATACTAAGTACAGAGTATTATGCATGGCATGCTTATAAGATAATATCAATTTCACTTTGTATATAGACCAACTGTTGAAAATCTTCCAGAGTTTGCTACCATTTCAGCTGTTAAAAGAATTCCTCCTTCAGGATATAGTCCAGATGGGAAGAGTTATGCTATTTCAATTCAAAATGAAACGGTATTTTGGTAACAATGTAACAATGCAAAATTAAGAGTATTATTATACTACACTACACATGCAATAACACTGACACTATTGTTACTAATAATTATGCTCATAATATTATTTCCTTGGGAATACAGATGAATATTGTCGCAGAAGATGAAGCTACTGCAGAATTTGCTAAAGGAGCAATAAGAAAACAACTCCAAGAATTGCGTGTAAGAATGTAACTATATATATATGTTTTAGACTATATAATTAAGTATTCTGTCATAATATAGTGCATGTATAACATGCATGGCTGTTGTGTATCTCTATAACAGGAGGATGCTAGGCTCAAGTACAGCTACATTCATCCTGACGGAGTTTCACAGCCTGTACTCTATGCTTTCAAGAAACCTGAAAATGCCAACACGTATGACATTAAATATCCATTTTCAGTAAAATATTATAATTATATACCTCGTGCACATGTATACATTCGTGACAGAGTTTTATGCTTATCATGGCAGCGATTTGTGTATATTTTATAGCTTTCAATTGAAGCAAATCATGCCAAAGGAATCAGGAAAACAGATGACTATTGCAGATTTTGAGAACTTACCCAGCAAGCATGTAACACCTGCCTACTCCAGACTCTCCCGTCACAAAAGAATTGTGTATCCTATCCAGTTGAGAAGGGATTACCAGGATGATATTCTGGAGCAGTTGAAACAGAGTCTGTCTTGGATGCACGAGAATCATCTCACTCCACAAATTGAAGGAAGGTACATATAAGTTACACACGCACCCTTACTCCTGAAAAACAATAAAAATGCTTATCAGTTCATCAGTATATAGTTGTGCACACAACAGGAAGCACATAACCATATGCAACCCTTACTCACAGCATTTGACTTCCTTATATAGATTTGGAAAGTTCACATGGCGTGAGTGTTTGAATGATGAATGCTTTGATGTGGAAAAGCTAATTACTCTCTCCAGAGAATCCAATGCTCCACCTGGATTGAGTTATTACACTTTCACCACAGAGTGAGTATATAGATGCTGTCAGCAACATTTTAACACCATAATATTATTCTATGTTTATTATAATATTATTATTTTAGGATTTCAAGTGATGATGCTGTTTCTATGAAAAGTGGTTTTCAAAAGGTAGGAGACCTTGAGAAAACATACACTTTCATCTTAATTAGCAGAGATGGCGAGGAGGCCTACCGAGTCAAGCTTAGGTTTGATGGTAAAGAATCACCAAGTGTTGTCTACACCAGAAAACTTTACTGTTGGGGTAACTCTTCTAATCCAAAAGTACAAGTGTTGCTCGACATTCTATTTCTGCACCGGTAAGCTAGGTACATGTCGTGTGTAAGTGTATGAGCCTTAGGCCCCGTTTACACGTATACGTTTTAGTATATACGCAAACTTTGAGTATATGGATACAGCATGCATCTACACGATACCTCTGTAAACACTCACATAAACGGATACTTTTGTAAACGCTCATGAAAGTGGAGACTTTGGTATACTTGAAACGAAGACAGCAGCAGGCTCGTGTGAACGAGCAAAATGCAGACTCCAAAACTGTTAACTGGACTAGCTCGTGGACCATTTTGTTGTGTTTTTCAGTAGCTTACAATCATCATCTGTCTACTGAAACACTTTCTCATCTTGTTTGGAGGCTTTTTTCACTTGAAATCGAGCAAGCTAACTGCACTCGTGACAGCTGGCAGTTTGCATGTGCATTGTAACCGCATACGTGTAAACGCCCATTTCCATTTACTATGTTTTAGTGTAAATGCCCTCATCGTTTAGTACTAAATGCATACATGTAGAACTGGTATATACCTCCATGGAATATGCAGTCTGGCCTGCATACAAGTAACTACCATATACACACAAACTCAAATGTGATTCATAGAGTTATGAAAAAATGAGAACAAACAAATATAAAAAAAAACATTGGAAATGTGCATGCATGGAACGTGGTTGTACTATAGTTGTTTGTAGCAACCACAATAATGCTGCTATTATGCATGCATGAGTAAACAGCTGCTATGTAAGTTACGTATGTACCAAGTTGTCAAGCCATCTTTGATCACATGTACCCAGCCTATAATAATAATTATGAGTACACACAAGTCCGAATACTAGCTGTGTGTACATACATATATTGCACATTTGTCAACAAAAAACGTTAGGCATCTTATTTTTGATAACAAAAAACAGTGCTTATATAGTGACACAGTTCCTTTAAGTTTGGCCCTGTGTATATGTATTGAACGTATGTCACTCTTCATATAGATACCATGATAAAGAATTATATCTAAAAACAAACAAACAAACAAAAAGTCACAAAAGGTCATAGAACATCATAAAATGTCACACACTGCACTTTTAATTATTTTTTGTAACATAATAGCACTTACAATATTATTATAGTGACACAGTTCCATTAATTAGTTGAAGTTTCTTCATAATAATAATTTATCACACAGAAATCATGACATCAGATTAAGTTTGTGTGACTTTGAGACAGTGGAAGAAAATCCAAGTGTCATGCAGTTTATCACCTCAACCATTGAAGTATCTGAGACAGGCAGTATTCATTACAATCCAGGACTCTCTCAAGGGAACCAGTGGTTTGTGAACTACATTCGTCATGAAGAGTCTGACACATTTAAACTCCAAGATTCTTTCCTTGTTGAAGTTTCTTCTGTTTATGAGTACAGGATTAAACAACAAGCAGCCACTGAACACACTATTTTACCGGAGGATTTCCACCGACGTCATGAATTAGAGGTGAGTATAAAATTTAATAAGTGCCGCAGTCTCAGCTACTAGCTTGATCAGCACTGGAAGATTCATGACTGTATACTCAATTCATCAGTTTATGGAATGTCATAGTATTATTATTCATTCTTGCAGCTTCATTGCAATTTGATTTCACTCCCCCGTGAATTAGGCCAGGCTAGTGTGTGGACTCCAGATGGAATAATTGAAACTTTAAGAAAAACCAAGTTTTTGCAAGTGATGGAAGATTTGAATGCAAAATTAGACGGACTTTGAATTAGCACTTCAATGCCAGTTACAGCACATAATAGCATTTTTTGCAACTGAACATGAGAGCTTGTGGTAATTGTACTTTAAAAATTATAGCTATATTATCAAATTATCGATAATTTTATTCTTTTAGAGGATTATCCTTATAATTATGGGAAGTGTAGATACCTTACCCATTTCCGGTATGAGTTACGTTGGCCCCGCCCAATAATGCACGGACAATTATTGACCCTATGGAAAGCAATCATATAGATCATGGACTTACAGTGTGGAGATCAGGTCATTCCAGTGGATCTAGTTGGGGAACTCACACCCCAAGAGTACATTCAACAACAGCTGATTGTGCAATCTTGTGAGAGATATAGTGGAAGAAAGGTATAGAGAAACTTTAGTGATCACAGATGAGATCAGTCACGTGCCAGTCAGCTCAGTGTTCACACCGGGCTGACTGCCTGGTTCAAGTTATACAGCTGCTGACTGCCTTCATGATATTATTGCACTCGGCTATGCATGTAGGATTCTGATGATCCATTCTATGTGGTGGATCTTGGTCGTGTTATCTACCTCTATGACAGATGGATGGAAAAGCTCCCTCAGATCAAACCATTCTATGCTGTGAAGAGCAATGATGATCCTGCCATTGTTAAGACACTGGCTGCTTTAGGTGCTGGGTTCGACTGTGCAAGCAAGGTAGTCACAGTATGCATGATTACAATGGGAAACTTCAAAGCTCAGAACTGAATAATTCATCTTTAATGTAGAATTAAATCAAGCTGGTAACAGAGCTGGGTGTTGCTCCAGATCGGATCATCTATGCCAATCCCAACAAGCAGATCTCTCACATCCAGTATGCAGTCAGCAAGGGAGTCTCCATGATGGTCTTTGATGGAGAGGAAGAGGTGCACAAGATGAAAGAACATTGCCCACAAGCAAAGTGTGTACATAATCTAAGAGTGTAAATATTAATATAAAGCATAAAAAGGTATTGACGCATTCTTGTAACGTGGTACGCTCTATTCATTTTGCATTGGTTCATAGCTTGGTGTTACGTATAGCAGCTGATGACCCATTGCGGAGAGGTAATTTTTTTGGTCACAAGTTTGGTTGTTCTGTTGAAGTAGGAAAGAAACTTTTGTTGCTCTGTAAGCAGCTTGGAATGAATGTCATCGGTGTGAGGTACATAAATATAAATGGATTTTCTTGTAGATGACTTTTAAATTTCAGTACGTTGCTCAACTCCGGTAATGTAATTGTACAGTTTTCACATAGGAAGTATGAGTGAGAACCCTTCTGCCTACCAAGAAGCCTTGGCTGCCTGTAGTACCATGTTTCAGTATGGAGCTGAAGCTGGGTATGACTTCAATCTATTGGACATCGGAGGAGGTTTTCCCGGGAAAAGGGAAAAAAATGAACTCTTTCAAAGAATGGTCGATTCTCTCAGGCAAGCACAGGGTCTTCATTTTAGCCCAACTCTCTATCCACGCTTAAGAATTATCTCTGAGCCAGGTATAGGTACTTAGTGTATACTTGATCATGTACATTTCTGTTAGATGTGCATGCACTCAGCACGTGCACACAAATTCAGTATATTTGCCTGCTTTCCATGGCATACTGGGATGTTTGTCATGCATGTTGTTGCCATTATTTCAGGTAACTATTTTTCTGGCTCAACTCATGTCTTAGCTACATGTATCATTGGGAAGAGAGTGCTGGAGTCAGGATCCAATAGTGGCAGTGATCCTATGGCTAGTGACAAAGAAGATTGTATGTTCATGTATTACACCAACGAAGGTGTCTTCGGCTCTTTCAATAGTGTCGCTGTCAATGATCGATTGTTTAGTTTACCACGAATTGTGTCAAATCATAATTCCGATTCGAAACTCCACCCCAGTACTATTTGGGGTCAGACATTGGGCCCAGAAGACAAAGTATGTGAATTGGAGATGCCGGAATTGAATATTGGAGATTGGCTGTACTTTGACAACATGGGTGCATATACAATAGGTGTGGCTTCAACATTCAATGGATTTGACATCCCTTCAAAGTTGTACTATGTGACAGAGAGTTACAGGTGTGTGTATAGTCAATATTGTTATACGTATGATAAGCTAACATGCATCCTCTTATTTAATATTATTTTTATTTTTATAAGTAGAGCAAGATTCAAGCAACTTCAAGCAACAGCTAGCAGTTAGGCTACCACCTATAATTATCCTTTTAATCAGTTGCCATAATATCCTATATAATTATTATTTGTACATTTTCATGAACAACAGATTGTGATGATAAAATGTTATTAGGTGTGTTAATTAGAAAGAGGGGTAAATCTACCACAAATGGCACAACTTAATGCAGTGTCACTACATACTACACCATACATTAATAACAGGAAATTCTCTAAAAAGAAACTACTTCAGAACATGTACATATACTATATATACCTTCAGAAAAAGAGTGGACTAGTTCTACTGCTGTGGGGTCTGTTCAGTGGTAGCTACAGTTTCCAAGGCAACAGTGTTCAACACGGAACTAGAATCAGTGAGTGTGGTCCCACCTTGGCCACTCCCACTCGGACCACTCCCCCCAGTCAACACGTTCTGTGCCAGGATCAATGTATTCAAGAGGCTAGCTGCAGCAGCTGCTGACAGCCCCCCTGAACCTTGAGGGGGAGCTGAAGCAGTGGCAGGGAGGGGGGAAGGCTTGTTGACAGGGTTCGAAGGTGAGGTGGTTGTGTTGGTTATGGAAGCTAGAGTCTGTACGAGGGAACTTAGTACGGGGGTCGATTGAGGGGGCGTGGCAGCACTCCCCCCACTGACAGTGGACTGGAAGAGCTGTGGTGGGGAGGGGTTCGTTAGAGGGGGTGTGGCTAGTCTGGTGGGTGTGGTTTGAGTGGCTGGGAGTTGTGAAGCTGTGAGCAGTGACTGACTGGCTGTTGTGGTTTGAGCTGCCAGTGTGGAGGCAGTGGCAGTCTGTGCCAATGACGTGAGGAGAGGACTGTTAGTGAGGCTCTGAGCTAGTGAGAGGAGAAGCTGTTGAGCTGCGTTCTGAGAGACCTGGTTAGAATTCACTGGTAGAGGAGCACTTGAGGTCTGAGGTGACTGGGCCACTGTGTTGAGGAGGCTTTGGGCCAGTGGGGTGTTGAGCAGTTGGCGACTAGGACTGGGCTGACTGGTTGAAGCAGCTGCATCGATACCAAACTGGATGATCTGAGCTCTTAGGAAGGCATTCTCTTTCTCCAAGACGGTGATTTGGTTTTGAAGTAGAGAGAGTGCATTGGCTGACTTCTCAGCGAGTTTGGCTGTACCAGCCAGCTGCTCATTCTGAGTCATAAGCTCCTTCAGGTACTCCACTGTCTTGTCCAACACAGTACCTTTGCTGTACACATACTGGGAAACAGATGGAAGAGGGAAAAAAAATAAGCAACAAATTTTACCTGACTAAAAAAAGCTAAAGGACGCTAGAACCAGAGGCAATTATGCTTACCCCAACAACATTCCCAGTAGTTGTATCTTTCTTCTGACACCCAGGCACAATCTGGGCCAGGATCTTAATGAGCTCATTGATGCGGTCTCTCCGACGACGCTCAACTAGAGAGAGAGAGAGAGACTTACAAATTTACAAAGAGAAGGGAAATGTATACTACAATTTACTAACAATAGAAAGAAACAGAATGAACAACACTATTGCTCTCACGATGTAGGTTAAAGCATACCTTCATTGTGAGTGGCCTTTCTTTGTGCCTCTCTTGTCTTTCTTCCCTGATCAGAGCTTGGCCTACAAAATAGGACAGGGTCAAAACAAAAAACTTATGATGTTCAACATTCTCAAATCTCTTACAGGTCAATAGCAGTGTAGTCCTTGGCAACACTGGCAGTGGTGGTCTTTGGAGCAATAGGTCGAGACTGGCCCATGGCCTGCAAGATCTCAGCACTACTGGCAGGTGGGATCATTACATAGAGAGGAGCTGTGTGTGTGAGTTTGTGTGTGTGTGTGTGTGTGTGTGTGTGTGTGTGTGAGAGAGAGAGAGAGAGAGAGAGAGAGAGAGAGAGAGAGAGAGAGAGAGAGAGAGAACACCATAGCAACAGGTTTACATGAGGGAGTGGGTGGGGTGTGTTTCACTTGGCTACCACAACTGTTGCTACAAGAACATCATGAAACTTATTCCTTCCCATATGTAGTGTTTGTATACTGCCAAAAAATGTACCTAGCTAAAGTTGGCAACTCTGCAAGAAGTTCAAACCACCTTGGAATGTACATGCTTCAGTCCAAAAGAAAATGGTACAGATTGCTTCAATGACTCTAGCGTGGATATTACAGCTTATGGAAATTAAAACATCCACAACTCTAGTATAAGACAGTGAATAACTTCAGGTGTACACAGATAACAACCGGACTGACTACAACTTACTTCCTCCATGTTGTCCTGACTCGGAGTCCGATGACGTGGCTCTTGTGAGGATGATCTGGGACTGCTGACCGCTGGGCACTGAGTGGCCTCCCTGTTGCATCTGGATGAGAGCATGACCAATGGCACTCAAGGCCCCACTCTGGTCGTCATGACTACCACTAACATCCAGGGAGTCACCGTGATCGGCAAGATGGGCCAACCCCTAAATTAATGAATTAACGAAGTAGATCAAATGGGTGTGTATTTGAAAACAAATGAGTGTTATTAATGCTCATTAGTGTGGTTTATCTGGCTTCATACAGCGCTGCAAGCAGACAAGTAGCTACTGCTGCAAAACAAGCTCACTACCCAAGCCTACAAGTCTACCTGTGTGTCTTGCACAATTCCAAAGGCGGGCCCAGAAAGATCTCCCGTCTGTATCTGTCCTATATCGTCGGACGGGCTCCCTTCGGCTTGGCTGTTGATCTCGATCTCAAACTGTGTGCTCGGCACGGTGATCGTCACGGTGTGATCCACGTCATTTGGACCGCCAGCTTCAATCGTCTCCACCTCTGTGACCTCGGCAATGTCGGCTGCTTCTTCCTCGAAGCGCGCTCGTTTTGGAGAAGGAGAGTTGAGATACGAAGTCTCATCGCCGCGTTCAAAAGACCCGCTTTCAATAGTACTCATAGTTCCAACTGCTGACTAGCTTTCAACTGTCACGAGGTATTGTCACAAATTGAGTGACTAGCTGCCTGACAGATCACAATGGCCGACACGGCCCCTCCTATATGCTCGAATCTGATTGGTCGAGAGGCAATCACGTGATTTTAGGCATGTGAGAATCACAGACGATAAAATTCCATAAGGGTCAAAGGTCAATGGCGAACGCAGAGAAATCAAAGGTGGTGCAGTGGCACTATTGCTCCGTTTGCCGGCGAAATCACGATGAAGGAAAGAAACATAAGTACTCCAAACAGCACAAGAGCAAGCTAGGACTGATCATGCAAAAGTTCTCCAAGAAAGTAAGATACTGTTCTAAATAAAGCGCACCAATCATAATGTCCCCCCAAAAATGTAGTACCTTGCAACACTCAATACACCACAGGTTCGCAGTGCTCGTCGTACACTGACGAAGCCGAGTGTGTTGGAGGGAGAGCTAGAGCCAGGAGCCAAGATGTGGTGCTACTGTTGTGAGGAAGAGATAGAGAAACATGTCACCAACGGCAGTGTCTCCATTGAGTGGGGAGGACTCATCGAACACCTGAGCAGGTTAGTGTGTGTGTATGTGTGTTGCTCAGCAGACCCACTAGAGAGACAAAATGAGTGTATGTGTGTGTGTGCGCGCGTGTGTGTTTTGCTTAGCATACCCATTTGAGAATTCTCTGTTATCTCTCTTCCAGTTCATCCCACCATAAGAAGGCTCGTCTCTTCTGGTGGGTCCATGGAGCTGAAGAGAACCAGCTGCAGACCTTTCTCCTCTTTCCCATTGAGTATCGCCGCTACAAGGAGCTGGTGGAGGAGGCGCTGAGCTCACTGGAGGAGAAGAGAGAGAGACACACTATCGAGGTACGTCACGTGTGGTTGGCTGGAGAGCTCTCGGAGAAATATTGATGTCGTTAAACTGGCCTGGAACGTTTTTGCTTCTATAGATTGCTGAGGAGTTGAGAGCCAAAGAGCAGCTGCAGTCTCAGCTAGCGATGGAGGTGTGTCTGTTGTCTAGTAACAGTATCCGACCGTGTGTGTGTGTGTGTGTGTGTGTGTGTGTGTGCGCGCGTGTGCATGTGTGTGTGTGTGTGTGTGTGTGTGTGTGTGTTGGTATGGCAACTGCAAATATTATTCAAATGTGTTTGATATTTCCTGAATTTCCCAACCTGATTCCACAACAGCCACCTCCTTCCAAACACTCTGGTACAGCCATCTTGCATCAGACATACCAGGATCAATATAGGTAGGTTTATACTTGCATAGATCTGTCTTCCTGAAGACACATTCTGGTCCAGATTTAAATTTAAGCAAAATCATCAATACCACTGGTAAAAGTCTCTTTATGACCATTCACCAATTTCCAAACAATTTTAAGTTCTTTTGTACTTATTGCTATTTGTGTCCAAATTGATGGGAAAGTACTATTATACTTGCAGGCCAAGTTTGGACAAGACTGGAACCACTGGAGCCATTACTGCTGCTAGTAGCCGGGGGAATGTCCACACTGGTGCCACGCCCCCCTGGCTGAGAGAGGATGATGAGGATAGCAGTGGTCATGTGACCAACATTGGTCCTTCTTTGGAGGAATTCATAAAACACAGTATGTAGGTGTGCTGAGCACACACACACACACACACACACACACACACACAGAGGAGCGTCTCAGACATGCTGGAAAGAATCCTAGACGTGTAGGAGCTGACTTCCATCTCCAGCTGGCCCTCCAGCGACTTCACCGCGAGGGCTCTGATGAGGAGGATGACGACTGGTAGGTCACATGATCTCACATGATCTAATAAACTTAAGTTTTCTGAGCTAAGTGATTAATGCTGTGTGCATTTTGTGTGAGTTAGTTTCTCTCTCTCTCTCTCTCTCTCTCTCTCTCTCTCTTTCTCTTTCTGTCAGGCTACCCTCATTTGGCCGTGTATGGAATCATGGCCCACGCTTACACTCAAAGTAAGACCTACATGATGTTGCCATGACGTTGCTAATGTTTGTGGGAGGTTTTCATGTTTGTGACTGTGATAATCTTGTAATGTGTTTGTCTGTATTTCAGCCATTTTAAGTCCTTTCGTATTTGCCCCTATTCTCTACAGAAATGAATATTTGCGTGAAAATAAGAAAATAGGTACATCGTCTGAAACATCTGCTGGTGACCCTAACATCAAGTCTCATGTTCAAAGGAGACCAACAGAAGGAAATGACTCATCCCAAAGTGTAACTCCATCATCACTTGGTGACAATTCTCCCAGTAGCTCCTTATCTTCCCCACCAAAGATCAAACCTTATGTTAGGAAGAGGCCACACTACAGTGAAGGAACAGATACAGAGACTATGATGTCCACACATAAAGCTGTAACATCAACTAATTCTGGTATTACCAGACTGATTGCTGGTGTTCCATGTGGAGAACTGGAAACAGAAAGGCACAGAATGCAAACAGGAAGTCACAAATTGCAGACAGGAAGTGATTCATCTTCAATAATAGCAATTCATCAACCCCTCTTATCGTCAACTCCTTACAATTATCACAGCAGCTATGTTGATCAGTCAGTGAGTGAGTTAGCCCCTGAACTAATTGAACTGCATCAAGGTCAAAGTACAAGTACCCAAAAGAGCAGTGTTGTCAAACCTTACGTCAGGAAGAGAACTTTAAAGCCAAAAATAACAAAATAAATTTAAACAATATTTTACTCATGTGCTTTTAATGACATTGTGTTGTTAAATGGTATTAATTTACAACAAACTAATTATTATTTTCAAAAAAAAAAACAAAACAAAACAAAAACTCTTTATGCATATGAGAATGAAGTTAACTGTCTTGTTCATACAAAAATATTATAATAATGATGATTATTGAGGTATAGATACATGTAATCTCTACTCTTTATCATTAGCGAAGACAAACGCATCAGGGGGTAGACCAAAGTGAGAAGGTGAGGGGTAATCTTCCTCCAGTTGCTCATAGTCGTTACAAATTCTTCTTTTGCAAGATTTCACACACTCCTCTAGTTTGAGCAAACATTTCTTTGGTATTAGAAAGTGGTAGGACAGAGCCACAATCCCATACAGTGGAGGGAGAGCTATCACTGGAAGGGCTAACTTGAACCAATTGTTCTTTATGTGTACTGGGTCTGTTAACCTTGCATATGTTAAGGCTAGCACTCCCAAACAATAGAGTCCAATAGAAGTAAGGAAAACAACATCAATTATTACATAGGCTTGCTTTACGTAAGGCCTTGCTACAACTACCAGAAGAGATAAAAATATTGACACAGCACCACATAAAAGATAGTAGAAGGGACTAGTGGTCAATGCAAACAACATCAAGCTGAGCAATCTGAAACCAAGGTAGATGGCTGCAAAGTATCGACAATCGTATGGTCTAGTTTTGAAGCAGCCTTGGTACGTGTCCATGAATATGTGCAGTGTATTGCTGTGAAAGTGGATGAAGTTAAGGCACTTGTGGAAGCAACGTGAGGGGTAGAGACACAGCAGAACCAGTGGGAGGAGGATGAACACAGAGAACATTATCAGTGCAAGTATGGCATAACCTCTGTGCTCTGGTCCAAAGTACTCCATTGAGCCATTGTAATAGAAATACTGTTGAGGCAATCTAGAACCATTGACGTCATAGAAGGATACTGGTGTGAGGATATCAATGGAGATGTTTGCAATCTTGACGTATGGTAGCAAGAGGAAAACTACAAATGCATCAACTAGTGAGGAACGAATGTCCCATTTTCTTCGAACCAGAGCAAACAGCTTATAAAATGGCCTCCAGAGACGCACCACTGTGATGTACTTTGAATGAAGATGGGCAAAAATAAAAGTGAGAAGGACAAGCAGTAGTGGGTAGGTGGCAACTAGGTACTCAAGAGCAAATATGTGGAGGATGGTAGCATTGGGATGCAAGCAAAATGGTTCATAGACACTGTAGAAAATATCCAAGTTCCAGAGAGAGTATGGTACGGACATGAGAGCAATTAGATTAGGGTGGCTACCTATTGTAAGTAGTCTCATTTGTACAGGGGCAGAGATGAGTTGACTGGTCAAGATGTAAGTGTTGAATACACCAGAGGTGATCTTTATTCGAAAGAGAACTATAAACAAGAAGAAGAAGGTCAGAGGGAGATAAGCAATGGCTATGTACTTGAGCCAGTTGTACTTGTAATCCTTGCACGCCACACAAGAAGTGTTGTAGGTGTAGACAGCTGGAGCAAAGTTAGGCTGACACTTGCCACAGTTCTGTCCTGTCCTACTGATAAGTTTCCCATCGTTTTTAATGCACCCAACACCAATATGTTTTGAATCATTAGACGCATTTTGATGTACATAAACACTTGCAGGAGACCTGACAAAATCACACGTGTATATACAAGGACCAACCAACGTTTTGTTGTACAAATTGCTGTAAGTCATACAGAAGCAGGAGAGCAATTTTATCGATGGTGTGCCTGTTTCTTCGTGATCACAGCGCACAACACCTCCCAAGTCATCTCCACAAACACAACTATTACCATTGTCCTTCAGCACAGTCCATGGTTGGCACTCTTCAATGAATGCGACTGAGTCAGTAGCTGATCTCGCTTTAGAACGACTGTCATACTCAGATATAGCTGAGCTAGAACACTGAGGTAGCTTCGAAACATATGCCAGATACAGCAGTGGCAGTAATTTGCCAACTAGGAGCAACATTTCTGAATCATGAAAGTTCACAGTAATGATTAAGGGGCAAGTATATTAATGACTATATATATGAATAGGGACCAGTTCATAAATATTAATAGTATACAAACATTGAAGGGCATTGAGACTATATATATCCATAGCAAACAAAGTTTATCACCTCATGATAACATGCACAGCTATAGTATTGTGTGGAAATGACTATCTCTACAACTAATTCACAGTAGAAAGAATAACTACATTCATTGTTGCTACATGACATCCATTTTAGGCAATTTAAGTCATATCAGGTAGACCAAAGTGAGAAGGTGGGGGGTAATCTTCCTCCAGTTGCTCGTAGTCGTTACAAATTCTTCTTTTGCAAGATTTCACACACTCCTCTAGTTTGAGCAAACATTTCTTTGGTATTAGGAAGTGGTAGGACAGAGCCACAATCCCATACAGAGGAGGGGGGACAAATACAGGAGCAGCAATCACAAACCACTTTCGATATATATGCTTTGGGTCAGTGTACTTTGAAAATGCAAAAGCAGGAATACCATAACACACAAAACTGAGAAGCGCAAAGAAAATAATATCAATGGTAACATAGAGCTCGTTCTTGTAAGGCCTTGCCATAGCAACCAAGAGAGCCATGATTAGCGTCAGAACACCAAACAAGGCATAGTAGAAGGGACTAGTGGTCAATGCAAACAACATCAAGCTGAGCAATCTGAAACCAAGGTAGATGGCTGCAAAGTATCGACAATCATATGGTCTAGTTTTGAAGCAGCCTTGGCATGTGTCCATGAATATGTGCAGTGTATTGCTGTGGAAGTGGATGAAGTTAAGGCACTTGTGGAAGCAACGTGAGGGGTAGAGACACAGCAGAACCAGTGGGAGGAGGTTGAACACAGAGAACATCATCAGTGCAAGTATGGCATAGCCTCTGTGCTCTAGTCCAAAGTACTCCATTGAGCCATTGTAATAGAAATACTGCTGAGGCAATCTAGAACCATTGACGTCATAGAAGGATACTGGTGTGAGGATATCAATGGAGATGTTTGCAATCTTGACATACGGTAGCAAGAGAAAAACTACAAATGCATCAACTAGTGAAGAGCGAATGTCCCATTTTCTTCGAACCAGAGCAAACAGCTTATAAAATGGCCTCCAGAGACGCACCACTGTGATGTACTTTGAATGAAGATGGGCAAAAATGAAAGTGAGGAGGACAAGCAGTAGTGGGTAGGTGGCTACTAGGTACTCAAGAGCAAATATGTGGAGGACGGTAGCATTGGGATGCAAGCAAAATGGATCATACACACCGTAGAAAATATCCAAGTTCCAGAGAGAATAAAATGAGGATATGACTTTGATAAAAGAGTTTCTAGGCCATTCACCTATTGCTAATATTCTCATTTGTACAGGGGCAGAGATGAGTTGACTGGTCAAGATGTAAGTGTTGAACACACCAGAGGTAATCTTTATCCGAAAGAGAACAACGAAGAAGAAGAAGAAGGTCAGAGGGAGATAGGCAATGGCTATGTACTTGAGCCAGTTGTACTTGTAATCTTTGCACTCCACACAGGAAGTGTTGTAGGTGTAGACAGCTGGAGCAAAGTTAGGCTGACAATTGCCACAGTTCTGTCCTGTCCTGTGTACAGGTTTGTTATTATTTCTATTACATCCAGAACCATCATACTCTGAATCATTGTCTCTATGTGGCTGCACGCTTAGATACAGAGATGAATTGAAGAAATCACATCTGTACACACAATGGCCGACCACTGTCTTGTTGTATTTCTCACTGAAAGTCATACAGAAACAAGGAAGCAGCTGGACCACCATGGCACCACTTTGGTTGTATACACAGCGTACAATCCCATCCAAAGCACTTCCACATTCACAACCCTTATTGCTGTCCTTGATTACAGCCCATGGTTGCCTATGACACTCGTCAATGGAGTTTCCTGTCGAGTTCACCCCAGACAGTTGTGAAGACGGATAAGATTGAAACTCAGTTGGAAGTGCTATACAAGTCTGAGCTAATAAAAAGAATACTACCAGTTCTAGCAGGCTGAGAATCATCATAGAACGAGACATTTCTTTTGTTGATCAGTCAAACTACAGCTCTTGGACTACAATAGTGTGATTGCCACGGAACTTTAGAATGAATATTTTTAAGTATGTTGTTTGTCACAAACATATGTGTGTAGTGATAGTACATCACTTATAATTTGCATTGTACAAACACACGCAAAGAAAAAAACAGCCGGTTTTTTATTATTATTTTTTTTATAATCTTAGAAGAAAGAAGCCAAAAGGTCTCATAATAATGCTGATAATTGAGTATCTGCGCACACTAAACTGTGGCATACAAATACAAACAAACATGTAAACAAACAAAAATTGTTGTTTGAAACAAAGCACTTCCAAGTGAAACTAGATTGTCTCTACATGATTTAGCCAAAATAAACTTTCAGAATCATGACAAGAACATTCTGTACATTACATAGCTACTATACATGAACATGCACGTCGACATAGCAGTATTCCACTTTGAAAATGACATCACAAGATTGAGAAACAACTAGCTCAAATGTTGAAGTATAACACCGGTATATGTATGTAGTACAGCATGAGTTGCAGATCAAAGTATGATTGTTCAATATATTACTTTATATTAGAGTTACCTAGCTATGTACAGTAGTACTATATAATTAGGTTATTTACAGTACCTATCGGCCTTCATTTTCTCTCTTCTGTCCAGCAAAGCTTCGTGAAGCTTACCTTTTTGTTTAGCTCTCTCCAGCCCTTCTCTGGAGTCATTACACACTCGTAGCTTGTGATCATTGAAACTCTGAAACTTTTTCCTGAGGAGAGGGAATTGAAATTACGAGTCAATTAATGAAACCTTGGCAACACAGTTTATAGAAAAAGTGACAAATATTCGGTTCAGAACTTTTCTTGGATAGTTGATTAGGAGCTTTGTGCACTTATGAAAGGATTGTACTAGCTATAATATTGTCATTATTTCATGCACTTACACAAAATCTGTTTCAAAGCCTCCTAAATCACGAGCTGACAGTTCATCTTCCTCCTCTGTACTTGTCTTGATCTTCTTATAACACGATACATTACATCTCATCTGAAGTACAACAGAAATTGCTAGCTTATAAAAATCCAACTCTGTACTAAGATGACAAGAGACAGCTCCACTGGAGGACAGACTCACAATCAGTATTTCCTTCTCTTGTGCCTTCTCACTCAGAGCCATCAGTTTGTTGTCACTGGTTACAGTCACAAAACGATGAGTGGAGGCACACAGTGCTAGTTTACCCTGCATATGAAATTCAAATAGTCTTATCTTTACATATGATCCCAAACCAGAAAGAACCTTCCCAATGTCTGCACGCACATAATGCAAGTCCTTGAATACATAAAACACATTATGTGCTAGCTGCCTACATAGCCTAAAGAGTCAAATGAAGGTTTAGAAAATGAAAGAGGAGTTAGTTAGCTTACATCTTCAAAGACTGGCTCCCAGGTCTCCCTCGGTCCAATGGCCTCTGCCCGTCCTGTCAGCTCACCAGCTGTGTTGATGCTGACATAGCGACCATAGCCTGTCTTCAGAGCCACTTTGGTCTCTGACACACGCACCACTGTGAACACCTCCGCAGGGTCAGGCTGCTCATCTATATATGGAGGGGAGGGGTGTGTACGTGTGTGTTGGAGGTGTGATTGTATTAATATACATACCCAAATGTGTGCATGAGTGTGATAGTGTGACTGTGTGACTCATTTTGCATCATGTTAGTCAGACTCACTTATTAAATTATACAGAACTCACCTATTCAAATAAACCACACAATATATACACATGCCCCCCTCCCCCATGTGCATGTATGTACCAGTATACTCCTACATTATGTACCTTCATCTCTCACATCTCCAGCTACAAAGTAGCCAGTGTCCAGTGCCACGATGTAACCACCTGTGTGTGTTTCAAACGTTGCTGTATCTCGAACATCCTCCAGGCACGTGACTGTACGCCATCTGCCTGAAGGGAGTAAAAATGAAATGATGTAATAGTATACCCTTTGTGTACCAATTTCAAAAGTGAAACTGTGAGCTTGACAGACATAAACTTGAATAACAGATAGCAGAGCTAACCATGTTTCAGTTTGCCGTGGTCTAGCTCATCTCTCTGCTCTCGTTTTCTTTTCCCTTTCTTCTTCTTCAAAAGACTGCCAGCTCCTCCTTTCAGCTTTAGTTTCCCAGAACGAACTGAACTGTACTCACTCATACTGGCCAGGGTTTATATGTTAGGTAAAGGTCGTCACTAGTAACTGGTAAGTGGTCGTCAGCATGCATGGCCGGCCTAGCGCTATAGCCAGCCTAAAAAAAGACAAAGATAATCAAATTGGCCACATTCAAGCCACATCAAGAGGGTCTTTATTTCCTTGAAGAAAATAATTGTGTGCCAGAACAGTAGAAGATCAAATTTATCTACAAGATTCTGAAGTTACTGAAAGATACCGTGCTCAACTTGTCAAAACTTTCTCTGAGTTGTCTGCAGCTAGTTAGCTAGTTGACAGTGAATCATGTCCGCCACTCCTTCAGAGAGAGACCTCCTGGATCAGACGGTCTACCTTGCTAGAAAGATCTACGATGATCCGGCCATCTCTCCTGTACCCCTGGACCTTCACTCCGCCTGTGCCATTGGCAACTATGATTGTGTACAAGATGCCATCAACTCTGACAAGAATCTCGACACTAGAAATAAAGGCAAGCATATTAACATATCGAGGTGATTTTTTAGTGAGTGAGTGTGTGTGTGAGGATTTTTCGTGCGAGTGTTTGATTGTTTCAAAGTAGGGACATTTTTGCTTTATACCGTGAGCTCTCAGCCAGTCTGTAATCTGAGTAGCCCTAATCTGAGCTGAAACAGCGTACTACTACTACCTCTGTGTGTGTGTGTGTGTGTGTGTGTGTGTGTGTGGTTGTGTGTGATTGTGAGGTGTAGCAGTTCCACATCCTGGCCAAATTTCCAGTCAAGGTTTCTAGTCCTTTTATTTGGGTTTCAGCCAACCCTGCCTTGAAGCTTGGGTGGTGTTACCTCAGTATTATACATATTGCATGCCTCTATTGTATCAACAGCAGCTGCTCCCACAGTAGTGGTCTCTAGGCAACTCTCTACTGGTGGCTGGAGTATGCTGCTAATTAATGGCTGGTGGGTATTGAACCAAGCTCACATTGATGAGAGCTAATATATATATATATATATATATACATACATACATACAGCGCTGTCATGATAAGTCAGCCATTGTGTTTAGCTTGCTTCAAAGAAATCGCACTTCTCCACATAAAACTATATCTAGCTACCTTCCACACACACATCACCCCACAGCTGGGTGGACTCCTCTGATGTATGCCTCGTACGTCGGCCACGACACCATAGTGAACTTGTTGCTGGACTCAGGGGCAGAGCCAACGAGGGGCACCCCCTCCTCCCTCACCCCCCTCATGGTGGCAGCTGGCTGTGGCAACGAGTCCGTGTGCTACTTTTTAATCCAGGTACCATAGGTTGCTTGCATGGCGAAGTGGAAGTAATGGGGAGTTCTTTTAGTCGAACTTTCCCCATGTAGCTGTGTATGAAGTCTAGTGTGTGTGTGTGTGTGTGTGGTTTTATCGTTGTAATGTTTATTTTGTGATAAAGTCTCAGTGTCTTCACATCATCAATGTTGTTCTTATCTGTTGTGTCTCCTCCAGGCTGGGGCAGAGATTGACACTCAAGACTCCAATGGCTACTCTGCTCTCATCCATGCTGTGAGACAAGGCCATCAGACTGTGGTGCAGCTGCTACTGGAGAGTGGGGCTGACCTGGAGCTGCAGTGAGCACCTCCTTTTTGCCTAGCTTGTATGCTAGTGAATTTACTCTCTCTCTCTCTCTCTCTCTCTCTCTCTCTCTCTCTCTCTCTCTCTTTCTCTTAGAGATGAAAATGGCTACACTGCTCTGATGCTGGCTGCTCAAGAGGGAGATGAAATCATAGTTGATGTTCTAGTGGCATGTGTAAGTGCTCTCTACTAACTTACATTGTCCCTTCCCTTCCCATCCTAGACTTGTTGCAGACATCCTTACTATGTCTCTAGACCTAAAGACTTAGTTGCTAGGCAACCTCTACTAAAACTACATCATAACTGACAACAGGGGTTGTTTGTACTGGTAGGAAGTCTAGAGTCCACTGTCTGTTGTTGTCATGGCAACAAATAACACAGGCTATGCTGGATGTCTGGGATAAACAATTCTGTTATGTTGTGTGTTTGTAAGACTGTGTAAGTGAGCCAGTTTCTCCATGCTGTCTGTCTCTCCATGGATGTAGGGAGCCAACCTTGATGCGAAGGACAAAAAAGGGAACACAGCTCGTGCCATTGCCTACAGCAAGCACCACGTTCGGACAGTGACCCTGTTGGATAACGCCATCTACATCCTTCAGTCCATGCCAAGTGGGTAGCCATAGCTAAACTCTATCTGCTTTGAGAATGCTGGTAGAAAAAATTGAGTTACTCTCTTGTATTCGAACTGATTTCAAATTTCAAGCACCATTTGAAAGCGCTCGTTCTACCTGTTCTTTTGATTGCTTTTCCAGCTTCCTAAAAGTTCAAGTATTGAATGAATCTCATTATTTCACTTCCAGTGGCATTCTCAAACCAGGTGGACTTAGTAATGAATTTACTCCTCCCACACACACACACTNGAGCCATGCAAGAAGAAAGAAGCTCAGGGGGCAAAGGTCATCGGAAGAAATCAAGACCTCAACTTACTAAACAGCCGAGTACTGAGCTCACTGCAGCTTACCGCCAGGTATCTCTCTCTTTCTCTCTCTCTCTCTCTCTCTCTCTCTCTCTCTCTCTCTCTCTCTCTCTCTCTCTCTCTCTCTATTTAGCTACATGTTTTAATTTCTCTATGATGTCATCTTTGCAGGCGATGGACACCATTGAACATTTAGAGGAGCAGCTGTCTCAGGAGCACCAGCTGCGTAAGACCACAGACAGCTTCCTCTTGGAGCTACAGACGTCCCGCCAGAGGGCAGTGGGCTGTGTCAGAGCCGTCAAAGACACTCAGAGGGACATTGTCATGCACAGCATGGCTGTCAAGTGAGAGAGAGAGAGAGAGAGAGAGAGAGAGAGAGAGAGAGAGAGAGAGAGAGAGAGAGATGGCAATAGTTAAGGTTTGGGCAGGCTATTGTTGGTAATTTGGTACAATGTGGGATGAATTTGTCTCTTCTAAATCTTTGGAAATTACAAGCTGTATTCTTTGTCTACTTATCAATCATGTGGTAGTCACATGACTGCCGTTATGACAATGGGACTTGGATTATCTTGATCTTCTTATCGTCCAGGAACACGTACAGTAAAGTGACGGGGGAACTGGAGGGCCTTCGTCTCCTCACCACCTCAACGTCCATAGACCCCAAAGACCTCAAGAAGTTGTGCTCTGAGCTGGTCTCACTGAACTCAAGAATGGGACTGGAACTGGAGGCACTGTCAAGGTACCATTCCCATGTTGCATGTTTGATTTGAGTTAATCTCTTTGTCCCTAACTCCAGGACTGTGGAGTCAGCTACCCAATATGTGGACACTCTCTCTTTTCATCTCAGTTCTAATTCATGACCAACTATGTATGTATATAGAATGGTTGAACGATTGTTAAAATTTACTGTCAGTCTGTCACATCATGTCAACCATGCAGCTACCTGGTGGCGGGCGCGCGCCGCGCGGAGCCGGCTGGTTAACCGGTTTGCATGGATGTCGCACGTGATTAGCTTCAGAAATCGAAATACTCTAAATATACGTCAATACAATAATGGGTGGGGCTCCTTGATACTGCAAGTCAAATAATTAAAGGTCAATTATTCAAACCTGACAAAGGTCATAAGGCTATGCAAGGAATACACCAATGCTTGCGTCTGACAGCTTCATCCCCCGGCTCTCTCCCAAAGGCTTGTCATCCATCAACGACGGAGACTCGGAGGAGAAAGAGAGCACCTCGAGATGGAGCTCAAGATTACACTGCCACTCTTGTAAGAACTGCAGAATCATAACAGTAGAGCCTGCAATCTTCCTCTTCATGTTTGCTCAGCTGGTCTACATTCCTCTCTGTGAGCAGTACTACTACTTCAGATACGGAGTGCAGAAACTCAGGAACACTTCCTTTCAAGTACCCACACACCCATTTTGTCTCAACAGCTCTAAAGTTGACCAATATGCTGGGAATGGAACATACAAGAGTGTTGAGACAACCTCCATTCACCTGGTCTTATTTGCTCAGCTTGCTAATTGTATACCTTCAGTATTTGTTACAATTCTCACTGGACCACTTTCAGATAAGTTTGGACGAAAACCGGCATTGATAGCGGTTGGAGTTGGAAAGACATTTCAAGCAGTGCTCTCTCTCTTGATCATTCACTTTGAGATGAATCCTTACTACTTTATCCTTGCAAGCTTCTTCACTGGACTCGGTGGTGATTTCCCTGGCATGATTGGAAGTTGTTTTGCGTACATTGCAGATATTAGCTCTCCAAAGTGGAGGAGTTTCAGATTTGGTTTCATGCAAAGCATGACATTGCTAGGAGGATGTTTTGGCCAACTTTTAGGTGGATATTGGCTGAATTTGATCAACTGTAACTTTATATCTCCTCTCTGGCTGAATCTAGGCTGTAATGTTGGACTTACCTTATATCTGGTGTTTTTGCTTCCAGAATCTCTAAGTCCCGGTGAGCGTAAGAAGTTGGCTGAAAAAAATCCTCACTCAGGACTCAAAGCAAGTCTGCAAGGACTGAGAATGTTTTTCTGCAAGTTGCCAAAGTATTCAGGCTCTGTCTGGAAGTTGTGGGTGTCCACGACTTCTACACTGCTGATCCTCATCACCATGTTGGGGATAAAGTATGTGAACGTCTACTTTTTGAAAGCACCACCTTTTGATTTTAACCCACAATTTGTTGGAATGTACCAAGGAGTGTACTTTGCCTCAGCAGCCTTGAGTTGTACGCTACTAGTAGCCATACTGGTGGCAGTACACACATCCGATGTGGCTATATCACTTATTGGAGTCACGTTTCAAGGTGTTTGCTACTTGTTGACTGGATTTGCAAGGAAAGCTTACCAAGTACTAACTAGTGAGTTGATTTGGTAGTCATTGTTCATTGATTATCACTATAGCAATCATACATAGTCATGAATTATACAATATGGGATATATATTTATTGAGTGTTATTGTTCATCTCTGATATTCATAGTTGCTTCGTTCCAAGGCGTGGATACAATCACCTGGATAGGGCTGCTGGGGTACAGATCCAAGTTGATTGCTCCAGAAGATCAAGGTATATACAGTGAAACCTCCGAACAAAGGACACTTTGGGGACAATATAAATTAAGCTTGTTTGTCCTTTGTAGAGAGGTTGTCCTCTTCTCGGAGGTTCTGTTTGTATTGCTACAATAGGGAATTGGAATTTTTGGGAACTAATTATTGTCCTTTGTTGAGAGGTTAATAATACAGTGTCCCTTTCTCGGAGGGTCCACTATCGGAGGTTCTACTGTATACTCACTGTAAAACAAGGTCATAATAGCCTCGATATCATCAATCATCAGCCTCCTTCACTGAGGCTTCACAATCTCATGATAAATGTTTCCTTGTATGGTGTCTCTTATAGGAGCACTGTTTGCGATAGCAGCTGCAGTGGAGGCCATAGCTACCATTGTTGGCACCGTAACATGGATCAATGTGTTTGCAATGACCCTGAAGTACGGTCTAGGTGCTGGTGCTACCTTCTTCTTCATGGCCGCCGTGTGTCTACTCAACTCCTTCCTTATCATGTAAGCAACTTTTGACATGACATATTGTGTGCATTGGCCATTTTCAAGTTTGTTGTAAGTATGAAATTGTTGCTCTCCTTCTCTCATCATCTCTCTAGATGGCTGCTTGTGTTTGGCTACAAGAATGTGTGCAGAACTAAACCTTCAACCTCATTATTGTCTAAACAGAAACAAACTTTAGGAGAACACGATACAACTTGTGGTACTCCTGATCTGTCAGACAGGACTGTGTCCACTCCGTGTGTGTATACTCCCGCCCCTTCAGAGGAAGAACCACTCTTACGACACACTGCCAATATTCAATACTCATAGAATGATGAATTTTTTATCAACAAAATATTTATTATTGAAGAATATAATCATGCAATCAATCGATCAATCACTTTTATTGTCACCTGCCAAGATCTAGGCAGCCAGCCCATGTGGGCTTACGAGACACACAAAATAAATAAATAAAAAATCAAACAAAAGAAAGAAAGAAGAAAATGAATTTATGGAAATGAACTTTGTTTCTTGAGTATACATACAAACAATACACTTTGTTCCAACTCAGATATTATATGCCTGTACGTACTAGCTATAATTATATAGTATTTGGTATAGATACAGCACACACATTATTTTCATACACACACTGACTAGTAATTAACAGTCACCCATTTCTCTCCATATCTGGCCCATCGCCATTTGGTGTAGTTTCTTTGAAGCAGCTGGACCTGTCTTCTCTACCATCTTGTAAAACAGAGAGTCTCTGTTTTGAAGGAGATTGTAAGGCGTGTCAAAGTCTCGAACTTGGCCTTTATCCATCACCTGTGTATGCATACATAGGGAGTACATACACAAAATCCATAGCAACAAGAGAGCAAACATGTCCACATACCAGTATTCTATCTGAGTCCATGATGGTGTTCAGTCGGTGAGCAATAGTGATGACTGTACAGGCTGAGAACTTGTCCCGGATGGCTTTCTGAATGATTTCATCAGTTCTAGAAAACAAAACATTGATACAGTATACAGTACTGATACTAGCTATCCTGGCCTTTCACACGTGCACACACACACACACACACACACACTGCAATCAACTTACTTTTGGTCGACATTGGCTGTGGCTTCATCCAACACTAGTATCTTGTTCTTCCTCAACAGAGCTCTAGCAAGACACACCAGCTGCCTCTGGCCCACACTGAAGTTGCTCCCAGCCTCTGATACCTCACTGCTGAGCTGACCATCTAACTCCAGGATGACTGTCTTCAGTTGTACTTGTTCCAGTGCATCCCACAATTCTGCATCAGAATACTCCTCAAAGGGATCCAAGTTGTAACGCATCGTACCACTGAACAGGACTGGATCTTGTGGAATGATGGACATCTTCTTTCTCAGGTCGTGAAGTCCAATTGATCTGGTGTCTACACCATCAATGGTGATCACTCCAAAGGGCTCTGCTAGTCTGTACAGGACAGAGATGAGAGAAGACTTTCCTGCACCAGTTCTTCCCACAACACCCACTTTCTCTGATGGCTGGATCGTAAAGGAAAGGTTCTTGAGAACAAGGGGACTGTTGTGTGAATACTGGAAAGAAACATCTTTGAATACTATCCTTCCTTCGTGTGGCCAGCTGGGAGAGGGAGGGTGGTTGGGAGGAAGGGACTCAAATGAAGCCTCTGATTCCAATCGACTATAAGACACGATGCGTTCAGTAGATATCATCTGAAATCAATGCAGTATAATTATTGTGCTATTAGCCCGGCGGGGGTGCATGTCACTTTGTGGTGGTAGTACGATTGTGAAGCAATGAACTTACAATGTTTTCAACTTCAGCACTCTGTCTAATGGCATATTGGACATAGTCTATCAGTGAAAGGACATAGGCCAACCCAAGTCCTACGAATCCAGCACTCAATTCTACAGTACATAATACATTATACTGTACATGACATCAAACTGTGGTCCAAGATATTGTAGAGTTTTGGTTTAATTTAAGAGAGTTGGTGCTTGCTTACGTTAGCCTTGTTCCCGGGCTCTCCCCCTGAATATTATACGCTGAAAAATAGGAAGGGAGAGAGCCTGGTACGTGAAATCATGTGAATGACGTAGCGCGCAGAAAATTTAGTATGCTGTAGTAGAGAAACCATACAAACTCTCTCTACGGTCTCTCTATGGGCAACATCTTCACGTGATTTTGTGTACCAGGCTCTCTCCCTTCCTATTCCTACATGCATGCATGCATAAGTATTCACTGGGAGAGAGCCTGGGAACGACCGAGGGTATACTTACGTGATGCCAGAGGGATTGATGAGAATGTGACAATAGCTATGTACAGGATACCAACAGCATCAGTTCTCACATGTAGCCATCGATTGGCTACAAGGTTCAAATACCAACCCTGCATGTGTGTGTGTGTGTGTGTGTGATGTATAGTTCAATTTAGTAGCTAACAACAGTCTGTACGTAAGATTGTGTCTATGCAAACACACACACACACTACATACTTGCTAAGAGCTATCAAAACACTCACTTGTGTGTGTCTATTTTGATACTTGTGCATCTGCTTCAAGGCACTCTCTTGCTTCCCAAATGTCCTGATGGTGGTCAACCCTTGTAGTGTAGCAGAGATGTGTGAATACAGAGGACTACGTGCTGCACGGGCGGGGCAAACAAACAAACAGGAGATAAACTTGAAACAGAACAGCTGCCTTTACTCTCCTAGAAGCTAGAAGAGCCTGGGAACAATTTAGGATGAATAAACTTACAAATGGCCTCAAGTCTCTTTACTTCTCGAGCAGTTTTCAGGTAGAACAATCGCAGAGCAAGGAACAGTGCCACAGTGACACAAGTGAAGGGAATGATGTAGACATTAGCAGCTGATACAGCCGCAACAACAGCAAGCATCCGTATTGAAACCTGCACACAGGGAGGGAGGCATGGTGAGATGAAAGACTAGAGAGTGAGCTGAAATAGTCTTAGATTACCACAAAAAACTCCAAGAAGATGAGAGGTAGAAGGTCATCAAGAAAACCCACATCCTTAGAGAAACGATTAAGAATACGACCTACATGTGGTCAAGGTTGGACTTAGATTAGAAATTTGATCCAATTGAGTGAATTGATTGATTGATATTCAATTGATTATGTACATACGTACCACTGGGGTTTGTGTCAAAGAACAGGACTGGAGCTCTCAAGATGGAGCTAAACATTCTGTTATGGAGCACACGAGAAGCATTGACACACATGAAGAAGAAGAAAGCTCCACGAACAAGAGCAATGAAGAGAGAAGCAGATACAAGGGAGGAGTAGACCGCTATCCTTCGGTGAGTGGTCAGCTGGCATGTAGAATGATTTGCTCCAGTTTCATTCACCGCAGCCAAACAGTCAGCCCTGAAATTGAAACATTAATTTTATGCATCCATAACTATTACCGTATAGCGGGTAAATTTGGCGGTACATTAAATTTGGCAGTTTGGCGATCGGCGCAAAAACCGCTAATTTAAATGCGTGTAAACTGTTTTTCGCTCTATCTATTGCAATACATTGAGCAAGGGAGGAAAACGCCAAATTTAAAACCGCCAATATTTTTGTGGGAAGCGGTCTGAGCAAAATTGCCAAATTAAATGCCCGCCAATATTTCCACGTTTACGGTATATCAAAGTGAATAATACATTCAATCTTATTACATAATTATATCTCTTTACCAATTTGAGAGCCACCAATCGGACAGGACAAAGCTACCCTACATTAGGTTTTGAGATGTACATGGAATGGGAGTGAAGATTGGGGATGGGTATTGGCTTACATCGGTCAAAAGAAACAAGACAAACATAACCAAGAGAAGCAGCATATTACCACCGGCTCTGAAGTAGTGGTAGTATGTTTTGTAAGAGACACTGCCGTGAGACCTGTCTTCTTCAGGTGGTGCCTGGTACTGAATCTGTTGCCATGGAAACCACAATGATGTAACTCATATCACTATCGAGAATAAAATCGATAGAGGGATGAACGTATGAAAGAATGCCAGACCTCATGTTCACTGATGTTCACCATGGACGATGCAGGAACCAGGTTTGGAGATTCAAACGGTACACCAGGAGTCGGCCCGAAACTTGAATCTGTCCCTGAAATAATATTATTAAGGCATACAACGGAAGATCAAAGAGTACATACAGCAACTCAATGCAATGAAATGGACCAACAGTAATGAACTGCTTTTGAGTGGCTTACATCTTTCTGGAACAGCTGGTTTATTTTCTTCTTTATAGGAGAATTCATTGCAAACCTCTCTCTCTGACTGGCCATGGGAGAGAAGCCCCAAGTGCTGAGCCAGGTCAACACCTCTCTCTGACAGTTCTTCACAGGTACCATACATCTCCACTGCACCCTGAACCATTCATCATATAATATTTTGTATTACTTGCAGATATCACGTTGAAAACACTTTGTACATTTTTTAACGTGTTCAGTTTTTGTACTAACAGTAGTAATGCAACATATTGGTAATCATGGGTCGTCAAAATTTCGAGTGTATAATTTTCACAAAAAGTGACGCATACGAAAATTTTCTCAATGCAAATATTAGTCAAATTACGGTAGCTTGTACCTCTTTAGTCAAGGCAAGAATTTTGTCAGCCTGTAGTGCAAACTGCACTTGGTGGGTTACCAACACAACTATACAATCATGAAGTAGCCCTTTGATGCACCTATAGGTCACAGAGAGACGACATGCATGCAGCTCCTAGCTCTTGTATCCACCCGAACATTAACTTCTCTTGATTGGCTTACTCTGAGAAGATGTGCTTTGCTACAGGAGCGTCCACGGCACTGAGGGGGTCATCAAGGAGATAGATGTCTGCCTCGTGGTAGAGTGCTCTGGCTAGACTGACTCTAGCCTTCTGTCCACCACTGAGAGTCACCCCTCTCTCTCCAACAAGTGTCAAATCACCATTAATCAACATTTTGATGTCCTGTTATATATGTAGACATTGTTTCAATCAGCAAACTGTACATGTACATACTTAGTTAGCCTCATACCCCCATGCAGGCACCTCCCATCAAAAGAAGGGAGAGGGCCTCTGGTACACACTGTTTGCACATGCTCAATTTCCCCAGAAAACCTGAGAATTCAGAGATCTTCGTACATGCAGTCGTTTATCTTTCCAGTTATTTCTCCGTGTGGTAAAAGATTACAAAGTTATTCACCTTCGAAATTGACCTATATACAATTGTGCAATAGTTGGCACGGAAACCGTTTACTTGCTCTGTATACTGTATACTGTACTGTATCAACGTGGAAAGTAATGTGTGATGAAAAATATGCGGAAAATTACAGAGAAAACATAGCACATGCGCAAACACTTACAGTGTGTACCAGGCCCTCTCCCTTTTTGATGGGAGGGGCCTGGGTACGAGGCCAGTACATACTCAGTCCCTGTGAAGTGCTCATACTAGCTGAAAAAGGATATCTACCATGGACAATAAATTACCAAAAGTAGTCTTAATACCTTTGTCAGTGAGCAAGCTTCGACGATTTTCTTGTAGAGGGTTGGTTTGAATGGCTGTCCAAAGAGAATGTTTTCTCTCAGCGTGCCAGAGAAGATCCATGGTTGCTGTGAGGCATAAGATACTCTGCCATCAACAACAACCGACCCAGTCACTGGCTTGAGCTCTTGGAGAAGAACTTGAAGAAGTGTCGACTGCAAATGTGCAAAGAAAAATAAATCAAAAATACAGAGTGACTTTAACAGCCAGGATACATGCACCTTTCCGGCACCCACAGGTCCAACTACAGCCAAAAGGGTTTTATCCTGCAATGAAGAAAATGTGACTAACAAAAATAATTAATGACCAAACTATCTATATATTTAGCAACTACCTTGAGATCCAAGGTGATGTCATTCAATACTGTTTTGTCTCTGCAGTGAGTCCAAGATGCAGACACTACATCTAGACTAATCCTCGCACACATAGAATGAAGCTTCAAGGAGTTTGAAAGACTCTCATCTTAAAATGTACAAGAAAATGTAAAAGATTCAGACATACAGCAAAGTAGATCCTGGTGACCATGCATGCATATGTAGAAGATTCAGAATTTGGCCACAAAACAAACCTAGAGCGATTGAATCTGGTTTAGTAGATAAGTTTTCAATATCAAGGAAACGCTGTAAAAGAATATAACATTAATAATATTATTATGATAAACTTTACTTGTGATCCACTGCCCATACCGTATAGTAGGAATGGACTGACTGTCCCATAGACACAATACAAAATGTATATAACGATAAAAATCTAGCAAAACCCTTCAAACTTGCTCAGAAGCTCTCTTAGACAGATTACCATGTAAGGCCTAAGCTCATAGAAACTTTCCTATAGAACTTGTTGATAGTGCTAGTCAGAAGCTATGGTATATTGTGTAAACTCAGGCACAGGTCAATATAGCTTAGAAAAAGTTGAATGTAACTCAGGCACAGGTAACTGGTTGACCTAACTCAGGCACAGGTCGGCCTAACTCAGAACAGGTTGACCTAACTCAGAACAGGTCGACCTAACTCAGGCACAGGTTGACCTAACTCAGGCACAGGTCAACCTAACTCAGAACAGGTCAATATAACTCAGGCACAGGTCGACCTAACTCAGAACAGGTTGACCTAACTCAGGCACAGGTCAACCTAACTCAGAACAGGTCAATATAACTCAGGCACAGGTCGACCTAACTCAGAACAGGTTGACCTAACTCAGGCACAGGTCAACCTAACTCAGAAACAGGTCAACATAACTCAGGCACAGGTCTGAATCTAACTCAGGCACAGGTTGACCTAACTCAGGCACAGGCACAGGTCGACCTAACTCAGAATAGGTTGGCAGGCACAGGTCGACCTAACTCAGAATAGGTTGGCAGGCACAGGTCGACCTAACTCAGAATAGGTTGGCAGGCACAGGTTGACCTAACTCAGGCACAGGTCAACCTAACTCAGAACAGGTTGACCTAACTCAGGCACAGGTCAACCTAACTCAGAACAGGTCAACATAACTCAGGCACAGGTCTGAACCTAACTCAGGCACAGGTTGACCTAACTCAGGCACAGGCACAGGTCGACCTAACTCAGAATAGGTTGGCAGGCACAGGTTGACCTAACTCAGGCACAGGTCAACCTAACTCAGAACAGGTTGGCCTAACTCAGGCATAGGTCTGAACCTAACTCAGGCACAGGTTGACCTAACTCAGGTACAGGTCAACCTAACTCAGGCACAGGTTGACCTAGCTCAGAATAAGTCGGCCTAACTCAGGCACAGGTACAACAACATGCATAACAAACCTGGATCCGCTTTAGAGCAACCATGGCCTCAGAAGTGAAGAACAAGAACTTCACAACAAAATGGACACTGTTCTTTGTAAGATGAACCAGGAGTAGAATGATCATGGCTATCTTTCTTGGAGTAAGAATGCCACCAGTTGCAGTGTAAGGCAAGAATATGAGAGCTGTCATGAAAAGAACGGAAGAGCCTCCTTGGCTGAAGGAAATAAGGATGGAGTAAACTATCCCACCGTACAAGACACGGTTTGACTCCTTCCTGTACAACAAACATGACATTAATATTATAGTTACAGAGAAGAATCCAATCTATCGCTGAAGCAGAGCTCTATAAGGTAGGTCCTTGCCTCCTTAATTTGCTGACAAGCTTCTTGAAAACATACTCCCAGGCATACATCTTGATCACTCTGATTCCAACAATGACTTCGTTCATAACACGGACACGTACATCAGTTATACGAGCTGATTTGAACCTATAGTGAGTGAGTGAGTGAGTGAGTGAGAGGGAGAGATCCACCTGTTTATCATGGCATGCCTTCTACTGTGTGTGTGCATGTGTGTCCCACAATTTCAAGCTGACTGACTGACACAGAAACAAACCTGAAGAATGAGAATACTTTTGAAAAGACAAACAGTAGTGGTACAAAGACGATGACAAATCCGGTGGCCATGAAGGCACTCCAGCCCACCTCCTGGTAGACCAGGTAGGTAGACAGAGGTAGCACGAAGAAGGGACCAATCCAAATGAGATGAAAATACATCAGAGCCTGTAATGAAGGGGTCAAGATGAAAATAAACCCACCAACTATCTTAGCTACAACCACTGTCAAAATCACACACACATTATAGATGCATGACCCTAAAGTGGGGGCACTAGACCATGCATAGGCCTNACACACACACACACACACACACACACACACACACACACACACACACACACACACACACACACACACACACATACATATTCATCAAATACATTTTCTTACCACTTGGGTTGGTATCAAAGAACAATACTGGAGCTCTCAAGATGGACCTGAACATTCTGTTGTGGAGCACACGAGAAGCATTGACACACACAAAGTAGAAGAGAGCTCCACGGGTAAGGTTAGCTACTAGTGTAAGTGATACAATGGAAGAGTAGACAGTTATTCTCTGATGGGTGGACAGTTGACACGTAGAATGAGTTGAGTCATTAGCCACTGAACAGTCAGCCCTACAATAAGTATATGCTGTTGGTAATACATTTGCATGCATTATGATTTTTTATTTACCAATTTGCTAGCCACCAGTCTGACACCACAGCAATACCCTGTAGATATAATAGCACACTCCTGTCATGCAGGGTAACCACAGATTCAGTACTGTTACACCACACAAATCTACAAAGTCCTACAAAGTATTACCACATGAGGCAGGCTTATACTTACAGCTGTCAAAACAAACAATAAAAACACTGCCAATAGAAACACCACACTACCACCAGCTCTGAAGTAGTGGTAATAAGTCGCAAAAGAGACACTTCCATGAGCTCTTTCTTCCTCAGGAGGAGACTGGTACTTGACCTGTATTATGTAGATTGAAACACAGAGTCACCTAGCCTCATCTCCAAAAAAAGAAAAAAACCTCATATGAACCCCCTCCCTTCATATTTTTCATGGAGGGAGGGACTTACATATATATGGGGACAGGCTCAAAACATACATCCTCACCTCAGCAGTAACATGGTCATGTTCACTAGTTTTTGCAGCTGGCAATTCAGATAAGGAGTGGGTTGATGGTGAGCAACGTAGAGTCGAGGGACTTTCACTGTCTTTATTCTTGTTGTCAAGGAATTCTTCTTCATAACTCTCTTCATAAGAGAACTCATTCTGAGGATGAGTTTCTTCAGACAGAAGACCCAGGTATTGAACGAGATCGATACCTCTGTCACTCAGCTCCTTACAAGTACCATGCATCTCCATTGCACCCTTTTTGTAAGTACCAGAGATGGTAGATCATGTGAAAATTATGGAGACAAAGTGCATGCGAAACATGTACCTTTTTATTCAGAGCAAGAAGTTCATCAGCTTGTAGAGCAAACTGCACCTGATGAGTTACCAACACAACTGTATGATCTTTGAGCAGTCCTTTGATGCACCTACATACAAGAATAGCGTACCATTAACACATCAAACCCATCATTGGATTAAGTAGTACCGTATAGCGGGAAAGTTTTGCGGAGTAAAACTTTCGCGGTTGGCTCTCATCAAACATTTTCGCGGTTTAACTTTCGCGGATGAGCGATCGATATATGATATGCTCGATCGATTATGACGTAATCCAGTTAGGAGAGATTTTCGCGGGTACTAACTTTCGCGGATAGATTGTGATCCGCGAAAACCGCGAAAGTTAAACCCCGCGAAACTTTCCCGCTATACGGTATTTCCTAACGTATCTTACTCTGAAAATATGTGCTTTGCTACAGGAGCATCCACAGCACTGAGGGGATCATCAAGTAGATAGATATCTGCCTCATGATAGATTGCTCTGGCTAGGCTGACTCTAGCCTTCTGTCCACCACTGAGAGTCACTCCTCTCTCTCCAACCAGTGTCAAGTCACCATTAATCAACATCTCAATGTCCTACAATGAATAAAAAGACATTGGTAATGGCTTGCTAGACCATCCTAAAGTGAAAAAAGGAAAACAACAACTGAAAGTACCTTTGTTAGTGAACAAGCTTCAATGATTTTGTTGTATAGTTTTGGCTTATATGGTTGTCCAAAGAGAATGTTCTCTCTCAGAGTGCCTGAGAAGATCCATGGTTGTTGTGAGGCATAAGATACTCCACCATTGACAAACAGTGAACCAGTCACCGGCTTGAGCTCCTTAAGGAGCACTTGAAGAAGAGTCGACTATAAACATGGTATAAATTATAGAGTTAAAATTAAGAGAAGAGTGAAGTCAACTCCATACAAGGATAGAATATGAGATAAGTATTGACAATAACTTATTACTTATGGGATAATACCTTTCCTGCTCCAACAGATCCCACTACAGCTAGAAGAGTCTTGTCCTGAATGTGCAAGCCAGTAAATTATCAATCATGTTACACGTNACTCAGGCACAGGTCGACCTAACTCAGAACAGGTTGACCTAACTCAGGCACAGGTCTAAACCTAACTCAGAACAGGTTGACCGAACTCAGAATAGGTCGGCCTAACTCAGGCACAGGTTGACCTAACTCAGAACAGGTCAGCCTAACTCAGGCACAGGTTGACCTAACTCAGAACAGGTTGACCTAACTCAGGCACAGGTCGACCTAACTCAGAACAGGTTGACCTAACTCAAGCACAGGTTGACCTAACTCAGGCACAGGTTGCCTAACTCAGGCAGAGGTACAACAACATGCATAACAAACCTGGATCCGCTTTAAAGCAACCATGGCCTCAGAAGTGAAGAACAAGAACTTCACAACAAAATGGACACTGTTCTTTGTAAGATGAACAAGGAGTAGAATGATCATGGCTATCTTTCTTGGAGTAAGAATGCCACCAGTTGCAGTGTAAGGCAAGAATATGAGAGCTGTCATGAAAAGAACGGAGGAGCCTCCTTGGCTGAAGGAAATAAGGATTGAGTAAACTATCCCACCATACAAGACACGGTTTGACTCCTTCCTGTACAACAAACAATATTATAGTTACAGAAAAGAATCCTGAAGCAGAGCTCTATAAGGTAGGTCCTTGCCTCCTTAATTTGCTGACAAGCTTCTTGAAAACATACTCCCAAGCATACATCTTGATCACTCTGATTCCAACAATGACTTCATTCATAACACGGACACGTACATCAGTTATACGAGCTGATTTGAACCTATAGTGAGCGAGAGAGAGAGAGAGAGAGAGAGAGAGATCCACCTGTTTATCATGGCATGCCTTCTACTGTGTGTGTGCATGTGTGTCCCACAATTTCAAGCTGACTGACTGACACAGAAACAAACCTGAAGAATGAGAATACTTTTGAAAAGACAAACAGTAGTGGTACAAAGACGATGACAAATCCGGTGGCCATGAAGGCACTCCAGCCCACCTCCTGGTAGACCAGGTAGGTAGACAGAGGTAGCACGAAGAAGGGACCAATCCAAATGAGATGAAAATACATCAGAGCCTGTAATGAAGGGGTCAAGATGAAAATAAACCCACCAACTATCTTAGCTACAACCACTGTCAAAATCACACACACATTATAGATGCATGACCCTAAAGTGGGGGCACTAGACCATGCATAGGCCTTGATGGACTATGCTCAAGACTCTGCCTATTTTCTTTCTTTTATGCTCAAAGAATGGCCCAATTATGTTCCAATATCTGCCTATTATGCTTCTCAAGTTGTCTATTATGGTTATTATTACCAAATAATATGTATAGGTCACAGAAATTATCGATTTTCAATAAACAGAAGTATTAACAAATTGAAAGACCATTATGATAGTTATGTGTTTCTGTAGTTATACTAGTTAATTCACACTTTGTGAGTTAGCCTGTTTCATCAAAAGAACACTAAAGGATGTGTAACAGACAATACTGTGACTGCTGAAACAGTCGGAGACTATATTCCATGGCAGGGCATTCACTCCAGTTAGGTGCTGTTAATCCAACAAAATACCAGCCTATTATGCTAGCATAATTCTTGATGTTCAAGAGTACCTATTGTGCTCGAAATTATACTAGCATAATCTATCAAAGCCAAACCATGCATCAGAACTCATTATCATACTCTCACATACTAAGTCCATTCTGTGCACATCGTTGGAAGCAAGGTTGACTACGTGGCCTATCGACACCTGGCCAATTGTGGCTTCATTCAGCAGTAGGACCTACAATTCACAATGTCACCATAACAACAAGTTAAACAGCGACATAATCATAATCTAAAATGGCATGAACTTTGTACCTTGTTATAGATAGCAGTGGTTAAGATAATCCTCGCCATCATACCTAGCTTTTGAGAAGAAAAGAAAGCGTGCATGTGTGCCAATACGAACAGCACCAGTAGCCCGACCAGAGCTGAACAATAATGGAAAGAAATGAGATTAAATTGGTCTCCATATTGTTGCCATGGCAACACACAAAATCTTCCTACCAGCAGCAAAAAGATATGCAGCTCTCGTGTCATTGTCGCTGGGTGCCTCAATGCTGAAGTAGTCGATGAGATTACCTAGTACGACCGTCACTGAGAGAGCACTTGCTACCTGATGTGTAGGGCATAATATAGTGTGCCATTGTCAAGCACAATAATGGTCCACATTAGTATGCTGTATAGCTCCATATTTTCGTTGGCACATTTGGCCATACATCACGAAAATGTAGAAAACTGTATATTGGCAATATAACTTGAGAGATCATGATTCACGAAAATTAGTTCTAAATAGCTAGTAAAGAGAGACTTTTCATAAACTTTGTGCCATGAAAAGTTGAAGCTATACGGTACATTATATATATAGGCATGCAGCTGGAGAATGGACTTACGTCCAAAAGATTGACAAGTCCAGAGATTAATATTCTCCACCAAAGAACCTTCAGAACAGCTACCCATAATCTTGAACTTTGACCCTTCCTTTTTCGTGCTTCTTCAACTGCCCAATGTCTGCATGTAATACCATAGTCTACCAATTGAGCTACGCCTTTTTCTGTCACTCCATTTTTTGCTGATAGGTCATTAAAACAAAAAAATGGATCTAGGTCGATAGATAAGGTAATACAACTATTCTACCAATCAGTTAGTCAGCCTCTCTCTCTCTCTCTCTCTCTCTCTCTCTCTCTCTCTCTCTCTCTCTCTCTCACACACACACACACACACACACATTGTACATTAATGGAGACAAGCAATGGCTACAGTAGCCACCAGCTACCTGGTGAATGCTGCAAGTATCTTCTTGGAGTCGGCCTCTCCCG
This sequence comes from Tethya wilhelma, assembly GCA_964030475.1. Taxonomy (NCBI): domain Eukaryota; kingdom Metazoa; phylum Porifera; class Demospongiae; order Tethyida; family Tethyidae; genus Tethya; species Tethya wilhelma. The sequence goes on along the minus strand of CAXIPT010000006.1, from coordinate 5,520,687 downwards.
GATGGACATAGAGGTCCTCATTCTTCAGCTCATGACGACAACCCTTCCAGAAGAGAGGTTCTATCCACCTTGGTAGGGGGTAGGGGGGGGGGAGAAATGAGAGATGCAACACTAGCTAAGGACTAATTATAGGAAGTATATATCGAGACTTTTAAATTTAATATGTCATTTACTCCATAGATATTATACACTACGTAGTGTATAATATCTATGTTTACTCCCAGCATAAGTCTATTTATTTACTTTATCTAGGCAACCGCCCAATATTACTTACAGAAACAACCCTCTGGACAGAATGTTGTACTTGGCCCATTTTCCCTGCGACCTTGGGTTCTTTGCATGATGGACTCTCACTATTGCAGGCTCCTCGAAACAATTTTCGTCCTCATTTGCATCATACATAATTTGCAAGAAACCCGCATTCTACTGCGGAATTTATGCAATGGCACGTGTATTTAGAAAAGAAAAATTGAAGCTCGTTGATTCTTATTAACGCCCACTACAACAACATAACTGAAGTTCAGTAATGAAGAGCTACCTCTTGGCGTGCTGCGTGGTGCTAGTCTGTGTTTGTATGGTGGGCTACTGCAATGAGGAATGCTTGGACGATCTTCCTAACTGCAATTGTACGCTTCTTCCAGGACAGTATCCTTCAACTTTTCTTGTATTAAACTTTCTCTTTTTGGGTCTAAATTGAAAGGGTAAATGAGTACAGAGGCTGTGCCTTTGTTTGTTCCTTGGTTAAACATGTAGTTCACAGTATTTATTTGTATGAAAAGTCATAAATTTGTCTATGGTTTAACGGAAATGACTATAGGCAAAATGTAACGAAACCTCCTTAACTGGCGCCCCCCTTTGAGGTTCTACTGTGTCCCACCATCTGTGGATGTAGACACTCAGAGTGTGGCTGGTTGTAACTCAAGTGGGTGGGTCAATGTGTCCTGTTTTGCTGCACCTAATGTCACTTGCTGTGGAATGGAGTACAACGAATCACAGTGCGTCTTCCAGCAGAGCCAGAGATGTAGATTTGTGTGAGTTTAACACACACACACACACACACACTCACTCACACATACACACACACACACACACACTCACTCACACATACACACACACACATACATACACACTCACTCACACATACACACACACACATACATACACACACACACCAACTATCTTCTTTTAATCATCACAGGAGGAGCCAGCGTTACAACTACTACATTGCTGTAGCACTGTCTCTGTTTCTGGGGATGTTTGGTATCGATAGGTTTTATCTTGGATATGCTGCTATAGGTAAATCAACAACTACTGCAGAAATTTTGTAAATTTTGTTTGGCTATTGCTTTCGGTCTCTCTCTTTCTATCTTTCACACACACACACACACACACACACACACAGGTCTTGTCAAACTGTGCACTCTTGGTTTTCTCTTCATCGGCCATCTCATCGACTTCCTCCTCATTCTCCTCCAAGTGGTGGGCCCTGCTGATCGCTCCGGCTACTACGCTCCCTTCTACGGCCCCCTGGTCCAAGAGGTGAACAGCACTGACCCCTTCCTGCCCATAACTAATGACCAGTGTGTATGATGGGTGTGTGTGTGTCTCAACAATGAACCGTGTGTGTTCTTTTGTATGTACTTTCATCAGTGTACTTCCTACACTATACTTTTTAATTGCTTCTTTGACTCTTTATATCTCACATGAAATGATACCCACATATAGCAAGACTTAGTGGCTTTGCATTTGTACTGTGATGGCATGGAACAGTTTATTTTCCGTAAAAAAAGTAAGCGTGATTCAATGACATGTTTAATGGTACATTTGGTCACGGCATGTATAGCCTATATATAAAATTCTAGACTTTCAGCAGCAAGGTCATTCTTGTCCTAGCATTTTCTGNACACACACACACACACACACACACACACACACACACTCACTCACACATACACACACACACACACACACACTCACTCACACATACACACACACACATACATACACACTCACTCACACATACACACACACACATACATACACACACACACCAACTATCTTCTTTTAATCATCACAGGAGGAGCCAGCGTTACAACTACTACATTGCTGTAGCACTGTCTCTGTTTCTGGGGATGTTTGGTATCGATAGGTTTTATCTTGGATATGCTGCTATAGGTAAATCAACAACTACTGCAGAAATTTTGTAAATTTTGTTTGGCTATTGCTTTCGGTCTCTCTCTTTCTATCTTTCACACACACACACACACACACACACACACAGGTCTTGTCAAACTGTGCACTCTTGGTTTTCTCTTCATCGGCCATCTCATCGACTTCCTCCTCATTCTCCTCCAAGTGGTGGGCCCTGCTGATCGCTCCGGCTACTACGCTCCCTTCTACGGCCCCCTGGTCCAAGAGGTGAACAGCACTGACCCCTTCCTGCCCATAACTAATGACCAGTGTGTATGATGGGTGTGTGTGTGTCTCAACAATGAACCGTGTGTGTTCTTTTGTATGTACTTTCATCAGTGTACTTCCTACACTATACTTTTTAATTGCTTCTTTGACTCTTTATATCTCACATGAAATGATACCCACATATAGCAAGACTTAGTGGCTTTGCATTTGTACTGTGATGGCATGGAACAGTTTATTTTCCGTAAAAAAAGTAAGCGTGATTCAATGACATGTTTAATGGTACATTTGGTCACGGCATGTATAGCCTATATATAAAATTCTAGACTTTCAGCAGCAAGGTCATTCTTGTCCTAGCATTTTCTGTGTGACCTCTTCGACTGACTGCAGTCCCTCTCTGTCCAGTTGAGCCAATAGCAGTAGGACTGCCTGCAGCACACCGGGACTACTTGTCTTGTTGAGGTCTGTCGTGGCTTCACTAGATGAACTCTGCTCTTTAGTTATATCTGTACCATCAGGATAAGAATGAAATCATTTGTGAAATTGTACTATTCCCCCCCCACTGAGTTGCCTGCTCACCAGTGCCATCCAGCTTGTTGACTTGTGGTAGGAGTTGGACCACTGTTCTCTTGTAGCTAGGCTCACTGCACACTGGGTTGCCACTTAGCCACACCTCCTAAGGGGGGGGGGGGAAGAATGAGAGAGAGAGAGAGAGATGGAGAGATGGAGAGATGGATCATGGTCTCATGTTGTCACACTGGTACAGTGCTAGTGTATACACCTTGAGTGTGGGGATTGATTTCAGAGTTTCAAGTTCACTCAAATCCTCCAGTTGATTTCTACGTACATAGAGCTCCTTCAATTTCTGACCTATATATTTAAATGCACACACACACACACATTAGCAATCATCCACCCCTACGATTATAAATTTTGTATAATACAAGGACAAAACTGTGCTGTTGCTTACACTGTTGGAGATCTTTCAGGCTTTTCAAATCATTGCAACTGTAGTTTAATAGTTTATAGATAAAAAAAGTCATATGTTTGTAGCAGCCTGAACACAATGGCTATCACTCTGACCTGAGGTTGAGCACCTCCAAGTTGGGAAGTCTTTGCAGGAGGCTGATGTCAGTGAGTTGGCATCCCCAGCAGTTCAGCCTCTTCACCTCAGCCAGGTTAGCTGCCTTGGAGCGCTTCAAAACGAGCTCTTCAGTGAGAATCATTGCTCACAACAGTGGAACTTAATTAGTGGGTGGGGTTTGTTGCTAGTGGCAACGCTCGTGCTCCAAACACAAAGATGGCTACTCTGACTCAGACTGTGCAGAAGCCTGCTTTTGTGCGTCCTACGCGCAACTATGACTATCTTTATGGTTAGTTTTCAATGAAAATAAGGTTTACTTAGCAAATGTAAAGACTTTATGACTGCATTTTCACACACAATGACTGATTTATTGGTTCAACTGTGTTTTGAACTTGACTTTCTTGCAGATCCTACCTTCCAGGTTTCCAGTGAACGAGACCATGCAAAAGCATCATTCAAAGCTCATACTAGCGTCGACAGAATTGTAAGTAACACTCTAGTTAGACTAGCTCCCCAAATAAAATATATTTTGGAAAAAGTCTTTTCAGTTTTAAAACCGCACTCATATCCCTGTATTTGATGTGTTTTCCTTGAGTTTTTGTGGAGTCCATTTGCTGTGTGGCAGTATGAGGTAGTGCTAACAAACNAGTCAGATTTCTGCTTCTAGCTGGCTTTCTGGACGCAAGCCCAAAATGAGCTGACCTGCATTTTCAAAATTGACGACCCTTGACTTTGTTCTAAATATACTTGAAAACAACAACAAAAAAAGCGTGCACGCTGAGGATTTGTAGGCTAGGAGTGAAGAAACTCACTGGGCTGCTCAGACATGATTTCTAGCTACAGCAAAAACTGGGAGTGGCAGGCTACCCTAGTAGTCAAAGCTCCACTTCAAGCCATGCGCCAGGACACACGAGGTCGCTACAGAAAAGATAAGACTTCACCAGAGACTCCATGTGGACAGGATATGGGTGTTATTGTATTTGACCAAAATTGAGTTGTAAGTACATCCTTAGGAACCCAATTCATTGCCATGCACACAGCTAGCAAAACAGATGATGCTCCATTCGATCGTACAATAATAATATGGTATTATGAACTGAGCTTATCAACAAGGATATCGATCAAAATTAAGGTCAAGCCTTGCCATACATGCAGACTGCAGCATTCAAAACAATCCAATATGTACATGTTGTCTGATATAATATTCTTTAAAAATAATTAATCATGATTGCATGAACAAGATATAATTATACTGTAGTGATCAATTGAGAAAAAAAAACCCAGTTATATAAATAAGAGATACAATGTTAAAATCAAACGGTACAACAAACAAAAGTCCATATGCACCCATGCCGAACATAACAACCACTAGTACAACAGTGCTCCTCAAATCAAAACCAATCAATGAACACAATAAGGTGTGCAATTGAAATAAAGTGATAAGCAACAGCCTGCCCTCTGACAGACCAGTCAACAGTAACACATACAGTCAATATAAGCATGCAATGATTGATATATCGCGTCACATACTAAAAATGTCCCAACTGACTTAGAGTTTTTACCTGAAAAACATGGTGGCTACAAATACATACAAATGGAGAGAGAGAGGGAGAGAGAGAGAGAGAGAGAGAGAGAGAGAGAGAGAGAGATGACAATGATGGTGAATTTGATGATAATTATCTTGAGCTGAGTACGCTGGACTTCTTGCGAGGCCTAAACATTGTAAAGTTGTCCTTCTCCACAGACGCTGGGTCCACCTGGTAGGCCAGTGCTGCCATCACCTTATCCATATCAAATATCCCTGAGGGCACTACAGTCTGAAGGAAAAAAAAAATTTTTTTTGAAAGATCAGTAACATTCCAAACCAGCATAACAATTATAGCATCACAACCCTGCTTACTTATGAAAACAGACGAAATTTTTCTCAAGCAAGCGACTAAAGAGATTCAGGTGCCTATGTATAACCTGATAGCTATAGCTAGTCTAAGAGTAATGGCTAGGAATTCTTTTGTCTCATTGTTTTCTAAAATAAACTTGCCTTCATCAGTTCCTGTGGGTCAATCAGGTGGAGTCTGACGTGCTTCACAAGTGGAGTGACTAGAGTCTTGAAGTCTGGGCCTGCACAACCAACAGAGAGAGAGAGAAAAGAACCACACTCTTAATAGCATCACCCTCCCAGCCAAACTACACCATGCAGGTGGCCTGGCTGTGTGTGACCACAGAATGCCACATGACAATGGATTGAATAAGACACACACACACACACATACACACACACACACACACACACACACACACAGCTATGATTAGGACAGGCTGTTGCAAGTTTGAGGATATGCAGCAAAAAAGGAATAATGCAACATTATGTGTAGCTATCAGAGTATTTACATTGTATATTACTCAAGTACACCATTAAAATTTTCTCAAGGAAACGGGTGATTTTATTGCTAGGTAGGCCATGCCGAGGTCAACAGCCAGCCACATTAGGTGTGTGTGTGATTTGAGGTTTGAGTGCGTAATTTGATTTACTCCTAGTGCCATATGAGCCCAGGCCAGGCACACACCATAGTGTGTGTGTCACACAGACCAACGTAATGAGGCCCAGCTGTTGAAGCCTGCGCAGGAATGTGAGTGTGTGTGCACCTGAGCTACTGGAATACCAACAGCCTGACCATCACCACTGACTGAGGGAGCAATAGTGTTTGTGTGTGTGTGAATGAAGCTTTCACACAGCCAGCTAAAATGTATCACCTAGCTACAGACCATTATAACATTTGGCAAAAGGCAGAGAGTTTGACACTAACTAGCGTACACAAAGGCCAAGCTGTATGCCTTGAGGGCATCCTAATCCAACAAACAGACACACACACAAACACACATAAACTGATACACATATATAACCACAATATTATCATACTTCACACATGCCTGCCACAAGCACATAAACACACACACCAGTGCCCTATTTAGGGTGAGACTGCTCTAGAGCAGCCATCACCAGCGACTGATTCTCATACCTTCAGACTTGGCATTGAGTTCACCCCACGCAAATGCAGCCTTGATCTTCAATATCTCTGGCACATCAGTGTCCCTACGCAGCACAAGATGAACCATGTTCTCAGAGAGGGCGAGCATCTCCTCCGAACTGAGCACGTCCACGGCATTATTGTCGACAAACTCCAGACACTGGATGATCATGGACTTGGCGGAGCTGAAGGAGAGATATTTCTCGAGCTGGGACAAGACCGAGCACACTGTCTTGAGAGAGAGGCACCGTGGGAGCTGATCGTGGCAGGCCTGCTTCAGTTCTACCACGTCGTATTGTTCGGCAGCACAGGCCAGACCGACGACAGTGGCGTGGGAGATTGCACAGCCCCCTGTCATTAGGTAGGCCAATAGCTCACTGAAGACCACCTCCGTGAAACCTTCAATCACATACTGTATTGAGAGGGGAGGGAGGAGAGAAAGGGTTAATTTAATTGGGTTTTAAGTACCAACAAGTGAGAATCTGAGGGTCATCTTACACACACTCACACACACACAGTGATAAAATGACACCAGTAACTTGTTTCTGACCTGTTCTTTGATTTGAATATTTCTAGGATCTTCACAAAATGAAGAGGAATTTGCCGAGTCGGCAGAAAGTGCCGGAACCATATCGTCCGGGACTGATCCCTTCTTCTTGATCCGAGAGATGCCCGGGATCCTGTTCCTCCGAGGGGTCTGGGGGCTCATGTACTGGGTGGCCACCCTCTTACGAACCAGGGGGCTGGAGAGACGGCCTGAGGGCTTACCCTCTTTGAACATTGTACGAAACACCCTGGAGGGAGGGAGGGAGGAGAGATAGATAACATTTTTTAGGGAACTGGTAGCGATTTAATGTTGAGAATACAGAGAACTACGTATACTAGGCATGCGATTGGAAATGGTACATCAGCAAGTCCATTTTTGCTGATTCAGCACACTTGGCATTGTGGTCAAGTGATTGAACAGATTTGCCGACTTGGCAACCCAGGCACTCACAGTTGTGAGGTACCTCCTCTGGTGAGAGTACAGCTGTGCCGGGGTGGATGTGTGGTAGAAGGTCAGCTACCGTCTAATGAGGGGTAATTCAATTCCACCCAATTAATATAGACTACACACACACACAGCAAAGGAACAGTGAATAGTGTGTGTGTGTGTGTGTGTGTGTGTGTGTGTGTATGTGGACAGCTCCTCATTCAATAGCATTAACAGCCTCACAAAGCCATCGAACAATGTCACAATAAAAGCACAAATTAGTTTACAGCCCATCACTACTAGGACCCCCTACACTGTCACAATGCAACAAGCAGAGGTGGCCAAACAAGGCCGACTGGTGCAGCACACCTCGTTGTACGAGTCAAACCACTCCTATTAACACACTAACGACTATCCTATTGTATTCCATACAGAGCACTTTGTAGCCCAGGATCACCATATTCCATTGATACTCTATTGCAGGCAATGGCTCACTGTATCCGGATATGGAGATGTGCTATAATACCACTGAACTAATTTGACTACAATGCTACCTATGGGAGTACATATCTCTAGTGTATAGCCTCGCCTTGCTAGCTCACTGCAGGGAGCTAAGTTTTAGAGGTGAAGCTATAAACAGCATGTACAAGGGGTTGTTAGCAAGTGGTACCTTCTACAAGAGGAGTGCCTATGAACAGAGACAGCTACAACGTCAGAACACTCCAAACACCAGTGAACTACCTGTCCCTCTACACAGTGAGGTGGACCCACCCCACACAGCACTAGCTGAAGGGGAACAAGTTCAAAGAAAGCTACATTTGTTAGAGACAGTCCCACACTTTAATGAAGCAATGGGAATATCTTTTGACACACTTTTGGAGAAATCAACGAATGCATGTAATTGAGTTGTAGGAGGCTGAAAGAATGAGTAGCAATGAACAAACAGGACAGGGTTTGTGTGTGTGTGTGTGGATATATTTGGCACAAACTCAAATCTTTCTCCGTACATTAATCTCTATTCTGTACACATCAATCTTTCTATCTTTTCTGTGTGCAGAAAAAAAAATTAAAAGATTGATGTGTGCAGGACATTAATCTTTCAATCTTTTTCAGTGCACATTAATCTTTTAATCTGTGTGTGTGTGTGTGTGTGTGTGTGTGGATATATTTGGCACAAAGTAAATATAGTACGACACATTTCATTCCCTCTAAATCGCAAGTGTGTGTGTTGGAATCTTGGCAGTAAAGCTTCCATTACAGCCTGCCACTGACAAGACCTCTGTGAAGTGGCCAGGACAAAGCTAGCTGACAGGAAAGAAGCTGAGCTGTCAGTCCACTGTGAGGTAGCTACGACACCAAACAATCAGTGACACCTCTCCACTCATGACTTGTGTGGTTCATGTACAACACCATGGAGGCAAGTCTTCTGCTTGCACACACACACACACACACACACACACAGTCCGGATGTTTGACATCCACACACACAAGCTAACTGCTCCAATCTGATGTTAGCACCACAAACCACCAGGACAACCATATACCACCCATACATATCCTGATTACATCAGTGAAATCAACCAACCTCCTAAGTATGGTATCTCAGAAAAACTCACTACACTGTTTTAATTTTGGTGCTAGTCTTGATGCTACAAGTAGAAACTTAAAACTGAGATATTAGAGAGAAGGCTGTACCTTGATCTACAGGCCAGGACAGCCTTCACGCCATAGAGAGGGACCTTGTCCTCCCCTACGAGGAAGATGACATCAGCCAGTTCACAACCACGGAGGGCAACGGAGAAATCCTCAGCCAACTTGTCAGTGTTAGTGTACTTCTCACGAACAGAGTCCATCGGAGGGCTAGCAGGTCTGGAGGGAGGGGAGAGAGAGAGAGAGAGAGAGAGAGAGATGATGATTTTGCAATTTTCTATTTACATTCAGATAAGTTTGTATGCATACATCAGGTATTGCATCAAGACTCAATAACTGACAACAGATGATCACTGTTGGGACACATACACACACACACACACACACACACACAGGGGGACCACATTCTTCTCAAAAAGCGCCACCAACTCGGTAGCTCCACCATCTGTCAAGATGAAACCCAAGAGGTGTAAACCCACCACAACATTTGAACACAGCCACAAACATCAGATACCGCCACTGGAACCAGAGGTGAAGCATACTCCAGTTCATCAGCTAGTTCAGTGACACACATTATCCCATTAATGAAGCAACACACCCAAAACCACTAAAAATAATTTACAAACTTTTGTCGAACGATTATTGTGGAATGTTTTCTCTCACTTACAACAAACACTCTAGCAGAAAATTAGTACTAAAACAAGTAAATTTGAGTATCTAAGTACGTGCATAATGAGAGCAAGGGATCACACACACACCCTCAAGAGTAGCCGTCGCTGGCTAAAGAAAAAAACAACCTTTCCAATCTCAATTACTGCAACTCTACAAGAGGAACAAATTACTTACACTCTACAATAACCCCTCAAGGCATCCATCTATAAACATAACTCACTAAAAATCTTTTTTAAAAAGTCCACAACAACTAAAAAAGTCTTGAACCAACCAACACACAGAGTGAGACACACTCACAACACATGCATAGTCCCTCACACCCATTTCCTGGCTTCAAGCAGTTCATGTATAACTACACCATTCCTAGCGCCCATTACTATCAGACACACACACACTCTCTCTCTCTATGCACAGGCTAGGGGCCACTCCTTAGAGGATAGGTTAGCTGTCATGGTACAATGTGAGGACATGGAACCGTACAGTTAGCAGGAATAGGACAACATGTTTGGAATAATTTACATCAAACACACAAACACACAGCTACAAACATAAACAGACCCACACAATATACAGTACACACCATACGTATAAGAAGTTAGGCTATTATCCTCCTACCTGCTAGCTCCGATGGGAAGCCAGTTGGACCTCTTGTTGATCTTCCTCGTGGCTCTGCCTTGCTTCGTAGCCATGTTGTACTCTGTCAGATGAGCTGAGAGTTCATGGAGGAGTTGACCTCTGGACCGATTCTGAGCAGATACAACACATACTCATTGAACATGGAACATCACCAATGAGAGAACCACATGCCAAAAATACTCTCCCTAGAGCTCAAAACTATCATGAAAAAGTCTAGAAATTTTTTTGCAGTTTAAGAAAAAACTTAAGCACCCACACCCACTTACCGTCAGTTTGAGGAACCTGGGGGCGTGGTAGCTGGCCCTCTCTCCGTTGATGACCTTGGTGAGGAGGAAGCTCTGGAGGGTCTTGCTGTGGGCAAACACCCCTGTCCTCCGCAGGCTCGGGGAGAAGGAGGGGACCGTGCTCCTGCTGGTCACTGCCAACTTGTAGAGGGGCTGACCGTGGGCACCCACCACGTGCTGGACCACCACGTAGCAGTGGATGAAGTTGGAGCGGATCCAAGTGGGGTTGAAGACCGTGTGGGCGCTGTCCAGGAAGACCAGGCACACAATGTCGTTACCTATGTGTCTCTTCTTGTTTACCTGTGAGGGTGTGAGGGTGTGAGGGTGTGAGGGTAAGTGTTAGTGTGTGGACAGTAACAAACAGATACTGTAATTTGACTAATATTCGCATTGGGTAAATTTTCGTTTGTGCCACAGTGTGCGGAAATTAAACACTTGAAATTTTGATGTCCTATTACCAATATTAATGCGGGCACTACACAAGCATAATTAAACACATGAAAATTTAACATACGGAATATTTTTTCAACGCAAACATATCTCAAACTACGGTATAGCCATCCAAACAAACCAAGTTGCTTGCTACTATCATACAATATATACATTGGTGTTCTATTTCCAGTAGTAAGATCTCCCTCTAGTAAAACCCTTCCTTAAAAATGTATTTCCCCAGACCACACAGGTCCAGAGACCACAGCAGCTGCTGACCTCAGACATGCCAGAAGAGAAGAAGAAGAAAGAGAAGCCAACATTGGATATGGCTGAACCTCTTCAAACATACACACACACTGCCCTCTAGACTTCCAGGCTGGAAGGGGCTAAGGTTTCACATTCTACAGCTGGACAATCTCTCTCATTTTTATTTCAATTGACTACTACACAATTACAGTGCAGCTACAAATTACTGCTTTGTAGGAAGGAAGGATAAACAGCTGAAGTTCTGGATTCTGTGTTTGACGATCCAGCAACACAGCTCAATATACTATAGATTGGGAAATTTTCATAGTTCAAAAATTCTTTTATGACACTGCATTTATGAAAATTAAAATCTGTGAAAATTTTAAGTGTGAGCCTTTGAACGTGACGACCTGTTAAATTTTTTTCGTATGATACCATATCTACGAAAATTTAAAATCTGAAAATTTTATTTACGAAATATTTTCAACACGAAAATTCCCCAATATACAGTAAACTATTACATGTAATCCTGAATTTTGAGGTTTGCAGGCAAAAAATGACAAAAAGAGTTGCTATTCCCTCTCAGTTTGTTGCATGCACACTAGCCCATACAATTGTTGAAGTATTAATCACCTGTTGTGAGTCGTTGGGGGTATAGGGTAGCATCGTTGAGACGTGGAACATGATCTCCAGGCCTTGGTGCTCCGTGTAGACACTCTCCTGCCCTGTGAGGTCCCTCTCGCAGTCCAGACCACCGAGGAAACGATTGAACCCCTTTAGACGAACCTTGGACCCTGTGTGCCGATTGGTGAGTGTGTGTGTGTGTGTGTGTGCCATTCATTAGTAGTCATATACGATCCAATAACATTTAAATTCACATTTATTTGATACCAGAGATGACATATTATGCCCAAACATTTGGCAAAAACACACACACACACGGCGACCCAACAAACAGAAGCTATTGAAGAACACAAAACAAGACATGTGATATTATTGAAGGCACACAATTGATAATTAGACACAAACAAATTTATGTGTGTGGCCATTTACAGGCATGGGTCTCTCTCTCTCTCTCTCTCTCTCTCTCACCTAAGAGGTTGAGGAACTCTTCAAAGATGCCAGGCTCTTGGTTGTTGGCAAATATCTCCTCTTCTGACCTTTGACCTTCTTTGACTCTCAACACACCAACTTTATGATGAGCTTTGACAAACGTCTACACATGATGTGTGTGCGTGCGTGTGCGTGTTTCATTTTGACCGACTCAGTAAAGATTGTCATACATAATAAAATTCCCATGTATATTATTTCCTCACTAGCATTAGTGGCAAAAGTTGCCTGAGGTACCATCATAACCTACCTCATCCACTCTGAGCAGCTCCTTCTCAATGCCGGGCAGGAGGGCTGGTTTGAAGGAGGTGGAGAGACCTATCTCCCTGCTGATGGCACTCACAAGCTCTTCCTGGTCCACACACTTGCAGCCACACACCTCAGCCCCTGACACCACCCCCTGGAGATAGTGGTCAGAGGAACGAAGCAATAACCTGGGGAGGGCGAGAGAGAGAGAGAGAGAGAGAGAGAGAGAGAGAGAGGGGGGGAGAGAGATAGAGAGAGAGAGGGGGGAGAGGGAGAGAGAGAGAATAAGAATGGATTAATATTGCTGACGATAAAGTTGCAAACACTGACAGTTTCTAAGGTATATCACAGCATGAACTGAAGACTTTAATAAAAAGAATACAAAACTAGTAGACAAAAAGAAGAAAGAATTTCCAAAAGTGTCTGCCACAGATCTGTAGCTACAGTCTAAAACAGATTATAAGGTCCCACACCTGCCGTCCATTCTAACACCTGACCTGCTAAAGCCCTGTGACAATCTTACCAATCACTAGAAGGCTTGATGCAAAAAGGTGTCACCAATAATGACAATAATCAGGAGATAATTGTGTTTCAGATTCGGCAAAGGATGGCAGTAGAGTGAACAAAGGAAGTGGGCTAGGTGGAGGGGGCCAATAAAGAGAGTGTTTACTAGCAGTTGGAACCAAGGGACTCCACTCTTGGCACATGGCATGACAAATATGACCCCACTGCAGCATGCATGGCTACCACATGGACATGGATGTACATGGGGATGTGAATGGTGGAATAAATTTTACCTAAATTGGTTGCTACCAACTAATGAGCTCACAATGTGTGTGTGTGTGAGTGTGTACAGGAAGAGTGTAGGATGTCTTTGTGGACCGGCCACACACACACACACACACACACACACACACACACACACACACACACATCCATTTCCATTGTCAGAAGCAGTGATTAGCATACAATCACAAGTGTTAATATTGGCCCATTCAAGAACACACAGAAAGAGATATTGTCTTTGAAAATCGATATAGGACCAATAAACTACAAAAACCTTTGATCATTAATCACCTCAGAGAGAAAGAGACAGAGAGATTAAGAGAAAGAGAAGGAGAGGGAGAAGGAAGGGAGGAGANGAGACAGAGAGATTATCAACAGATACCAGCTAACTGAACAACAAGTCACTAAAGGCAGTAGAATACAGGCTCACAGACATACACAAATGCCACAGGGATTTCACAACACTGCTCTCTGGCTGGAAGGAAGTGAATCACACCAACAAGCTGTGGTCAATTCGAATCGAGAGTCCTCAGCCACTATAAATAGAAACCACACACATGGATCATTGGGCGCAGGTAATCACCCAATTTGATTGACCATATTTGGTAAATGAAGCCATAAGGCTCACACAGACCAGTAAGTAACTACCAGTTACTTCCTACAGACATGTCCAGTGTATTAGCTGCAAGCTAGAGCGTTGGACACACTGTAGAGACTTCCTTATCTCAACTACACCATGTTATTTTCCCTTTCTAAGACTAGTCCAGTTCTGTGATGGGCTATAAATAGCACACAAGAAGTGAAACTATATTTAGAATCAACTTTTTAGAGAGAGTGAGTGTGTGTGTTTAGTATGAAAAACAGTTTATCATGTGATATACTGGGCCTTTCTCACGTGGCTAAGCAAACAAGAGACACCCGGCACCATTAGGCTTCACAAACAGAAGGACACAGGCCAACAGTTTAGGTAAACATACCTTTGAAAGGAGAGTAAGATATCATCACACGTAAAAGGGAGAACACACAAACACACACATCGGCGCAGGAGTTAGGGCGACAGGGATAAGAGTGTGATCTTCAAACACACACACAAGACAAAGGTTAATGAAAACTAACCCTGAGTGATATGATGATATTCATTGGAAGATGAAAGGAACACAAATAAAACCACAAGTGACAGAATTAATGCTGACAGTGTAAACTACAACTGTGTTATTGTCCTACTCTACTGAATCCACTGTCAACAACACCTCATGAGGGAAATGATTTCATTAGTCAATGTTCAGAAAATGTCCAAACAAGGGTGATAGATTGACACACACACAAGCTAATTCAAATTTGTGACATTTTTATTGTGATCCCAGTCCTTTGTAGCTTTAAGTGCTCTGGGAATTCTCAGGGTCTAGAGTAAAGACCATTCTCACAACTCAGCTCTCTTTTCAGCCACTGCAAGCCAGGATAATTCAATAACCACTCAATGCCCATCACTATAGTACATAATTGATTTCACTCCACACACACACACACACACACCGATAAGATTTCAAAACACAGCCATTCACTCACATCAGAGACTTCACCCAGCTAACAGACCACCACTAAAGTCAGCCTGTGCTCCAGCTGCAGGGCTCACCAGTAGACATTCCTCTCCTACTACAGCTAGTGTCCCAATTAGCACAAACACAGACATCAAAGAGACAACGGCCAGAAGCTGGGTCACAGGCCAGGCCACTTACATGTACAGCTAGTAGCACAAGGAGCATGTAGTTCACTTGTGGAGGTTGTCCACTACTAGCTTACAAACAGCTATCAGGTAACACTAGTGTCTCTAGAGTAATCTCTACTAGAAGACACGCAGCATACCACAGAAGATGATGAGAAAAACATTCTAGCCATCTTACTCCAGTCTTGAGCACAACTAAACTTGAGTTGAGCTTGTCCCAAAACTATTCCAAAAAAGGACAACAAAAACAGCCAAGGATGTTTGTAGAAGCTGTCAATGATAAAGACAAACAATTGGAATATTCATGGCCTGCATGACACACAGTCACAATGACACACACACAAACACGGGTACAGTGGGTGACAGGCCTAGGCACCCACCATGATATAGTGGTGAAAGTTTCAAAACACTTGAAGTGGTTGGAATTAGTTTCAGTTAGCTAGTTTCAGAGTAGAAATGAAAAACTTTCCATGTGTCCAGATTTCCTTTACGAAAACACACAATCATACATGTGGGCCACACACACACACACACACACACACACACACACACACATCCCAGTGTTAACAACTAGCTCCTTTGAGGGCGAGTTATCAAACACCTCATTTTCCATTTACTGCCAATGTTAGCACACCAGGCGACTATAGGAGAGCAACTTAACACCACCAAATGAAGTGTACTGTAACACACACACACATACACACACACCATTAGCTCCCAACTCAGAATGTGCCCATATTAGAGCCTACAGAAGCGCATGCTAAACCACTACCATGTCCTATCCCATTGATTTGAAAATGAATGGGAAAAAAAAGGCAACTGGGTTTTTTAAAAACACAAGTGTTTATTGTTTGTGGTCAACATTTGAATGGGGGTGTTTAGAGTCAGTCCCAGGATGTGTGGAGAGGGAGGCACAATGGAGGGGTTTTGACAGCTAGCTGCCAGCCAAACAGAGAACAGAGCATCTGATCAACAAACACCCACTCACTGGGCGCACACAATGGGCTAACAAATCAATGGCAATCATTTGAGGACTAATTGCAACACATTTAAGGAATGGTTAATAGAAGGGCACATTAAAGAATGCTAAAGAGAGCACACACAAGATAACAATTTAGAAGAAAATGAGCATTTTTTTGGGCCAAAAATACTATTGACATTATCATTATATAAACTCATCAAATATAAGTATTCAACCACCAGGCAGAGATGGACCACCAAGACAATGGCCAGTGTCCACCAAAGATCACCCCACTAAGCCATTATCAAGTGCTCACCACATAAACCAGCCAGCCTAGCAGCTACACAGCAGAGAGAAGACACCTCACTAGAAGAGGAGTGACCACTCTCTAGTAGAGATGAACCAAGCCTTTGATCTGGAAAGTCACTGTCCTAGTTCAAAGGAGTCTCCACAACACAGCAGGGCCATGTTTAGAACCACACACAAAGGAAGAGGCCTACAATAGCCACACACAGCAGTGAGTGGAAACAGGTGGTGAACTAGATAGGACTGACTAAAACAACTAGTGATGTAATTGTTTTTTTGGTGGCAGTTGCCCAGGCAATGTGTGAATATTCAATCCCCAATTAAAGAGTGATGTAAGTTACTGTTGAGAGGTTAGGCATAGGTGTTTGTGAGTTTAAGTGAATGGTTAACTGGTTTGTTTTGACTAGCTACCTCCAGCACTGGTTGGGAGAAGTTGACCACAGGGCTTAATGGTAGGCTGGAGGTTAATGATAATCATAGCACAGGAGCATGCAACACACACACACACACACACACACACACACACACACCTAAAGTTGTCGCAGTCTCCTTCTTTCTTCACTGAAAGAATACACGGTCCAATATCAGATTCCTCAGCAAAAAAATTAGAGTGATTCTGTTGATGAAAATATTCTCTGTAAGCTGCTTCTGCTAGTGGCCTCAGACCAAGGGAAGGGGCAGGCCTTGAACAGACACACAGGGCATTAGTACCACACTGCTACAAGGAGAGAGAGAGAGAGAGAGAGAGAGAGAGAGAGAGAGAGAGAGAGAGAGATCACAGGAATTTGTCTCGTCGGACAGATAAGAGGAAACACATGTAACAGGAACCTCCATACATATGGCAGAACAGAGAGCACAATCACAGAACATGCAAAACAGTTCAAGTCACAAACAACTTGAATAACCACTCTCTCATAACTAAATTACATGCGTGTATATACCTCGCAGTATTTCTCACAGTACTCGACACTCCATCCTTCAGCTGCCTCCACGAAAGGACACTCGCTGTTCCTACTGCTAGGCCGGCCTGAGAGGGCACCACCTGGACTCTCTGCTGATGGAGCCTCTCCTGGAAATATCCCCGAGTCAATGGAGCCAGAGCCTCCGAAGTTTTCCCGAGAGTCTATCAGCGCTCTGGACAAGCTACATGGCGAGACTATCTCATCTCTTCCAGCCACCAATGAGCTCCTTATCTTGTGGCAGACCTAAAGAGGAGAAAAATTCCTTCACAACTCAAAATTTGATACAAGATAGATAGATAGTTCAGAGGCAGCAGAATAACCTGGACTAGGGATAGCAGTTTGGTTTAACGGACCTGTTTGTAGACACGGAGCTGTTCCAAGAAGCCTCTCGTGGGTCCCTCGGAGATAGAAGTGTCGTTACTCATGACGTTCAGTCTTTGGTCGTGCAAAGTTTGAAAAATTATATAAAAATGTCACCAACCAGCGGTTCAACACTTTAGACTGGACGCCAGTTGCCAATCTGACTAATGACACTCCACTTATTCAATTTGTTCAAGCTATGCTGTAAGCTATACAGCTATAATTGCTGTGCTATTTCTTGCTGTCGGACTTCTTTCAGTGTCAAACTTCTTCAGTTGCACTTTTCTTTTCTGAATGCAGTGAATGGTGAATGCCACTAATAATATTCATTCGTGGGAATTCTAATCTACGACCTGATTGGTCGAAAATTTTGAAAACCCGGAAACGCGCGGGTAGTCACTAGATGACGTAATTGTACTTGTTGAATAAAATTATAATAAATAATTATAACATCAATTCTGAGAACTGTAATTATGCCACTAGATAACACCAGCAGTCTTTAGCTTGCTAACAAGTTCATCGACATCTGCGACCTTTGATCCAGCTTCTCTAACAGGAGGATCTTCAACAGAGAGGACTTCTTGTCTTCCACAAAGGTCGTCCATGTTGACCCCTAGTCCTTCAGCTGTGAGCTCCTCCAATGGCTTCTTCTTGGCTTTCTGTGTGTGTGTGTGTGTGTGTGTGTGTGTGTGTGTGTGTGTGTGTGTGTGTGTGTGTGTGTGTGTACACGTGTGATCATGTGTGTGAGTTTTGCTTTTCTAATGTGTCGTCAACTATCTTCAAACGACCTACAACATCCTGTTGATTACCATTAGATAAACATTTATTTGTCCTCTAATCTAAACCCTTGAAAGTTTGTAGATTGCAAAACACCTCTTAGATGTAATTCAAGTTTACACAATTATCCATCTCTGTTCTGTTTCAACAGTACCCCCCTCACACACTACACAACAAAGAGAGAGCAAAGATCAAAGGAAGCTTCTCTTTGATGCAACAATGACAAATAAAACCACAAAAGATTTTTAGAGCTTCTAATCCCAACTCACCAGATGGTCTATCTACCACACTGCAATCACAATAGACAAAATTAATCTTCTACCTGTAGCTAAATATAGCAGCATCTCTTACAGATGCAGTGAAATAGGACCTTCCTCTTATGGTAACACTCTTAATTCTAACCATTTTAAGAAGAGGAACATTTAAAATAAAGTTATGCTCCACCAGCAAAAACTCACACGCTCTAGCCATTAACAAAACTGCCCATATAGAGTTGCAACCATAAAGAGATACAGTGGGTCTAGCTGTCTGTATTGAGCATAGAATGGCTCACCATAATGTTTGGCAGGGTGGCATATCGTGGTTCGTTCAGTCTCAGGTCAGCCGTCACCACTGCAGGGACTCTGACCCTAATGGACTCCAGGCCAACATCCACCTCTCTCGTCACGTTCAGCCAATCACCGTCCACTTCTAACTTTGAGGCAAACGTTGCCTGAGGCCAGTTGAGGAGGGAGGCTACCATTTGTCCAGTCTGGTTGGAGTCGTCGTCTATTGCCTGAGGGAGGAGGAGGGAAGAATGGACTGAACCTTCATCTTTAAAAATTAATATTATTTTGCTTGTAATAGTTCAACTGTGGGATAAAAATTAGAAGAAAAAACAGATGCTTCCAACAACCAACTGCTAGTAAAATATACATCGCTATAGGGGAAGTAGGCTTAACCAGGAGCTTACCAATTTTATGTTTGAAATAGTTTCATGGCTGCTAAGAAAATATAGAAAATTAATCAATAAGGCTCAATGGGCATGCAGTTGACAACCACTTTATTACGGTAAAAAAATAACCATCATTTCAAACTACTTCTGGTTCTGATAACGTCAATTTCAAGTGATCTATTATCGCTACAAGTGGAGTAGTTATGTGTACCTGGAAGCACCTTAAATTTCTTCATGTGTACACATCTAAGAGGAAATTGAAACCCTAACACATGCACCACGTCACAAAAGACTACTGACCTAAAACATCAGATGATCACACTCCATCTACATGCATCTAAACACAATGTCTTTGGATGTAAAGGTCACTAATCAGTTTGACTGTGTACTTTATATGTCTTATGGTTCCTCAAATACGACACAAACACACAAACACAATGTCATGCACTGATTGTAATGATTACCAGTTTTCCCAACATGATAAGATTCGATTGTTCCTTTTCAGCAACTTTAGCTAGGAGATGGGCCACTGCTAGTGGGCCACCTTCGTACTTCTCACCATAGTTCACCAGGACAGCACGATCAGCTCCCATGGCAAGGGCTGTGCGGAGAGTCTCTATCTGTAGTACAGTGTGGAGAGACATGGCAATAGGTCGTCAATACAGAAATGCGCAACGCGAATATTTTGTTTAATACGCGCGGTCACAGACACAGACCAATTGGAAAAGGTCGTCATATATACATGTAGGAATTTGTACACTTACTGAGGCATTTCCAGCACAGCAACTAACAGCAACTATTTCAGACACTAGTTTCTTTTCTTTGAGCCGAATAGCCTGCAGTGATGCAACAAACACATGCTTTATAATATTATAGGATCTAGAAACATAATTATGGGAGTGCTAGCGCTATGTGTGTAGTGGTCAGCTGTATCATGTGTATTTCCATGTGTATTCTTTTACTACCAATCATCTTGTGCATATAAATACTGTAATACAACTCACTTCTTCCAGTGCAATCTCATCGAAGGGGTTCATGGAGTGTTTGACCCCCTCAGTGACCACGCCACTCTTAGCGGGGTTCACTCTAATCTGGAGGGAAATGGTTGAAGAACTGATACACATAAATTATCATAATTTGATTAAAGCTCGCTGATTTTTACCTTAACGGCATAGTCGATGACTCTCTTGCATCCTACGAGAACTCGCAACGCCATTGTCCACTAACACACACCAGGTCACAGTCAGATCTCTCTCAGATCGGCCTCGAGAGGGTGTCTGGATTAAGGGTGGCACTATTTAGGAAAGGTGATCAAGGTGATCATCATCTCAAGTCACGCGAATCTCACATTTACCACATCCGGTGTCACAGGACCAGAGCTCCCCCCGAAAATTTTCTCCGGGGGAGAATTTCTCCTTAGGGTAATTTCTCCCCCCGGAGTTAATTTCCTAGGACGGAATCTCCCCCCTTAGGATACAAGCTCCCCCCAAACAACAAGAGTTTATGCTGTTGTTGATGGTTATGAGGTACTAAAAAGGCTATAGATGAATGTCAGATTGTATACAAGCTTGTATATAGGACTATGAACCAATGGTCAGACACAAACATATGGCTGGACAGAGTTGAATATAATAACTTTCTATTTTATCGCTATGCGTGACTGATTGAGAAACGGAACGAGGAACGGTAGCTCTACCCCTAGTCCTAGCTCTAGTCCTAGTCCTAGCCCTAGCTCTAACCCTAGACCTAGCATTACTACAACATACTATTCTATTCATATCGCTTTTTCTTCGCAATCAACAAGTTCAAGGCAGTAAAGGCACCCGGAGCGCCAGTCCTATGGGAGGAGTCCCAGTCCTAGGGCAAAATCTCCAGGGGGGAGGAAATATCCTTAGACCGGATCCTCCGGGGGAGGAGATTTTACCCGGAGTGAATATCCTATGACACCGGTCCACTTTAACTAGTTCAGGAAATGAAATCGTTTATGGTATTCAAGTCAATTCTTGTGTTTTGTAGTGGTTTATGCAAATTCCATTGCACTAAAAAAGGCTGTCTCCGCCAATTGGTAACAGTTCACAAGGGGTACTGGTGCCAATATTTGCACAGCAAGGAGCTAGAACAGACATATTGAAAGACAGTGTTTTGATAAAGAAGCATCCTTGTCTAGATCAGTTTGTCCTGTAAAACGATTGAGTTGCATACATTTATACTGGACAGATCCAGCTACACGGTGTTCTTCAACTGTTCACCAGTCGTCAAATTGCAAGTATGGCCAGTGAAAAGAAGAGAAAGATGAGCACAGAAGCGAGCCAAGGTAGAGATCTTCTGATTGACTCAATGGCTGCTGCCCCCAGTGTGGTTTGATAGCCCTGGGGTGATTTCTCCAAGATTATTTCTGTGTTTTTGATGACAAGCACAACAATTGTGCTTTAATGTCTTGTACTGCTACAAGGTGTTTTAGTTTGATTTTTGCATTGGACCATGACTCACAAAAAAGATAATTGTTTGTATCTCTTCTCAGCTGCTTATGTTTTACGTGCTAAATTACTCTCTCTCTCTCTCTCTCTCTCTCTCTCTCTCCCTCTCTGTCTCTCTCTCTCTTGCACACATTCACACACTCACCAATAGCTCCTCAGTTGCCATCGCGATCTGTTGCCATGAATGGACGAGCTCGCTCTCAGACTATCTCCAAGAACCTTGACTCCAGACAGCTCCTCATCAACATGGGCTTCCCAAAGAACAGAGCGTGAGTGAATCATGGCAATGTGATTTAGAGATCCTTTGTGGTTATAATAAATCAGTGTGTTAGAAACAGTTATCTAAGGGATCTTGATTGATCTTGATTGATCTTGATTCATTTGTAAGACAGGAATTAGACACATATGATTTATGATGCTGATCATGTTGGTAGCTATGATATGTATGTGATAAAAAGAGAGAGAGAGAATACATTATTTCATGTGTGGATAATTGCTTCTTCATTTGGTTTCTGCTGGCTAAACACAGGACCAAAATTACCTCACCACCAACACCATTAATGTTTGACTGTTTACCACTGCCCAATACCACAATCGATTATCACGAACTCTGACCTTTAAGTTGGAAGTTAAGTATTTAGGGTGTGGACTTGTCAAGACCTTCAATACAGTAATAAGGTGAACAACCACCTTGGGCCAAGGGGGTGGCTAAACATCCTTATACATAGCACAGTGTCGTTTGTGTGTGTGTGTGTGTGTGTGTGTGATTGGTAGCTACCACTGTCTGGTACGTATATATACCTTTTGTTTATTCACATATGCAGACAGCAGCGCTCGCTTTGTTGTGTGTTATTTTTTTGTTTTCTCAGACTTTAATTTTGTTTACGTCTTGTCAAGCCAACAAGACAAGGCAGCTGTAATTACAGGCCGGTTTACGATGCAGTGTATCCTGTTGTAGTGGTGCTACTAGTTGTTGTGCTGCTAAAGTTAATACTACAGCTGCACGTATCAGCAAATATTCCTTGTAAGTATGACCTTATCTTGTACTTCTTGTGTGCCTAGCAACGGTGAAATGTCAAGGTTGTCGCTGTCCTGAATTCTTTGTCTTGTTAGAGTTTTGTTTGTTTCCCTTTGGAAAGAGCTTCCCCAGGATGTAGGAATACCAGGTGGATGGTTGTTGCCCCTAGTCGTTTTGACCTTCAAGTGATTCATTATCTGTTGTGTGTGTGTGTGTGTGTGTGTGTGCTCCATTCGTGAAGGGTGTGTGCGTGTGTTGTATAAAGTCAATTATGCCCTCATTACTTCATTGTGATGTGCCCATACAATGAGCAGAAGGAACATCCTATGATCTGTACAGTTCATTCAAGCTGTGATCAAACCCCAAGTGGTGCAATAAACACATGGCATTTGCTCTTATTTGGACCAGGAGGACAAAACCTCTGTGAGGCAGCTTATAGTTGTCGTGGCAACCACTATAAGTAACTGTACATTCCGAACGATGTTACTAATTTTGAGTAGCTCCTCCAATTATTGAGACAAAAAGGAAAGCCTGTATTACAGCCAAAGTTTGCAGTTCCAAAGTTCAGGCGTTGTTTTTTGTTTACCATTTCTGATCTTGGGTCACGGCCCTGTTGTGTGTTTGTATCAGATTGCAGCTGGTGGTGTGTGTCTGTCACCCTATCCTGAATCCTCAAGAAGATCTTATCACAATATTGTACTAGCACTGGTTGTTGTGGGTCACTAGAATCAATACCCTGACCTGTATAGAAGTGTGTGTGTGCGTGTGTGTGTGTGTGTGTGTGTGTGTGTGTGTGTGTGTGCTGCTGTTTGTTGTCTTCTCATCGATTGGGGATTGTTGGTGGATATGATAACAAGGAGTAAGTGATATCATTTTCAGCGTAAAACTTGATTAACTGTGAACTGGTATATTATCACCCGAAATCATGATAGCGAGCCCATTTGGTGCAGTCACGCACACACACATGCATGTTGACTGTATGTACATGCATGTTGACTGTGTGTATGTAAATTAAAGTAGTTTAACTTTAACTTTTAGTCTTGTGATAACTGTGTTTATTGGGTTGTGGAGTTCTGTTTACATAATGTGTTGAGCATAGGAGTATGTAGATCTCTTCCTGAATCACTTCTGAGGCACGAGGCATTTCTACAAGCGGCACTTGTTTCTCTTCAAAGAGAATACATTGTTGTTTTGTTGAAAGTGTGGATTCTTCAACATTTACTGTTTGTGTGCCTTTTGTGAAAAACAATTCTCATTTTCGACTTAAGGAATGCAATTGCTAGCTAGGGTGTGAGANTTCTCGATTTCAAAGATGTGCCGAGATTTCTTTAAACACAGATATGCTTGAGTGGAAACCTTTAATGTCCAGTTAGCATCAGTTACTCCACCTGTCCCCCAAGGCACCAATGACTCTGCCCTTGTGAGCATTGGAGACGCAAATTATTGTTAGTACGCATTATATCACTGAGAGATATCAGATTTTGAGTGAAACTTTAATAGAGGCCTAATCAATGATGGTGGAGATTCCTAGTATGGTTCAATTAGCTGGGGATCAACCACATAAGTGGAATTTTAGTAGAGTTCAGATTAATAGCTATAGGGTCTAAGCTTCCTATAGAATTGTGCCTAAATACTTGTTTATATAAGTCAGGCCAAATGTGTGTGGTAGGTGTACATTCTTACCGTGTATCTGTGTGTGCTTGAAATGTGATATTGTGAATTTGTTGTAAGGTTCAAGTGATTTTCCCTTCTCTCCCACACACCATGTGCAATGTTGACACGCACACACACACACACACACACACACACACACACACACTAGTTGTTACTATGACTCTGGTACTCCCTCTAATGATACCTGTCAGAGAAGCAGCATCCATTACCGTCAATGTTGAACTGCTCTCTGAGTTAGGTGAGGCACTTGTAGTCAGCCTCACTGTACCCTTGGAGACTATTGATGGGAGTGCTGGTAAGTGATTGCTCAAAACTATTTGGTACTGTTTATTTATTGACTATTTCCAACATTCTCTCTCTCTCTCTCTCTCTCTCTCTCTCTCTCTCTCTCTCTCTCTCAGTAGCTATTAGTTTACATGTGAGGAAACTAGCCTCGTAAACCAGGCCCTCCTCGCTATGCTTATTTCTAAGCGCAGTTAGCAATAAGCAAAGCGGGGAGGGACTGGTTTACGAGCAGTTAGCAATAAGCAAAGTGGGGAGGGCCTGGTTTACGAGGCCATGAGGAAACTAAATCCTCTGTTGTTTATTAGATATATAAGATATGAGTTATCACTTTCTCACTATATCACTAGACACACACACACACACACACACACACACCGTCTTGAGTTCACTACACAATATACAGCGTACACAGTATCTGATTGTGTCCACTCTAAACTGGAATCCTATGCTATTAGAAGCTCACAATCTTGTATCAAATTGCTTCAGTTTGGTAATCGTCCAATCGGTAGCTTTGTTAGGTAACAGGTGATCTAAAGAGAAGCATGGCTATAGTAACTTGAATCCAAGGTTGTGTGTTATGTTATGAACTTCCGATGCAATGCTATTTGCTGCCATGGTGAAGTAATGTTGGCAATAGTTTAGTATTTCTGAATGTAAATGAGATATGACAATAAGCTTTGTTTTCTCTCTCTCTCTCTCTCTCTCTCTCTCTCTCTCTCTCTCTCTCTCTCTCTCAGTGAGAAGGCTCTAGCAGCCACTGGTGACTGTGGTGTTCAAGTTGCAGCTGACTGGTAAGTAAGAGATCGCATACAGTAGTCCTATCAATAGTATATGTATGTATGTATGTATGTATGTATGTATGTACAATGGAGATTGTATTGGAAGTCATAGAGCAAGCCTCGTGTGAAGTCTGTCAGTGACTGTTAGCCAACCATCTTGTGGTGGAAGTAACAAGACTTGGTAGTTGTATGTTTGTCTCTTTGGTGGTCTTCAGTGTATGGTGGATTAGCATACCTCACTTTGTCACATGTACACTAGTACACCTCACTTTGTCACATGTACACTAGTACGTATGATGTAATGAATAGTTCTCTTCAGTTGGTGTATAAACAACAATGTTTTATGAGGCTTGAGGGAAGGAGGGAAATGATATATGACGTCTATTCTGCACACACACACACACACACACACACACACACACACACACACACACAGGCTACTGGCACACGTCTTCGATCCAGAATTGGATCAAGCCAATCCTCGTGAGTTCGTTGTGTACGCATGCCCTCAGGGTGCTCTGGGTCGTCAGATGGAGGACTTCATGGAGACCACTCTCTACCGGTGTGGCAGGAACGGGGCTCACAAGAGCTTCCCCCACGTTACTCTCTGTCAGCTCTTCAAGGTATGGCCGCCATTGATGGCAGCTTCTATGTCTCTCTAGCTACTCTTAGGTGGTTTGCCATAATTATGTAATTTCCATACTAACTGATTTCAGTGACAGAGATAAAGGCATCCTTTTATTCCACTGTGCATGTTTTTATGATCCCTATTACGCTAGAGAAATGGTGCCATTAGTGTGGTGCCACTCTAACCTAGTGTGTTGCCATGGGAGGTGTCACTTTGGGATTAATCCATAATAGATCTCAATCTCTCTCTCTGACCAAACCTAGTCCTCTGGGAGGCCACGGTTGCAATGATCACATCTAAACCTCTTAAGCCCTATTCTCCTGTGTGNCACACACACACACACACACACACACACACACACACACACACGCACACACACACACACACACACACACACACACACACACAGGCTACTGGCACACGTCTTCGATCCAGAATTGGATCAAGCCAATCCTCGTGAGTTCGTTGTGTACGCATGCCCTCAGGGTGCTCTGGGTCGTCAGATGGAGGACTTCATGGAGACCACTCTCTACCGCTGTGGCAGGAACGGGGCTCACAAGAGCTTCCCCCACGTCACCCTCTGTCAGCTCTTCAAGGTATGGCCGCCATTGTTGGCAGCTTCTCTGTCTCTCTCTAGTACTGCTATACTAGCTTCTCTATCACCAGCTGCTGTTGGGTGGTTTGGCATAATATTATATCCTATGTAGTTTCCAGACTAATATTATAAAATAACTCCTTTCAGTAGCAAAGATAAACTTATCGTTTTACCAATTTTATTCCACTGTGCCTGTTTCTACAACCCCCTTTACACTAGAGAAATGGTGCCATTAGTGTGCTGCCACTCTAACCTAGTGTGTTGCCATGGGAGGTGTCACTGTGGGATTAATCCATAATAGATCTCAATCTCTCTCTCTGACCAAACCTAGTCCTCTGGGAGGCCACAGTTGTAATGGTCACATCTATACCTCTTAGGCCCTATTCTCTGTGTGTGTGTGTGTGTGTGTGTGTGTGTGTGTGTGTGTGTGTGTGTGTGTGTGTGTGTCTCTCTCTCTCTTTTCTCCTTAAGTGCTGGTAGCTAGCTAATGGCCCCTGGCCATCCCATCCCCACCTTGTAACACAATCCTAAAGTGCAGCTGCCATTGTTTCTATGGCATATAAATGGTTTTAAGTACCCTTCTATTTTCAGTGAAGCCCCTCCTGATAGTTGGCTGTAATGAAACAATACATGCAATTAGTGTGTCTTTATGCTGCCATTTTTTCTTTGGTACCTGTAAGTGGTTTTAAGTACCCTTCTGTTTCCATCGGAGCCCCTCCTAGTCCTAGTCTGTTGTTATAATGAAAGTGTCCATACTTGTACACCCAGTAAGGGGCCTCATACACCAGGCCTTCCTTGCTAGCTATGCTTATTGCTAAGTGCAGGCAATCTAAAGTATGTAGGAGGATCTGGTTTGTGAGGCTACCCACTACAGTGTGTGCTGGATGTCTTGATGCTGCATGTTCCCAGCTACTGTATATGTGCATGTGACAGATTCACTTAGCAGCTGTAATCACGTTTTGACCTAGCCTTGAATTGTTGAAATTTTCTTTCCATTATTTCTGGAATTTTTGAGTACTCTTCTCTCCAAACTGAGATCATTGCTGGTGTAAGACATTCCCTTACAAGGTCTCCATTCGTTAGTGGTGGCAAAATTGATAGCATATCTTCATGCAGTTGCTTGCTTCTACATGCTCTGTTCCAATGTCAGTGAGTTCTAGTAGCTCAGTGGTAGGAGCATTCGACCAGGGTTAGAAGGATCTATGGTTCAAAAATCCAGCTAGATCTCAAGATTTGTCTCATTCAACTTTGTTTTATGGACAGGTTTTGCTAATAATCTTAATTAATGTCCATTTTATGTCAGCAGTTGTCGTGAAGACAGGCATTTGTTGCGATTGCTGGTGATGCCTTCATTGAGGTATGTTTGGCAAACTAGACTCTTGACTTGAGGCCAGTGTATAGCAAACAGAAGCAAATTGTTCATCTCAAACCCCAAACAGCCTTCTTGTAGAGCTGCTGTTTATGATAGCAGTCCCTGCATCTGTTGCTGCTGAGAGTGAAAGTGAAATCCTTAAGAAGAAGAGAGCATTTGTCAACTGTTCCATTCACCTGGAGAAGGACACCTGGACCAGTTGTAAACTGATGGCAAACACTGGAAATAGCATTTTGAGTTGATTTTATAAACATATGTTTTACAGACCAATCATATCTGATTGACTTACAGCCACTATTAACTTAACACTGTTGCTATGAAGTTAAAAGTTAATGACTAAACTTTGTTTGCAGGTCATAGCTCTTCCCTTTATAGTAAAGAGAGAGAGAGAGAGGAGAAATGAAAAGGAATATGATGTTTTTCATATTAGTTGTGACACATACACACACACACACACACACACA
>CAXIPT010000006.1:5480060-5491797 GCA_964030475.1 Tethya wilhelma | reverse complement strand
GTGTGTGTGTGTGTGTGTGTGTGTGTGTGTGTGTGTGTGTGTGTGTGTGTGTGTGTGTGTGTGTGTGTGTGTGTGTGTGTGTGTGTGTGTGTGCTGTTTGTTGTCCTCTCATCTATTGGGGATTGTTTCTGGATATGATAACAAGGAGTGAGTGATATCATTTTCAGCGTAAAACTTGATTAACTGTGAACTGGTATATTATCACCCGAAATCATGATAGCCAGCCCATTTGGTGCAGTCACGCACACGCACATGCATGTTGACTGTATGTACATGAATGTGGACATGCATGTTGACTCTATGTACATGCATGTTGACTCTATGTACATGCATGTTGACTGTTTGTATGTAAATTGAAGTAGTTTACTCTTGTGATAACTGTGTTTATTGGGTTGTGGAGTGCTGTTTACATAATGTGTTGAACATAGGAGCATCTTGATCTCTTCCTGAATCACTTCTGAGGCACAAGTCATTTCTACAAGCGGCACTTGTTTCTCTTCAAAGAGAATACGTTGTTGTTTTGTTGAAAGTGGGGATTCTTCAACATTTACTGTTTGTGTGCATTTTGTGAAAAACAATTCTCATTTTCAACTTAAGGAATGCAATTGCTAGATACCGTGTTGAGTCTCTCTCTCTCTCTTTCTGATGGATTTGAGGAATTGCTCCGTGAGAAATTGTGTTAACACTTATGGAGCTGTCAAGTTTTTAACTGTTACTTTTTCTTGTGTAAATTAACTGCAGTATGTGCTACTTGTATGGTACTGCTGTGTGTGTGTGTATGTGTGTGTGGATTGATGCCCCTACATTACTCGTACCTGTAATTGGTCTACCTAGCACTCTCCTCTGTCTGGTAGTCTGGAGGTTGGGCTGGCATTCCAGTTACCATGGCAACACAGGGTTGTATTTTGCAACCGTTTCGTTTGAACCCCATGACTAGCAATATTGTCACCTTTCCTAATATATACTATAGGTAGGCTCGTAGGTTTTACTGTGCAAATTGAGTTAGCATTCTAAGCTATTTGCAATGTACATGCTACATGTACATGCTTTACACATGCATGTTACATGCATGTGCATTTGGAGTGGCATTGTATGTTGATTGGGTTAAAACTATGGCCATCAGAATGTGGAGAGGTAATGAGGCCAGCTACATTTGGATAATAGAGCAATTCAAGTGACTCTGACTGATGACAGAACCTAATTGATATCAATAGCAGACTTGGATAACATACATCATTGAGTAATGAGTGTATGTATCTTTAGAATACACACACACACACACACACACACACACACACAAACTCACATATACGCACTTAAACTTTACAGCTACATAAACTACATATATGTGTGCACAGTATTAATGCGAGTGTTAGCTGTCCAAGATTGTTTATATTTCTGATGAAGTCATAATGTTATCTGAAACAGGTTTTACTGGTTACATTAAACAAACACGGTATTTGCAATCCACTGCCAGTTAGAGAATGGAAGCACAGCTAGAGAGTGTGTGGGCAGGGTGTTGGCATGGCATCAATGGAGAGAGGGGGTCTGTGTGTGCACTGTGTGTATTGTGAGACCACCCACACATCTTAGTAAGATGCCTTTATTGAACGGCTTACAATGATGTTATGATAATGTGTGTATTGAATCGACTTATTCGTACAATTTGAGGAGTGGTTTCCTTTAATTAGTGCGTGTGTGAAGTTTGTGCCAGCTGTATTCATACACATACCCTCACACCCTCACATCCTCATACCCTCACATCCTCACACCCTCATACCCTCACACCCTCACCCTCCACAGACAGTGAAGGTTGGTTCTTCGGCACCTCCCACAACTCTGGCATGTCCGGACTCTACCCCGGCAACTATGTGGAGAAGACCAAAGACTCTGACTGCTGGACCATGCACAGGTAACAGACACACACACACAGTGTCTGACATCAATGGTGGGGGAAGGGGTCTTCAAACACACTCCTGAGTAGCTGCTGTAAGGGAGGGTGGACTGGCTAATGGAGCGTGGTGGTGTGTAGCTACTGAAGAGGCAAAGGATGATTAGTTCTCATTGCCTGAATATGTGTGTGGGTTAGCTTAATACGACCTCCGTGTGTGTGTGATATTTGATAGGATAATGTCTTAGTATTGCACGTCACTGTGCAGTATATATGCTGGTAGTAGATTGATCAATAGGAACAACAAGCAGCCTTTTCTAAACTGTCTCTCATCTCTCTCTCTCTCTCTCTCTCTCTCTCTCTCTTGTAGGTCTTGGTCAACGGTATCTACAGACTCTGTCCCAGCCTCTCCCTCCAAGTCCAGTCGGCCGCCTTCCATAACAAGGAAGGACCCTCTACTTAGAAGAGAAGACGAGCAACTCTACGACAATGCAGCTGGACTGCTACCAGAGAGAGGAAATGTCGAAGAACTTTACGCCAAGGTGCAAAAACCTCGAAGAAAGTCGAAAGATTTCTCACAAGTCAATCACCTTGTTAACGGGGGGAGCCAGGAAGCTGATGATGAGGGGCCTCCCCCCATCCCCCCGCAAGATTTCGGACCACGAAGATTGTTCATTTTCAGACACGCAGAACGCGTTGATGTCACTTTTGGGAAGCAGTGGATCCAACTTTCCTTCGACCACGACGGCTCTTATCACAGACGGAACCTGAACATGCCAAAGGAGATCCCCAAACGAAAAGGAGGTCCCAACGATTTTACCAAAGACTCTCCGATCACCGAAACAGGTATATTTCAGTCTCGGCTGACGGGAGAGGGCATGAGGGAGCAAGGGATCAGAATCTCCCACATCTACTGCTCCCCGGCGCTCCGCTGCGTCCAGACAGCTCACGGGATCGTGCAGGGCCTCCAGGATCCACTGATCAAGATACGAGTGGAGAACGGTCTCTTTGAGTGGCTGGCCTGGTGTCGAGGGGGATTCCCCACCTTCATGACATCACAGGAATTCAGTAAATGTGGTCTCCAGGTCGATACGAGCTACATGTCGCAAGTCGCACTCCAGGACCTCAAACCGAACGAAACCTACTTGGAGTTTTACAAGCGCATGTTCAACATCACCAGACTCATTCTGAAGACGGTTGGAGCCGCCTCAGGCAATATCATGTTCGTTGGCCACGCTGCTACTTTGGAGGCGTGTACCCGGCAACTGGTTGGAGCTCAACCACGCAACGTTCAAGACCTCACGAAAATCGTCCAAAAGATTCCTTACTGTGGTCTGTGCGTGTGTCAGGAGAGTGAGTTTGGGAAGAACAGCACGTGGGACTTTATTGATCCTCCAATTCCTCCTCTCACACACGCACCGAATATCCGATTTGATTGGCGATGTTTACAGTAATGATGTAATCACGAGGTAATCATTGACACTTTATTAAAGGGTACATCAACAACAGAAGAGGAACATGATACACGTACATGTATAAAATTACTTTTGAGAGTTCATTTAATTAGAGAACTGACCTTTATTTTTCGTTTTTGTACAGTATTCTTTCACTTCAAATTATAAACACTTTTCTCTGTATATACAGTACAGTCAAATAATAACATGTACATAATTATATTATTTGTGTGTACGTTTTTAGTTTTATTTTTCCCACTTCATACTTTCATCTGGAATGAAAGGTTGTTTGCAAGTTGGTAAAAGGTCGTCAAAACATTTACTTGAAGTTGTAATCATTCGGTACGGGGTCGATAGCATTACATGTATAGCCACGTGGAGAGAAATTTCTAAAAGAAGACCGTCATCATTTTACCAAGACATTGACCCTCAATCTATCACCACAGCTTCAACCATGGGCGGTGTGTTTAGTCAAGCTAGTTGTTCTGCTTCAGGAGCACCCCTGCCTCCACTAACAGCTGGTAAGTTTGTGCATAAGATGGTTATACTCTCATGCTCCTGGCTACTTCAGCCCAAGCACTTGGTTTTTGATAGACTCTTGATAGGATTGAGTGGCCGTATTTTAATATTTTATGTGGTGTAGCACCTCCACCAAAAGAAGCAGACTCTGGTGGTAAGAAGACATCGACTGAGCCTCCATTAAAGAACCCAGGGGAATATGAGGAGTTGGGAAAGAAGGTCAAAGGTATCTTGAGCTGCACTGAGTCACTGTCACAATCTGTAAGACATTGTTTTCTTTTTGTCCAACAGAGCAGTTATCTCCTCAAATGTTTGACGGAGCTAAAGTGATCATCCAAAAAGGACTGAGCAAGAACTTTCAGACGATGCACACACTAACACTGGCCTCGTCGACCCAACCCTCTCAGTGGCAGTTTGGAGCTACCTATGTTGGGACGAAGAAGATATCTGAGAATGATGTATGAATGTGTTTGTCATATTTTCGTGATGAATTAATTTATTTCACATTTTTTTTGATTGTAACAGTTCCGTCCAATTTTCATTGGAGATATTGGTACCTCCGGTAACTTTACAGCTGTCCTGTTGCACCAGCTGGGAGATGCATGGAGACTCAAAGTAAACCTTCAGGTAAGACTTCAGCATTAGACGGTGGCCCTGAACGTTCAAACTGATTTTGCTAACTGATTTTTGATCTAAGCTATTTTCAACCCCTTCTAAGAGATTTTTATCAAACTAATTTTTGATCTAAGCTATTTTCAATCCCTCTAAGAGATTTTTATTTCATCTAAGCGATTTTGTATCAAATCCGTTAAGGCTAAGGGCTAGGAAATAGAGGCTAGGAGCTAGGGGCTAGGGCTATGATGAAAATAGCCCTTTGATGAAAATAGCCCTAGCCCCTAGCTCCTATTCCCTAGCCCCTAGCCCCTAGCCCTAGCCCTAGCCCTAGCCCTAGCCTTAGACTTGGAAGAAAATCATCTAGATGAAAATGGCTTGCCCTAGCCCTAGCCCTAGACTAAAATTCCTAAGACAAAATGGCTTAGATGAAAATCACTTAGATGACTTTAGAAATCGCTTAGAAAGGGGTTAAAAATAGCTTAGATCAAATATCGGTTAGCAAAATCAGTTTGAACTTTCAGGGCCACTGTAGCATTAGCAAGTTTATACCTTGTTATCTAGCTCTTTCTTATGCAAGTGTTTTTCATTTATGTTTTTGCAAAGAGAGAGAGCTTAGAAATTCAGGCATTTTTCACTAAATTGTTGTTCTTTGCGAGATTATGGTATTTTACTCTTCTTCCCTTCAGACTCAGAAGTCCCGTTGGGTTGGCTACGTGCTTCAAACAGACTATGTTGGAAGTGATTTCACTGCTTCAGCGTCTCTAGCCAACCCTGACCTCATCTCAGGCAGTGGGGTGTTTGTAGCACAGTACCTCCAATCGATGACATCAAGGTGATGTAATGTAATAGTGTCCGTACACAGTGGCGCTGTATTTCTTGATTTTTCTTTTCTTTTTTACTCTGAGCTCTCATTAATATCAAGGTTTAGTTTCCCTGTCTTCACTTTTGTTCTCCAGTCCTTAGCTCAAAAACGTTCATATTTTAGCCACTCCCTTAGCTATATTGCCATGACAACACACTATCCTAACCCTCCTTCCCTTACAGGTTAGCTCTAGGGTGTGAGTTGCTCTACCAGCGCAGTGGAGGGATGCAGAACGCCATGATATCGCTGGGAGGTTGCTACCGCACCAATACCTGGGAGGCAGCTGCCAGACTAGGACTGCACTCGTGGAACGTCAGCTATCAGCATCGGTTCAAAGACTCTCTCACACTCTACACGGACATTGATGGCTCACTGATGCAGGTGAGGTGGTACTGATGGTTGTTGTACTATGTACGTAGCTACAGATTATTCAAGGAGAACAAATACCAATAAAAAAGGGGCGATTGTATTTCTAAATGTAGCATGTCCCAGGCCCTAGCTATCACCTCTCCACAAAACTTTTGCTTCTTGGAAAATTGCTAGCTATAACCCTAATGCTGTACTCGCGTATTACATTGAAAAAAATACAGTACTATCATCTCTCTCTCTCTCTCTCTCTCTCTCTCTCTCTCTCTCTCTCTCTCTCTCTCTCTCTCTCTCTCTCACTCTCTCCCTCTCTCTCTCTGACATTGACNAAGTAGTCATGTGCCGAAATTTAAAGTCCCAGCCTTGTTTCCTTTCTTTTTGCAGCACTGCCCATTCCTACACTACTAATTTTTATGAAATTTTTACTATACTTGTTTGTTCACTTTTTCCAACACTAAGGTGCTCAACTGCAATGGAGTATAAGCTATCAGAGACTGGTCAGTCTCTACAAAAAGCATGAGCTACTGCTTTCAAGTACACTGGATGCGCATGCGCATTATATGCATGCAAACCACGTGGTCTGTTGACGACCTTTACCTACATCAAGATGGCTACATGCAAGTACAGTATTTAATATCAGAGTTTTTAAAATGCCTAGATTTTGTTTGTTATATAGCTTTTAGGCACCAAACGAGTATAAAAGGACGTAGTTCGGATGAAGTCAAGTTGCACTGTACAGTTAAAGCTGGCTGAACGCCTTTTGTTTGTCTGGAAATCGCGTTCAAGTTTGTCAGTTAGGAAGGAAGGAAGGAAGGAAGGAAGGAAGGAAGAAGAAAACAAAATTGCACTGTTCTGGCTTCCCGCCAGCGCTCTCTCCAGAGTGCTCTAGAAAGTTTCTGTGAGTTTTGTTGATGTATGCACTTAGAAAACTATCCAAGGGAGGCTTTAATCCATGTCTGAAGGCTTAGCTGTCATTCTCTGAAAATTTATGAGCATAAACATTTTGTATTGTGTCTATGGGACAGTCGGCCCATTCCTACTATACGTACTACCGTACGTATGATTATGCATTGCATGACATTACATTGGATTTGTTTGTGAGTTCAAGAACTGATTTGGAAAAGTTGATTTTGGGACTTTACATGATTGTGGTACTGGTTGGTGCGGAGTATTGACCCAATATGTAATAATATAATAATACTGAATTTCTTTCAGATAACCGAGTTACCAAGTAGACTAGAAATTGAATTAATTATAATTACTTCAGATATCAGGGTTACTAGGCTAGAAGTAAGTTAAAGATAATATTATTTATACCAGTGCATACATGATGACGCAAAATAATCAGGGTATATACTGCGTCTATAAAAGGGACACCAACTGCAGGAAACTGCATACTCTGCATGCATCTAGCAGAATTCCATGCTTTTATGCAAAAATAATCAGCCTATATAGTCATTGATCGGAATAGCAAATTAGAGGAAATTAACCAATAATAGGAGCTAGGATATTGATAGTTGCATGGTTCGCACGTTAGTACATGCAGCTGAAAATGGCAAAGACAAGCAAGGTGATTCTTGCAGCCTTGCTGCTAATCTTGTGGCAAGGCTCATCACCTGTGTCCTCTTTGATGATGGAGAACCTCTACCCGTTTGGACCGGGAGAAGGAGATGAGGAATACAGTGCAGACAATGGAATACTAACTGTGCCTGTCGGTGTTTCACTCTATGGACAAGTAATGGATACAGTCTTTGTAAGTTGAAACTGATTCAGAATGCATACACAACTGCATGTTGCACAGTCACCTTTAAAATGCATTGTTGAGCTGCTAGAACTCACTGGTATTAATTGGAGCAAACACCATGCATGCATGCATGCAGCCAAACCAAACATATATAGGCATTCATGATAGCAACATATATGAGCATTCGACTAGGATTTGAAAGACCTGGATTTGATCCCCATTCATGCAACCATCTAGATCTCAAGATTTGAACTTTCATGATTCTTTCTACAGATTATAATGGCCATGTCAGATTATTTTCATTCATTGTGTATACATAAATGCCAAGTATCAGGTAATAGCTAGTGGTATGTAAGAAAAAAAATCCCACTGTAAGGCGTTCAATTGAGTGCCATGATTGCATCCTAACAATGGGGGTTTATACATGCATGGCTGCATACAAATGCAATCATGAATGGTGGACAGGAATGTACAAATGCATGCGTGGTGTGATCTACGCAGGAATCAAGGTCATGCATGTGAAAGCCACATGAAACTCATACGAGCACTTATGCTTGTATATAGATCAGCCCATTTGGAGCACTGTCGTTCTTTGGATCTATCGACCAATCATATCCAGTTCCATTTCCCACCCCTCCCAACAGCAGTGTGCCTGTGATCATTGCTCCTTTCTGGTCTTCTGGAGTGGACCTCGAAGCAAATGGTGGAGAGGTTTTCTTCCGAGCAACAAACGACGATATGCTTCTAATGAGAGCAGAAGCTGACATTGGAAATTATTTCCAAGATCAAGTGTCATTTGTGCCAGCCTACTTGGTCATTGTGACTTGGTTTAGGATAAACGAGTCCCCAACAGGATCAGAGGTTAAAACAATCTTCATTGTTTGTATGAACCATACATTACTGTTGGTATAGCTACACTGAGATGAATGCTATGCATGATTGTATTATCCTGATATACAGAACACATTTCAGTGTATCATTGCTACAAATGGTGTGAGGTCATTTGTTGAGTTCTTGTATCCCATGAATGGCATCAACTGGGCTGGACCAGAAGGAGCTCAGATTGGAATTAACCCAGGAATTTTTGCCAACCCACCAATTGAGACTGCTCAAGTGTTTACACATCCTGATGCTTTAACAAGTGAATCAATCAATATTGAAATGACCACCCAACGTGATAACTCCATACCAGGGGCCTGGGCATTTCGTCTGGACACACTCTGTGTGCTACAACCAGGGGGTAAATGGAAGACATAGCTACACAAAGTTTGTGTATTAATAATAATAAAATTTTCAACTTGCTTCCCAGAATTGCCTGTGCTAGTTGATGCCCTACTAAACAATAATATTACTCCTGTTGATCTACAAGTGACTGAAGGAGAAGGCATTAGTGTCAACATTTCAGCTTTCTTCTTATCTTTCGACATTTCTGAGACTGTACCAGTGAAGATCACACTCTTTACACTGGATGATGGCTCTAGTTTGGCACAATGTAAGCAGGCCACTGTCGTATGATTTAAGATTAATATATAACTATAATATAACTTGATGATGCAATAAATGCTATAAATTCATACAGCTGGAGTAGACTACGCTCTTAGTACATCTGTATTTGAGATCACTCTCTCTTCTTCACAGCCAGAAATCACATTGAGCCTCTTTGTTCAAACATTTGAAGATTCCATTTTTGAAGATATCGAAAATTTTATTGTGACTTTTGCTACAAATATCTCAGTCATTAGCATTGTCAATAAAACAGCTGTATTCATCATTGATGACACAACATCAGCATCAGAATCTAGATTTGGACCAGTGTCAGCGATAGGATCAGGATCAGGATCAGGACCAGAATTAGGTATGATATGTCAATAGGCATGTGTATATAAATATGACTGGGAATGCATGGAAGATTAACCATCATAATTATGTAACATTACATGTGAAAGAAAATTAGATAAATTTAATATTGTTAATAAATAATTATGCCAAGCTTCCAGATGCCATATATAGGTGGACCAGATTGAATCAGTTTATAGCCTTTCTTTTTGAATCCAGGTCTATTTCCATTTGGATTTCTGGAAGGAGATTCACAGCTTCCGAACTTCTTTTTTTCTAACTCTCCACCAATCAATATAGCTCCATTTGGATTCTTTGGAGAAACAGAAACTACTATCTTTGTAAGTGTGGCAATTATATAGATAAGCCAATGCTTGCCCCCATATTATACAAGTCTGTGTGATGTCTGCATGTACTCACATTCCCACGTTTCCTGTTTGATCGAATTCGAAACACACCAACAAGTAAAACGTAATTCAGATGCATGACATCTCGAAACATGTATCTATACTCATACTTAGTGAATATGCGTGTGCAAGCATGTGGTCGTGACACTAAGCTGTGCAGATTAGTTTTTCAAGTGTTTGCTCTCTGTATGAAATGAGAAAAGCTAAGAGAACTAGCCAAACATGCTAGATTAGCAAAGACAAAGACAAAGACAAAGAAGGCAGACAGAAACATGGATGGCGGTGAACACTAAGCAGAAAGAGAGAGGAGGGCAGCACAGGTAACTAAAAGCATTCAAGGCTGCAAATAATTAAGACGAAACTGCAGCAAAGAGCAAGAGCAAGAGAATCACAAATTTACATTCTCACCCTCAAATCAGACAGCGTGTAGAGTTGCAGCAGCATTCAGAAACAAAATGAACAATTTTCACTGCATGACCAATATCTCATGTTATCACATTCCCAAATTAATGCAACCAGTGTTAACAAACAAAATATGACACCACTCACACACCTCACATTAATAGACCTAGACCCCACGTCTTTCACCAGGCACTTTATAAATTACCTCTGCAATACACAACTGACATTGTGACAACAATGTGCACAAACACTCTCTCGTACTCACCCCTCAAAATATCACAGGCATTTGCTAGTAATATATTATTATTTCAGACTGTAAACATACTATATTAGGTGAACTCATTTGGATACCTCAACTTTAGACGCTCTGGACTCTTCAGTTTCCCTGAACGATTTGATACCCCTTTCCTGCCAGATGAGTTTCCAATNAATCTGCTGGTGGTGCTTCTTTTATAGCCTGGCACAAAGTGATTTGTATTAGCTAGTACCGGTATATATCCTGGCAGTTATCATTCAATTTCACCTTGTAAATGTAATCCGATACACACACACATGACATTGTATGAGTGCATGCATGCATAACTGCATACCTGCATGATCATTGTGACTCATATTCATGTGTATGTAGTTGTGTGGCTATAGTTAGTTAAACAATGTATGGTACCAGTTGGTGCTGTTACAATATTATTGACCCTCAGTCCCAAAAAACGTTTCAAATACTTTGTAATTGGACATGTAGGCATGCAGATAGCTATTATAATAAATTATGAGACTTTTGCACACAGACTTGCCTTAATAATAATTATTGTTTCCTTCCTTTTTACAGCACTACCCATAGCTATACTGCATATTTTATCAAATTTTTACTACTTATACAGTAAGGACTAGGATTCTTGTCTTACTGAGTCACTATTGTAAATTCAAG
Source organism: Tethya wilhelma (assembly GCA_964030475.1). Lineage (NCBI taxonomy): Eukaryota > Metazoa > Porifera > Demospongiae > Tethyida > Tethyidae > Tethya > Tethya wilhelma. Next base: position 5,480,776 of record CAXIPT010000006.1, on the reverse strand, counting down.
CACAACTATAGATAGTAAAATACACTGTTAAAAGTCCGAGGGTCTTCTATTTTGGATGTTAGTTATTAATTGGTGATTTGGAACTCAAACAAGCTCTGTAGTTCCCTGGTGCACTGGCCCTGATCACCGTCAGGTCTGATGGAGAGGGTGTAGTCCCCAACTGCCAGACCGCCACGGGAGTAGGGGGAAGTACCTAGAGAGTGTGTGTATGACATGTACGTGTATAACATGTCATAATAATATGTGCTCTTCTTGTCTATTTGACTGTAGAGATCGATTGAGTCTGAATTTAGTCAAAATAGTGCGTATTAGTGAGATAATACATGATTATTGTGTTAACTTTAATGACCATTACCACAATCTCAGTTTGTTGAACCCAATCAGCTACCAACTACATGCAACCATATGGCATAATAATGCATGACATGACTGCAGATGTGATCGATGGCTTTACATCCCCTCCAAAGAATGTGGTGAAATTCACCTCCTTTTTCTCTTTCAATTGAAAGCATGGCTTCACTGAAGAAGAATTGTTCACTTCTGGAGGCTACATATATGCGTTGTAGGCTCTCTATGTAATTATTACTTTTTTGTACCAGTTACCCCACAAAAACTAGATCAAATCTGCCTAGGAGTTGACTTAGTTTTACTCCAAAAAACTAATGGGAAATAAATACCTGTGCAAACCCCCTCCCCATGGGTTGGCAGTCAGAGTC
>CAXIPT010000006.1:5381824-5480031 GCA_964030475.1 Tethya wilhelma | reverse complement strand
CTCAGTCTTAGCTTCCAAGACATCCCACATTCAGCAGGTGGCAGGTTCTTATCATCCTGACCCAGTGACCAACAGCCTTCGGTATACTGGTCCCCCCTTTCGGGCCATGCCATATACAGGCATGTAGGCTGAGGTGAGTCAGAGCTCCCGCAGGATGACTCGAACCCGCACACCTGGTTACAGTGGGCGCTCTTGGTGTAACGCCTTAACCACTGTGCCACATGTGCTGGCTGAGAAATAGAGAGGCTTCATTCATCTTTATACTTTAATAATCTATAATAACTTATTGATGAAGAAAGAAGGAAAAAATTTCATCAGTCGCGAATCCCCGACCTCGGACGTCTAGGTTGAACACTTCTAACGCAGACCACTGTTCTAGAGCGTCCTTGCTTACGTAATGTTATCAAGATTAGCTTTTTTATAACTTTTTTGTAACTTGAATCGCCGCCGCGCATGTTTTGATGGAATCCCTTTACCATATCTAATGCAAATACTATCGTCTACATGTATGTGGCGAGGGGCCCGCAACGGTACAAAATTCTGTACGAGATTTCAAAATTTAATGATTTCTGATTGATTTCCCTGATTTCAGTTTGATTTCTGAGATTTCAGTTTGATTCTTGATTTCTGTATTTTAGGTGATTTCTATCTGTGATTTTGACTGTTTTCGGGTGATTTCTATGATTTCTAGAAGATTTCTTGTGATTCAGTCTAGCAAATTTCCTGTGACTGTTACTGGTGTCTGCCACAGCTATAATTGTTTCTGATGGACTGACATAGCCTCATGCATTTATAAATATATCTTTCCACTTCTAGGTAGGCCCCTATATAGCTACAAAATACAAACTTATAGATAGGCCTAGCTAATTAACACAAGTTCTCATTGTTCGAGGGTAGTTACTACCAGCAACCGTTATATTATTAATCCATGGCAAAAATTTGGCTTCCTCTCCACAGCATCGCTATTCTTGTACAGTACACAAAACTGAGCTTGAATCAAAAGTTACTGACTTGAAGCAGCGATCCCAGGCCGGACTCACACGACAGTGATAGAGTATAGATGTCCACATGTCAATGAATGCTCTTAATGATCAAATTTTTGTTCTTGACTGATTTCTGAGGCTTGAGGACTCACCAACTCGAAGAGAGCCTCGAAGAGAGCAAGCCAGAGCGAGAAACTTCAAGCTCACATGGTTTCCGTGTGACATAAATAGGCGGAGATAGGGGCGTGTCTACATCTTTCCAGGTTGATTTCTCTTGATTTCACTGCGATTTCTCTGTGATTTCTATTGATTTCTTGTGATTTCTGGGCAAAGCGTACGAGATTTCCAGCGTTGCGGGCCCCTCGGTATGTGGCTCGCTCAAGTCTTATTGTCGAAGCACTAGGAGCTGAAAGACTGGACTTCACTGAAGCTACTGACTGGCCGGGAGAACCAAACAGTTACACAAAAAGCAGAGGAGAAGTCTGGTGCCTGGGAGAGAGAGGCTGAGGCAGTCCAAGTCAAACATGTGAGACCTTATAAAATGTACAACTTTAGTTATAAAGTACACGTACACAAGCAGTTCATTGCAAATTGAGCTATCAAGTTGCTCCCAAAGCTGCTTGCAATTGTTGACCAGTCTTCACTTCCTGTGTTGCCATGTTGGTGTCCGACATGATACTAGAAATTTCAAGTTGCATCAGAAACTTCTTGTCTCATGATGTTTTAAAGGTTATTTCACTCTTATTGCAATGAAGCCATTTGCTTATTATCAGTATTGACTATGGGGTACTATGACAAAGTCAGTTTCATTTGTTAAATGTTACTGACTTGTGTTGTGAGAGAGGACCGACCAAATAGTAAAGTTTGATAGTATGACTATATAATGAATTATAGCGGTCTATGGCAATGCAATAATTAGTATAATCATGGAATTTACTAGGACTAAGATTCTATGAAGTCACTAACGGTAAAGGTCAAGTACAGTTTTTGTTAATTGAACCGTAATAATAAATAGTTCAAAGTCCAAATTGGATGTTAGTTATTAATTAGTAATTTGGAACTCAAACAAGCTCTGTAGTTCCCTGTCACACTGGCCCTGGTCACCGTCAGGTCTGATGGAGAGGGTGTAATTCCCAGCTGCCAGACCTCCACGAGAGTAGGGGGAAGTACCTATAGTGTGTGTGCATGACATACATGTGCACAACATGTCATACGTACTATTATGTTCTCTTCCTGTCTATCGGACTGTATATACAGAGACTGAGTCTGAATTTAGTCAAAAAAAAGAGCATAGATATTGTTCACATGTAATCAGTGATTTCTTGTCACTATGTTTTAGATTGAACATAACTTGAATGCTAGCGGTCAAGCAGCTGGTTGATAGGGTGTATAAAACTTCTTACATGGCACAGCACCATTGTCCACTTCTATGATCTGACAGAGAAAACTTTCCACCCTGTTGTCAGCACTTGGCCCGGTCCCTTGCCATTCCACTGTTATACTGTCCCCAGTCACAATGACACCATTGTTACCACCGTTCACAAGATGCACACCACAAACTCCATTCTCTGATAACATACATACATGAGTACACACATATACTTGTCATATTACACTTTGGAGGTGTTGTATTTGTAATCTCACCAGCTCTAAATGGCCTAGTCAGTTCGTCTGTCACCTCCATGGCTCCTGGCCTTCTTCCACGAATGATAAAGATGAGCTGCTGCCTTCGAAGAGGAAGATCAGAGAGGGTTATGAAACCACTAGAGCCTATATAATGTAGAACACTCAATGTCAAGTTCATGCAGGTTCCAATGCACAAACATGGAGGAAAATTGGTGTTGTGAACTAATAGAGAGAGGAACCAGTTATCTTACAGTCTTGAACATCAGGAAGGACCATTACTCCATTATTGTTCTCAACTGTACAGAGTACTTCATCTAATGGAGTGTTGATTGTAAATTCAGCCCTGAGAAAGGTGTCTACAACATTTGGAGAGCCATTTATCAGGGTGAAAGCTTCACCTGTGTGAAGATGGAGACAATACCTTCATGCACCACTGCTGCAATTAACCAGTCAACATTATATACCATTAAATATCTCCTCGTCATTGTCCAGGATGGTGACACTGGCTCGCTCCCCTCCTGGTGTTATGATGACATTGGTCTCACCAGGGAATATTTCCAGGAGCACAAAAAAGACCTCGTCCGACTCTGGTATGTTGTCATCAACTATCTCAATGATGATACACTGACGACGATTGGTTTGGTCAAACTCTCCTTCAAGGATGATGATGTAATCCATATTTCCACCTGGCCCTGCGTGTTAAAAATGGGGACATGTATCCAAATATGGCATACACATGTACAGCTGTAATTGTGCATTTTATTATTATAGCTATACAGGATACATGTGGTATTAGCTTTATGCATATATACTATTTGTGCTTCAGTGCAACTTTGTTTGTAAAATATTTTTATAGCAAGTTATAGGATAGCTATCATGCACTAGCTCATGACTAAACTTACCAGTGATGGCAGTGCTATCCTCTGTAGAGAGGAGAACCCTGAAGGTCCCTCCCAGTACAGGATCCCCAACAACCACAGCACACACTTCAAGTATCCCACCATTCTCAATAATCTCATACGATGTTTGCTCCAATGATATCTCAAGCACTATGACAGATTGAGTTAATAGGTTTATTCTGGACATTGCTGTATGCCAGCAACTGATTCAATGTATTCTCACCATCATCATCATTGATGTAGACGATAGCTCTCTGTCCAGTTTCACCAGTATTGTCTTGTCTTGTGTTGACAAAGAAAAACTCCTGTCCTTCAACAATGAGGTCTTGGATGATTTGAATGCATAGGCATGTCAACTGTGAGCTGTTGGAGAAGGGGCCAAGGGTTGTGACTGAACTGGTGTTGACAAAATCTTGAGAGCCTGCAGAATTGGTCAGTCCATATTAATACCTTTGGTTCACTGTTCAGTACTACTATAATCTAGCATGTACCTGTTGCTGAGCCTGATTCAGTGAATACTTCAATTTGAATTGTCCTTTCAAACGTCAAATTACCAACTGGTCTGTAGCATACTAGCAAAGCAAGATTATTGTCTCCAACGTATTCTCCCACTTCATATTCTTCAGCATCAAATCGAATGTTGACCACTGCAAACATCATTTGACAATCATTTCAATGTGTGTATGGAAGTATTAATTTGACAAACGTACCTTCATCATCAAAGATTACAACAAACAAGCTAGTAATTGTTGTTACCACCTCAGGTCTGAAGCCTAATACAAAAATTTCTATCTCAAGGAACTCGGTAAATTCAACGACATTGTCGTTGATAATGATGAGAGTACGGCACTCCATTTTACTTGAGTTGAATGTCACAAACTCAAAAAATGGTTCAAAGTCAATTCCAGCTGAAATGATATATAATTATTACTGAAGGTTAATGTCACCATCATCACACTAAAACTAAACTTAAATGTAGACACTTACGTCTGGCAGAGGTAAAAGAGAATGATGGTTCAATTACAGCTGACAGTGGAGGATCTACAGGGACATTGCTGGCCACATATGCACATACATCCAAGAAAATGCTCGACTCATTTATTACTCGAGAGGAGTCAGACAATCCAATGTAGATTAGTGGATCTGTGTGTGTGTGTGTGTGTGTGTGTGTGTGTGTGTGTGTGTGTGGAAATGTCAATGGTAAGTATATACCATTTAATTCAATGATCATAGGCAGATCAACTCGGTAGATGTAAAGTCCCTCAACACCAACATTGCTATTAAATGCAATTTGGGATGGGAGAAAACCTAGTCCTCCAGGTAGTGTGAAGGAACGAAACTGTATGTCACTATTGAAGCCAATGATGCGGAAGAATAAAGATTCTATGCGACCATATATAAAGAAAACATATGATGTAATGCCATCTGTAGCCAGCACAGCCTGAAATGTGTTTTCCTGAAATAAAGTGTAATAAAATACTTACGACTGTAGTTCCATGCCATTCCATTAGTATCTTTAGTAACATCCGATTAACAATCTGTATAAAGCATACCAGACTACTGTCAAAGATTCCTACTATTCTTTCCCATGTTGCAATAAAGAGATACTTTGGTTCAAAGTCTGGATCCGGATTTGGAACCAGGTCCTGAATCAGTTCTGTAGCTCGAGCTAGACACATTGGGTCATTAGTGAGCCGATACCAGATGTTGCCCATCCTTGAGGCATTGAGGCTGCCCCAAAATGGTGAAACAAGTGGGGTGCCAGGAGGAAGGAAATCAAAATTGCTTGGAAAAGGATTTGGGAAGCTGCTTCGAAATGAAATGACTCCATTAGAATTAACCTGTAAACAGACAACCCATCGAATGGAATCGAAGTATACATACTTTAATTGGCTTGTCATAGTAAAATGCTAACTTACAATCACAAAGTTTTCTTGTCTGCCATAAAATGGAAAAGGACAATCAGTAAAGGCAATGGGTGTTGAGCTGTTGGCTCCATCCTCCAGAAGGTCATCACCAGCTTCTTCACCAAAGGGAAAGAAATTCTCTGTGATAACTGTAAGCAAGAGAAAATGGTTGTTCTATTTTCCATTGTGAAAATCATTATACTATGGCAACCAATTCCTGGCAGCCTGGCTCCTCCCATTTAGTTTACATTGCCTTTGTAGGAGTGAGGCTCTGGAATTTATAAGTGTCAATATGCAGCTTTTAGTTAACTTACAGTCATCATCTATGATGGTAACATTTGCCAATGAGTCGAGTACTATTGCATCTCGTGATACTATCAAGCCAACTTCAAATGATTCCTGTGATTCAATTAATAATCGTGGATCATCATTCAAGATTGTGATACTGACACACTGTGTGCTGTCCTCCTCAGTGAAGATGAGATCTGTTGGTGGCAGTGGCACATAGTCTTCTCCTTCTATATCGGCAAGAAGGGATTGCAGGGAGATCATGATCAATGAGTTAACTTCTCTTAAGCACACTTCAATAACCTTATACCTGTAGCTGAGCCGATGGATATTGTGAAGACTGTAACTATGATTATTTCATTCTCCTGATTGTTTTGAACTCTCACGCACACTTCCACTGAAGGTTCCGTCTCGTCAACAGTAAAGTTGGTCTCTTCAAATGAAACCAAAATAGTAGAATCTGAAAATGAATGTGAAAGAATATTGTACACTTGTATAGTCATTATCAAAGCAAATGTGTTACAGGTAGCGAAAAAACAAACTAAAAAATAAACCATGCAGGTAGTATACCATTCAACCCTAGAATCACTGGAAGGTCCACACGATAAATGTAGAGTCCTGGTCGTCCAACATTACTTTCAAACTCAATGTCCCCGACGTCATTCAGGTCCTCTGGTATCATGAAAAAGCTTGAACCATCTGCTGACCTAAACCCAGCATTAGCAAATGTTCCTCCTACAGCTCCGTAGAAGAAACACACAATAGAAATGTCTCCATCAGTAGCTAAGATTGATTGGAATGTGTTTTCCTGTGAACATCATTGTGCATACAGAGTACAATTTGTATGTGAACACCTGATGGAATCAAAACTATGCCAATCTATGACATTATGAGCTAAGATGCCTATAATTATATTTACCACAATTGGAAAGTTAGTCACATCTGAAACACGATACCAGGTCGTAATGAAGAGATCAACAGGTTGAAAATTGAATTCTGGCAACAGCTCTTCAATCAGGTCTCTAAATTGTTGTAGCAGTTCTGTTTCATTTGTCTCTCGGTAGAATACCTCTCCAGACAAACTGAGATCGCTGACAGACCAGAATGGAGCTATTATCGGAAAATCTACAAAATTTAAGCTGTCAAATGGTTGAGGTGGAAAGAAAGCTGTGTTTCTAAAGGTTAGGCATCCAAATGAGTTCACCTATAAGAATGTAATATACATGCATGACTGTGCATGTTATAGAATTAATGCGTATTTATACACATGATATCACTTACAAAGATTACAGTTTCTGTCTCTCCAAAGAATGTAAATGGTGTGCCCATATTTATTGGTCCAGAATCAGATAGAAAGGTGTTTGGAAGCTGTGAATCATTTGTCTCATTCCCAAAAGGTAGACCATTTGGAGCAACTGAAAAGAAACCGTATTGATATCATGTCAGCTAGTATTAGTTTAAAATTGATTTAATTAGAGCTCACTGTCATCATTTTCAATAATAATTATTGCTGAATCTGAGACAAAGAGGCCCATTTCAAAACTTGATTCCAATGAGACCAAGAAAGATTCATCATTTTCAATGACTTCATCATTGAGAATAGTAATATTGATACACTGTTCACCCATCTCTGAGAATGTTAAGTTTTCCCTAACTGGAATGTAGTCTTCAAATTCTATGGAAAATCAGTATTAATGACTCATTATTGTGAGATGGGTATAATAATTACAGGTTACCTGTGGCAGAATCTGCTATAATATTAGTAGTGTCAACCGTGAATACTGAAAGTACAACTGTCCGTGCCTGTAGATTTCCCAAAACATCCATGACAACCACACAGACTTCAGTTGATAATTGTGCTTCTGGTACACTTGAGCCCAAAATGTCAAAAAATATCCCTGAGTCTGATATTCATACAAATCTAAACAGTGAATGATGACAGCAGTATTAGTACTTATATCTTTACCATTCGGGCCAAGAATTACTGGCAGATCTACACGGTAGGTGTACAGACCAGGCACTTCGACATTACTGGTGGTTTCAATGTCAATGGTACTAGGTGTTAGTGCTCCAGGAACCATGAATGATCTCGCTATAGAACTAAATCCGATATTAGCATCAGTTCCCCATTCAATTGCACCATATAGGAAGAACACATAAGAGACCACTCCATCAGTAGCTAGAACAACTTGGAAAGAGTTTTCCTATGTGAAGTATCATTATTAGTGCAATAATAGCATATTCAGTAACCTAATTGTTAGCTACTATGAGTATTTATACCTCTGATCCTCCACCAAACTCTGCCACACGATCCCAAGTTGCAATAAAAGCATTGGTGGGTACAAAGTTAACTGGTGCTTGTGGAAATAGGTCTTGTACCATTGACTCCACACGTAGTAGATCATCCTTATCATTTGTAATGCGGTAAAATATTTGCCCAAACACGTTTATGTTGACATCATCCCAGAAGGGAGCAATTAAGCGTTCAAAGGGGATAGCATTGAAAGGTTCAGGGATAAAGTTTGTGAAAGAACTACGAAATGACAGGACTCCATTTGTGTTGACCTATAAATAAATTATGATGATGATAATTATAATTTCAAGAAGTATACATGTGCATGTGTGAATTAAATGGAGCCTAATATATTATTAGGTTCAGTTTTACAATCGTCATGTAAATGAGGCATTATACTGAAGCAAATGTACTGATATATTTTGTATCATACGTACAAAGAGTATGCTCTCAGTGTCTCCATAGTACGGGAATGTAAAGAGATTGATAAGAGGAGAGCTTCCATCATCAACAGTTGGTACAAGACTATCACCAACAGCAGTACCAAAGGGGAAGAATAGGTCAGGAAACCCTGATCCTGATCCTGATCCTGACCCTGATCCTGATCCTGATCCTGATCCTGATCCTGATCCTGATGCTGACCCTGATCCTGCATCTAATTATTAGTCCATGCATGCATACATATGAATATAGTTTTATATGGCATGCAGGTATTACTTCTAGTATACAGTCATTGCATGGATGACTGCAATTGAGTGTCCTACCATCAAAGCATCCAATCTCCATGATGTCTGGGCAACAATCACCCACGTCAAAGCAGGCCTGATCACAGAAGCATTCTCCTCCTGGTACAAAACAATCAAGGATGCAGCAACCACCACTGAACCCAGCATCCACACATCCTTCAGCTGTGAAATATTATATATACACATAATATTATCCAGAAGTCATGATCAATTTCAAAAAATTTGAGACAATGTAATCTATATAGCTGTTGCACATATCACTATTAATGAAACAAATTGATTCAGAATCTCAATTGACCTACCAATAAATCCTGATCCTGATCCTGATGCTGACCCTGATCCTGCATAATAATTGTCATACTAATACAGTATGCAGGTGTTACTTCTACTAGACAGTCATTGTGTGCATAGATGATTGAGCGTTCTGTCCTATACCTGGAGGATCTGGTGTGGTCGGAGGGGGAGGTGGAGAGGGTGTGGTATCATTGAAACATCCAATCTCCATGATGTCTGGGCAACAATCACCAAAGCCAAAGCAGACCTGATCACAGAAACATTCTCCTCCTGGTACAAAACAACCAAAGATGCAGCAACCGTCACTGAACCCAGCATCCACACATCCTTCAGCTGTGAAGTAGTATAAACACAGAAGTCGTGATCAATTACACTAGTTTTTCAGACAGTGTAATCTAGCTGTAACTGTTACACATATCACAGTGAAATGGATTGATTCAGAATCTCAATTGACCTACCAATGAATCCTGATCCTGATCCCGACCCTGATGATTCTGTATCATCAATGATGACAGCAGTTGTTTCATTGACAATGGTTATGACTGAGACGTTTGCAGCAAAAGTCACAATAAACTCTTCGATATCTTCAAAAATGGGATCTTCAAATGTTTGAACAAAGAGGCTCAATGTGATTACTGGTTGTGATGAAGAGAGCGTGATCTCAACTACTGTTGTACTTGGAGCATAGTCCAGTCCAGCTGTACGAATCAAAAAAGTGTCATTATAGTTATAGTTGTATGCATTAAACTCTATATTGATTTCATGGCTTACGTTGTGCAGAAGTAGAGCCATCATCCAGTGTAAAGAGTGTGATCTCCATTGGCACAGTCTCAGAACTGTCAAAGGATAGGAAGAAAGCTGGAAGGTTGACACTAATGCCTTCTCCTTCAGTCACTTGTAGATCAACAGGAGCAATAATATCGGCTAGTTGAAAATCAACAAACGCTGGCAATTCTACAAAGCAAATCCAAAATTTAAATTAGCAAAATAATATTAGGAAATTAAGACTGCATGTCTACACAGCTATAATTATGTGTGTGTGTGTTGACTGTGTTCCATTTACCCCCTGGTTGTAGTACAGCGAGTGTGTCCACACGAAATACCCAGATCCCTGGTAAGGAGGTACCACGTTGGATGGTCGTTTCAACATTGACTGATGCATTGGTTAGAGCATCAGGATGCATAAACCCTTGAGCCGCCTCAAACGGTGGGCTGGCAAACATCCCTACGTTAATTCCAATCTGAGCTCCTTCTGGTCCGGCCCAGTTGATGCCATTCATGGGATACAAGAACTCAACAAATGACCTCACACCATTTGTAGCAATGATACACTGAAATGTGTTCTGTAGGTATGAGGATAATAGATTGATGTGAGGTAAAAGATTAAAGGTGATTAAGGATTAATGATTGATATGAAGTAAAAGACCACAAGGTTTACTAACCTCCGGTCCAGTTGGGCTCTCATTAATCCCAGACCATGTCACAATGACCAAGTAGGTTGGCTGAAACACTGACACTTGATCTCGGAAACGACTCCAAATGTCAGTTTCTGCTCTCATTAGAAGCATATCATCATTAGATGCTCGGAAGAAAACCTGTCCTCCATTTTCTTCAAGATCCACTCCAGAAGACCAGAAAGGAGCAATGATCACAGGCACACCACTGTTGGGAGGGGTGGGAAATGGTACTGGATCTGGTTGGTTGATAGATCCAAAGAATGACAGTGCTCCAAATGGGCTGATCTACATGCATGTACATGTACATGCATGTCATGGTGTGTTTGTGGGGGTGCCGGAATGTGAGTTTCACATGCATGACCTTAATTGATTACTGGATCACACCATACATTGGTACATTCCAGTCCACTTACGTTGCAGCCATGCACACCTCTATAATTATTGTATGTTAATGATACAATCATGGCATTCAATATTGTATGCTTTTAAATTAGAGGTTATTTTTCATTGTTTTTTTCTTTATTATACCACAATGAAACCACTAGCTGTATGTTATCTGATACTGTTCCTTGGCTTTAGCACAATCTATAATCCAGCACATGCACTGTTAAGAATTATGCCTGCAACAAACCATATTTAAAGCTGAATGCGCTGCATGCATGCAGTAGGTTGTGAATATGCTCAGATTTCATTAACTTACAAAGACTATATCCATTACTTGTCCATAGAGTGAAACACCGACAGGCACAGTTAGTATTCCATTGTCTGCACTGTATTCCTCATCTCCTTCTCCCGGTCCAAACGGGTAGAGGTTCTCCATCATCAAAGAGGACACAGGTGATGGGCCTTGCCACAAGATTAGCAGCAAGGCTGCAAGAATCACCTTGCTTGTCTTTGCCATTTTTAACCACGCAACTTACTATACACTTCAATATAGTTGACACTGTTATTTGGGATTGGATTGATGGATGCTGCTATGCAGAATTCATAGCTACAGCATACACAATCTACTAGTGATGCTTCTTTTATACCCATGCACAGCCGCATGATGATTTTTTTGTATACTGTAACTCGATACATGCATGCACATGCATGAGTACGTTGTATGTGACTGAAGTGTGTAGTGCAGCTGCCAAGCAATACAGTGGTACCAGTTGGTGCTGTTACAGTGTTATTGACTCTCACAATCATCCCTCAGTACTAAATCCATAATTAAAATATTTCAAGAATTGGCCTAATATATACTTGCAAACAAAATATTTTAACCACTAAATTTATATATGTTGTGTAGACTCCCTGGCTGCATGCATTAGTGAAATCATGATTCATTCTCAGACTACTCAAATTTAACAGAAACATGCACATATAAGAGAGATTTGGCTCATAGTTACAACAGACAAGTTACACATTGTATGCATGATAATATTATGTGTACACAAATTAAAGTGCATGCATTTGTGCATGAAATGTAAATTGTTTACATAATGGTGCATTTCTTGTGGTGCCTTCGAATTCTAAACGGCCGGTTAGGACGATAGTCACCAGCTCTGTAGTTTGGTCGGTTAAAGTGTTCCACCTGATTTTCAGGTGCATTAATTGCCTCCGGTGAAATGTCGACTTCATTACGATCCACCTGTTTCTGTGCTAGCTTGATTTTCTCATCGTATTCTCGATCAAGTTTCTTTTGTAGTTCAACATTCATGTTGCCAAACTTTTCCTTAATGTTTTCTTGGCACTCTTTGGAGCATGCTTCCAAGAGGAAAGGAACTCCACTTAGTCCCAAGAAGGAGACCAGCATCACTTCAACTGTGAAACGACCTATAAAAATTTAATGATAGACAGTCGTATATAGGTATCGGCACTGTGTATTTAATTGAGAGCATTTGCTAATGTATATTCATTAGTTGTATAAGGTTTAGGCTTACCAGGATTTGATAAGGCTGCATTGCAGTGCTCACAAGTGGCAAACTCCGCTGCTAGACTGTCGAGTGTCTTACACTGCAGTGGTCCCAATGTTGTCTGCTGCCAATAGTCCATTTGAGATGAAAACACTTTCTTTGTGCACAGCATCTGAAGGCTCTGAGGATTGTACTTTGTTGTTGCGTCTTTTGGAGGGCTATTCTCAAATGTCTTCACGTAGCTTGGTCCGTGCATGTCATATCTTGGAGTGAGGGGGTTATCTAGCCGTCTGATCTCTTCAAGCTTTTTAAGCTTGAGCAAAACTCCTGGAAGTTGTCTGAATTTGTTTGCTTGCAGATTCAAGATACGAAGGTTTTCACAGAAGCCGATGGTGACTGGTAGAGTGAACAGCTGATTTTTGTTTAGCGAAAGGACTTCAAGTTTTCGAAGTCTACCGACTGAAGCGTGGAATGAAGTCAAACAAGTGGCATCCATGTTGAGCTTCTTCAGGTTTTGGAGATTCCACAGCTGTAAAATGAGATAGCATCACTGATTATTATGATCGTGAGCTATAGATTCCATGGCAGCAGCACGGCTAAGGTGGTCATGTATATGATTATTTGAAACTTACTTGTAGCTTTGCTTGCATTGTTTTGAGCAATTTGTTTCCACTGAGATCCAGCTCAGTGAGTGAAGAGAGCTGCAACATACCATGGCATAATCTCTCATCTACAAGAATTATTATAAAAAGCAAAATCATCACAGCATGACTATATGCATGTATCTGATTCAAGAGCACCACAGTGCATGCATACACTGATGCATGTTGGTGCTAAATATGGTTGCTTGCTTACATCTGTCAATCTGGTTGTTATGATCATCATCATCATTGCCATTGCTACTGGTAGGTGGATGTTCAAGGTTTCTCACTACCAGTGATTTTACCGAGGTGAGTTTGTCCACGCGATTGTCAAACACATCGTACACAAACTCTTTGTAGTCAAATTGCTGCAGCTGTAGAAAAAGAAACCATTTTGGCCGCAATCATAAATGCTTCCATCCACACACAGTCATCAGCTGCATCACTACCATTACAATAATGGAATTTTCAGTTTATTATTCATGATCATTATTATGTAATCTGATACCTGTTCATCCTGTTGGGTTTCAGTGGTTTCGTTCGGCAAGGGATCGAGACAGGTCTTAAGACAGGAGAAATCCACTACAATGTCTGTTCGAGTCTGCAATGCATTCTCCAGTCTCTCAGCATACTCTTCTTCCCTTAACCTTGCAGCATCGTCAACTGGTGCTGTGTCTTTGGAGAGCAATTTTTCTTTAGCCTTTGCAGAAATCAGGTTCTGCTGGATGTCTTGATGCTGTTGTACTTCTGTAGTCATTTTACTTCTCAAAGGATTAGGTGTGCAATTGTAAATGTAAACACACTCACTAGAATCTCCCCTTATGAACTGCAGTGAATGGCTATTTATTTTTAGTAACAAAACTTCTAAAAATAGCAACACACACGTGAGACACTTCCCGTTGTGTTCTAAAAATAGAATCGTACCAGTCCTGTACCAAAATCGTATTTATTATCTAAACTCCGGAATGGGATTTTGTGCATTACGTATTTCTAAATCACATGACGTGATTCTAAAATCACCTGCCTAAACAAGGGCGACTGAAAGAGGGGCCATTGAAAGACTACATGTAAAAGCTCTTTACAATGTCCTAACAGAGCATTCTGTGAACAGCACGAGGTCACATCAAGATGGTCAGCCTTGGCAACAGTGTTCCAGGAAACAGAAGCGGGGTGAGCGTGGCAAAATTTACATAAAATGTGTTGCAACTCACATCAGCTACACTTTCATGTTCTAGTACATGAGTGTATACACTATTAGTATTTGGTATATAGGCATATGCTACTGATGCCAGTATAGAATATATTGTATGTTTTAACTGTACTGTGCCAAACTGTACCAAAGTTGTCTTTGACTAAACATTGGTAGTGGAGCTCTATCTTTTTGATAATCTGCTAGTATTAAACAGCCTCAGTATTGGTAGATAGAAGTTGTGCTAGCTTGTAAGAGAGAGTGCAGTGAGAGATACAAAGAGAGAGAGAGAAAGACCAAAGATCAATCCTTTCCTGAAAGTCTGTGGTTTGTACAACAATGGGCGTCAAACTGAAGCTGTGTGAGCTGGTCCCTCTCCTGCGAACCTGTCAACATCACCATAAGTCTGAGCCAGCCCAGCAGCAGTTGGGTGACTCTGATCAGCCTTCTCCCTTTGATGATAACAAGGAGTCTTGTTGGACCCACCAGTTGTGTCCAGCCTGGCCTAAGATGTGTGCTAGTAGCAACAACACTAAAGTGAAGAAGTTGGTTGAAGTGGAAGCAGTGCATGACGTTAGTGTGTGTGTGTGTGTGTGTGTGTGTGTGTGAGAGAGAGAGAGAGAGAGGGGCGTATGTATGCATATTAATGGTATTTTTTTTGGTCTATTGAATCTCTGCATACGAATACCATTTAGCGGGAAAGTTTTGCAGGGTTTAACTTTCACGGTTTTCGTAGATCACAATTTATCTGTGAATTCTCCGTAACGTACGTATGTATGAGCATTGCACAGCTTATCTACAAAAGTTAAAATGCAAAAATCTTTGACGAGAGGCATCCACAAAAGTAAGACCCCGCAAAACTTTTCCGCTATATGATATTTGTTGATTTTAGAGAATTATTTTGTAGTTGATTTGAATGAGTGTTTCCATTTTCCTTTGTTTGTTTAATACAATATGAAAACCAACGAGAGAGAGAGAGAGAGAGAGAGAGAGAGAGAGAGAGAGAGAGAGTTTCTCTTTGCATTGGAATTGTGTGAACATGGTGACTCATTACGCTGAGTTCCTGTGAACATGTAGATTGAATGGGCTCTATTGCGTATTAATATGGCAAATGGAATTGTGGAATTGCTACCTCGTATTATGTGTCTATATACCTGAACATTGTGTATCTAACAGTGTATTTAACACACACACACACACACACACACACACACACTGGTCTTGAATGGCTGTACATTGTCAGCTTGTTCTCTTGTATGACACTATTTGCTTGGTTCACTTTCATTCAAACGTGACTACTGTTCTCTTCTCTTCCCTTCTCTTTGTGACCCTCTGAAAGGCTCCTTTCACTGTCTTCTTGTCTGCCATTCAGTGACTCTCTCTATCTCTATCCACTCCTTAGAAGTGTGTGTATTCGAGTCAATGGTCCAGGTGTTTATATTGCCTCTTTTCAAAGCACACAACTTTGAATTTAAAACACCTCAGTAAAGAGTTCTTTGTACACCCCAATCTTATGGTTCTCTGTCTATCACATTAAGATTAGCTACTAGCAGGAGTCCATAACCTGTCCGCTCTTCCTTGGCAGGTTATGGAGTCCTGCTACTAGCCTATGCACTGTAAAATTTGTGTAAATCCACACGTACTGTTTTCAGTAGCAATGTTCAATTTTTCTTTTTGCTCTCTTCTCTAATTATCCATTAGGCGTACTACTTTGAGGACAATGATTCTGATGACTTCAGCACCTCCGATATCAGCCCCCTGTTGAGGAGGCCCACCACTCAGAGCACCTCCAACCCCCACACACACATCATCACTGGATACCTGTCGGCCGTCGAGGCACTTGCAGTGGTGAGTGTGTGTGTGTGTGTGTGTGTGTGTGTGTGTGTGTGTGTGTGTGTGTGTGTGTGTGTGTGTGTGTGTGTGTGTGTGTGTGNGTGTGTGTGTGTGTGTGTGTGTGTGTGTGTGTGTGTGTGTGAAAGAGAGATTTAGTCTAAGTCTAGCTGTCTATCATGCCTTGTACTCAGCTTCAATACAGCTGCTTTGGTTGTACTTACCCTCCATTATGTCACCCACCTCCTGCCTGCATATGCTGTGCATGTGCCCAACACAACCACCTAGCAAACAGCTTTACCTATAATTAACTTATTATCCTTGACAATACAGACTGACCCATGATATGTCATTGTATTTATACACACATTAATTATTGTCAAGACATTGTTCTCTCTCTCTCTCTCTCTCTCTCTCTCTCTCTCTCTCTCACTCTCTCTCTCTCTCTCTCTCTCTCTCCCTCTCCCTCCCTCCCCTTGTGTTCCAGCTGGGCTACCTATGCAGTCTCATTGGCCTCACACTGGCCAAACACGATGAGAAGTCTAAAGCTGGTGACGACCCTAATCCAGAACCTGACAAACTGGTTGCCTTCTTCTGTATGGTCCATGTGGCAGTGTGGGTGATGGTGGGGGTCTTTGACAGGTAACCATGGTGATATTTCTAAAAATTATATCATTGCTTTAAATGAGTGATTCTCTCAAACTGCCTCTGCGTGTTAGTCACACAAGTTTATGTTAACAAGTCTTTCATTTTTCACACACACACACACACACACACACACACACTGTGCCTGCTCTAGAATCATCCAATGGCGTCATCAGTCCCTTCGAAGAAAAGGCTACCTCAAGTTTTATCGTAAGATGAGAAATATCCGTCGAATCCCTTTCATCGTGGTCTCCCTGTGCAACGCCATCATGCTGCTGTTTGTGTGTGTCCTCTATCTCTACCAGATAGACCAGCACCAAAGCTTCCATGGCCTCACACCGGTCTACGTGCTCTACATCATCGTGGGCTGTGAGACCCTTCTCGTATTGCCATGTTTGGTCTTCTACATCAGTGAGTGTGGCGGGGGTTATAGTGATGGTTATTGATATCACACTGGACCATGGGCTAAAGTTAACTACTGTATAGCACAAAAATGTGGCGGGTTTTAATATTGGTGGATCTGCCAAGCAGTATTTTTTTGCACAGCACATAATATTATGTGTATTGCTGTGTGTGCTATATACCACCAAATAAAAAAGCTAATCATGAATTTTTTTTGACAATTCACCAAATTTTATTCCCGCTAACATTTTGTGTTATATGGTATATAGCCCAAAATACAAACATAGGACTAAACTAGATCGTATTAAAGGTCTCTTTGAGCTGATTGTGGTGCACAAAATATGCATGGAATTGTCCCTTTTTATGCTTGACTTAATGTGTTTCATTTTTGTTTTGTTTCCATTAGTTCAAGCGACCATTTTCAACGTGGCAAAGCAGCCTCCTGACGTTATTCATGACACCTTCACAGGTCCACAGTCTCCCACCACATCAGTGACTGCCGTGGGATTTAGGTAGGTGTGGTGTGGGGTGGGAAATATTCCTCTCTAATTTGTTGCACAACTTTGTGTTGAAGTTTAATAGCTGTAGATTGTAAGAAGGCTCCTAATAGAAGCATGATGTAGAATCTGATCTCTCTCTCTCTCTCTCTCTCTCTCTCTCTCTCTCTCTCTCTCTCTCTCTCTCAGGGATGGTGAAGACCTTGATGAGTTGCTAGAAAGACAAGCAGACATGATAAGATATCTTCAGCAACACAATGCCAACCTTGGTAGAAGAATATTAGAACTCCAATCACAGGCCATGGAATGAACAAACTGACAAGATGCGTGTGTGTCTGTCCATCTGTTTGTGGGATTCACAGAATGCTATCCAATTCTCTTAACATAATATTCGGTGCTATGTATGTATGTATCTATGTGTGTGTGTCCCTGTTAATAATCATTAATAACTCTTATTACTTTTTTTTTTGAAGGTTTTAGTGCTGGTAAAGTATTTCTCTCATGTTTGGTTTGTACAGTCATCTATTGTTTTACTGTTAATGTCATTTAGTTTCTTGTAACCATAGTAATAAGTTATTAGCTCATGTTTCTTTGCATGTGTGTTCATGTACCATGTCATGTGTCATGTTATTTCTTTACCTTCCATTTCTGTACATGTAAAGAAAGTTAATGTTTTGTATTCTTGGTTTACTTATGTCATCATTATGTAATGTTAAAATGGAAGTTGAAAGTATTTACAATTATAATTAAAATAATTGCATACCAAAGTAAAAATGAATTGACTTTAATTATGTATAATTGATACTATTCTTGTTTGTTTTCACTTTGCAATGTTGAGTGAGTTTCTTAACAAAACAACAAGGCATGCATGCAGCTAGCATGTGCACTTCAGAAGTCTAGATCTGTAAGATAAAGAGACGTACAAATAAACCAACCAACCAACAAATATACTAGCTACTCTTGTTTTTGTTTCTTCCTAAAACTTGCACAACACGTTCCAAGGCAGCACTTGAGGAGTCTGTAGGACCCATAGAGAGAGACAGTCAATATGGTTGCCAGTAGAGCGTACACATCAACATTGTAGTACTGGACCCAGCTCCACTCGTACTTGGCAAAGGCTGGGATGAGGTGATCGTAACCAACCTCCTCATAAAACTCGATAAGATCAGCAGCCCTCCTAGCTCCGCCTGCCTGTTGAAACAGCCTGCTAATTCTAGCAGCATTCTCACGATAGCGTCCAGTACTCAACACATGGATGGCATCAGTGATACCCTGAGCTGTGAACTCTCTCTTGCCTTGGAAGAACTCGAGGAATCCATACATAGCAATGCCACCACCTGATCTCTCCACCCTCAGTGCCACCTCTGACTGGTCATTGATGTAAGGGATGCAGATGATGGGTAGAGAGTTGGAGAGACTCTCATGGACTCCATTCATCCCACAGTGAAGTATCGTGAGTCCAATGGCACGATGAGCTAACACAGTTTGCTGAGGGACCCAATCCACCAGGTAAAATCTATCCTGGTTGATCTCCAGTCCTTTCAAGATGTCCCTATTGCTCTTCCTCAGTGCCCACAAAGCATCATAGTCTGTTGCTAGGACACCTTGCACTATAGCAGCAGCCATATTGGCCGTGAGTACACCACTTGTCCCCATGCTGATGTAGACCACACCCCTCTCCCTGTTCCCCTCCAGCCATCTCTGGGTGTCCTCGTCCAGAGGAGGTAGTGCCGCCATCAGCACAGGACCGATGTAGTGGGTGAGGGGGGTTAGAGTCTTAGGGAAGTCAAACCCCATTGCTGTTGTTATGAAGAGGGGAATATGAATGCCTGGATATGATAGTACGTCGGTACCTTGAACCACTCTATCATACTCTTGGTCAATGTCACATATACACTTGGATAGGTATCGCAGGAGAACTCCATATGCAGGGAGGATGAAAATGGTGGCCATTCTTTCACCAAAACTAATGTTGCTGGTTTGAATTGGAGTGGCTGGCCATTCTGGCTCAGTGGCTGGTAGGTGAGGAATCAGTGAACTGAAGAGAATGACTTTCTTGCCAAGTTTGGCGTAGTAAGGACTCAAGTACATGGTTGATCCATCACACACAATGATATCAAACTGATCCAGTCCAATCTTTTCAACTGTCTGTCGAATCTTGACAACTGTCCATAGGCCTGCGAACACTTTGATTGCATCCAAGTCAAATTTGCTGAGTTTTGGCTCCAGAAAGTCTCTTGTCATCTTATTGTATCTTTCTTGGGTCATATTATCGGCTCCAGCACTCACAAAGTTTATCCCTACTCTCTGTGGCAGTTGGGGAAGGAGGTGAGAGCCCTCCATGATGGTGGTTACCAGGGTGACATGGTGTCCTCTTCTCACCAGCTCCTCTCCTAGACTCACCACAGAGAAGATGTGGCCAGGGAAGTAGCCAGTGACCAGCAAGACAGAAAGGGGCCTTCTGGTGGAGACTCTCTCCTTCTCTCCTCCTTCAGCAACAGCCCTCCATAGCAAGAACACATGTACACACCAACAGAAGTGTCCAGTGACCTTCATTCTACATGCATGTCCATGTATACATACATGTACATACACAGGAAGTCATTCAGGGATAATTGCCAGCTTGGGGTGAAAGTACATGTCTATTGCCATTGCATTTGCCTGAGCAGGCATTGCATTGCATGGGCCTGAGGGTGTTTTATAAGATCGGGATTGTTCGTAAAGATAAGACCTTTGAATTTTCATGTATAGTGGAAAGTACAATGTATGGAAATTATATGAGAAGTTTAGCAAAGAGACAAACAAACAAACAAAAACTAGCTATTCTTGTTTTTGTTTCTTCTTAAAACACATTCCAAGGCAGCACTTGAGGAGTCTGTAGGACCCATAGAGAGACACAGTCAATATGGCTGCCTGTAGAGCGTGCACATCAACATTGTAGTACTGGACCCAGCTCCACTCGTACTTGGCAAAAGCTGGGATGAGGTGATCGTAACCAACCTCCTCGTAAAACTCAACAAGATCAGCAGCCCTCCTAGCTCCACCTGCCTGTCGAAACAGCCTGCTAATCTTGGCAGCATTTTCACGAGTTTTGTTCGAAGCAGTAACTTCTTGAATAGCATTTCTAACTCTCTCCACAGTCAGTTCTTGCGTGGGATAAAATGGAAGGTATACATACAGAGGAACACCTACACCAGTTCTCTTTATGTTGGCGGCTATTTCGTAATGATCGAATGCATTTGGAATACAAATGACAGGGTGTGCATTATATAGAGTCTCCTGCACCCCATTCATTCCACAGTGGACCAGTGACAGTGCTATGGCAGGGTGACTTAGAATGGTTTGCTGTGCTCCCCAATCCAAGAGGAAAATCCTCTCAGAATTTAGTTTGACTCCTTCTAGAACATCACGTTTGCTCTTCCTCAAAGCCCATATAGCATCGTAGTCTGTTGCTAAGATACCGTTATAGATTGCGTGAGCCATTTCAACCGTCAAAGAGCTGGTGGACCCCATGCTGATGTAGACCACACTCCTCTCTCTCTTCTTCTCCAGCCATCTCTGAATGTCCTCGTCCAGAGGAGGTAGTGCCGCCATCAGCACAGGACCGATGTAGTGGGTGAGGGGTGTCAGAGTCTTGGGTAAGTCAAACCCCATTGCCGTTGTTATGAAGAGGGGGATATGAATGCCTGGATACGATAGTACGTTGGTAGTTTGCACAACCTCTCCATACTCCTTGTCGATGTTTGGAATGCCGGCAAATAAGCCACTCATAGTCATCGAAAACAGTGGTGTTAGAAATATACTCAGTAATCTGTCGCTAAATGTAGGGGCACTCGTCAAGAAGGGGAAAATGGCCGATTGTGTGGTGGCACTAATGTAAGGCACAAATGGAGAGTACATAATGACCTTATGGTTCTTCATGGCAAAATAGACACCCGTGGCGGCCACTGTGAAGTCACAGATGATGATATCGAAATTGTCAACTCCAAGTTTTTCGATGGCTCTCCTAATCTTCACGACCGTCCACTGTGTCATTAACGTCCCAGTCTCAATCATCTCTCGTTCTTTTATCATTCCCGTGATCCCACCCTGACTCATCTTTCGTAGAAATGTCTCAAACGTTTCCATGGTTACATTGTTGGGCCCAGCACTCACAAAGTTTATCCCGACTCTCTGTGGCAGTTGGGGAAGGAGATGAGAGCCCTCCATGATGGTGGTTACCAGGGTGACATGGTGTCCTCTTCTCACCAGCTCCTCACCTAGACTCACCACAGAGAAGATGTGGCCAGGGAAGTAGCCAGTAACCAGCAAGACAGAGAGAGGCCTTCTGATGGAGTCTTTCTCCTTCTCTTCTCCTTCAGCAACAGCCCTCCATATCAAGAACAGACACAGAAGAACAGCCAAGACTTTCATTCTTCATAATTTCTTTCACGCCTACGTACCGTACCATGATCAAAATTTCATGCAATTACTAGCCTGTTATGTTGGCGACCATTTCCAATTGTGACTATTTTCTTAACTCTCAAAACATCTGATAGATTTCAAAGACAAACATACAAAATGAAGGAAGAGTTACTGCTTCTTGTGCTTGTCTGACATAACCTACAGAGAGAGAAACACATTATAGCAATACTTCACTATGTACGCAGAATAAAGAACGTTTCTACTAGCAAATTTAGCAACTTCAGATTTGATTGTAACAGTGACATCACCACACAATACACACAGGAGCAAAGTTAGCCAAAACTTAACATTGCTCTGTGTGCATCGACAATGTATCAGCATTAGCATGGTACTGGTCATCATAAGTTGACACACACACACACACACACACACACACACACACACACAAGTACTCACTTGTCCAGCAATTTGATCAAGATCCTTCTGTCCCCTTGCTGTGATACGCCTACCACTAAAATGAGAGAAAAGTGATAATTTTAGTAAATACATAGCAAAAGACTATCAGCATAAACTAAAGAAATCCACTCTTACAGAAAAAGAGTGTTACGTAGAACAGTACCACCGTGTTAGAAAATTGACTACACTATTCTCTCACCCATTGTCTGCATCTGGTTCAAGTAGCTTCATCTTCTCCAGCTGTTGCAAGATGTGCCTTAGAACGGAGGAAGATGCTCTCACATAAATAGCTGGAGCTGTACCGCGACGCTTGCGACCTGAGATACAAGATGGAGAAGGCAATAAATACAGAACCAGAAGATCAAGAGAGAAACTACTTGAAAGGATTTTCACTTGCCTCCATAAACCTTTTGAAGAGCTCCAACACCAACTCCTTGTCTGAGGTAAATGTGCCTAATTACTGAGGCTGTGAGAAACACAAACACACACAAAAAAAAAATTTGCCGAATTGTAACAGTGAGAGAGATGTACCAACCTGCTCTGATGTAGTACCAGTCTTTATCGTAGGGAGCTAGTTCCTTGTGCCTACCAGTCTTTACATAGTCTACATAGTCAGGCAGCTTTATCTTACCACTCCTGTCAGATTTACACAACGAAAGTCAAGAGATTAGAACACAAACCAAACAAGAGACATGTAGGGCAGCTTTACTACGATAAATTGTCCGAATTAGAACAGTACTTATGGCTGTCGAGTTACTTTACTCACTTTTTCAGCCAAACTGAGAGGGCCTTCACGAAGCTGTGAGGATCAACGTCCTTTACCGTGACTCCACCGAACGGCATCTGGAGAAGAGAGCACAGAACAGTTTCTAAACACCTTGGAAATAGTTTGCGATATTAAAAAGTACTGTTTTACGAACAAATAGGGACAAAAACCATCACTCAACAACTACACGTTGTCACACATCTTTACCTTCAACTTTCAAGAGGCACGTGGAAAGTCGCGCATGCGCAAAGTAGGCAGATTTTTTTGCTGACCGTGCAAAATTTCTGGGTGCAGCAGAACTTTTCCTTTTCGTGTGGACTGCACTGTGTTTCAGCACAAACGAAAACCACAGGAGAATGAGGTAAGGTTCGTACTACCATGCTGTGTACGTTTCTTGATTGCATATCCTATTATAAGTAGAAAAACCGCCTCACTCTATGCTGCGCATTAATTAGAATCACACCCAATTCCTTCTTTCCAGTGATCGCAAGTCGCTACAGGAGCAAGAATCGCCCGAGAGCAGCCTCATGAAGGGCATGGAGTCTCAACTGCAGTGTCCAGGATGTACTAATCTCTTCAAAGACCCCAGGGTGCTGGCCTGCTCCCACACCTACTGCCGAGAGTGTCTGGAAAAGGCAGTGAAAAAGAGAAAAAAATCAGAAAGCTCAGACGAAGAAGAATCCATGTACATTTTGTGTCCTGAATGTGGTGTACAGACTGAATTGCCCGGGGGTGATTACTCCCATTTACCGTACAACTTCTCCATACAACACGTAATGGACCTGATGTTCTACTACAGCAGTCCTGAGCCAGTCCCACTGGTCTACTGTGGACTATGTCGGAAGGATGGAGTTGAAGACCTACCAGCGGCCGTTGCAAGGTGTACATCTTGCTCTGTGTTTCTCTGCAAGCAGTGCTTTGATCTTCACTCAATGGACGATTTCACCAAGCAACACACGACCCTCTCAATTACAGAGAGAAAGGAGGATGCCTTCATTAACTATCTCATCCCGGATGACACTAGCGTTAGAAACTGTAAGAAACACAACTGGAAAGTCTTCACCTACTATTGCATCACATGCAGTAAAGGGATCTGTGAAACGTGTGCCAAAACAGACCACAAGATGCACACATATGCTAAACCAGAGGACCTACGAGAGGACTATGCAACGTACGTCCGCCAGTTGCTGTCACGCACAGCTCGACTCCAGAGGAGGACAGAGAGTGCGATAAGAACCACCCAAGACCTGATGTCGGGGATCCAACTCCTAGCCGCCACCCAGATCGAGGAGGTCTTACGAACACAAGACGTCCTCACGAGTGCTCTGGACGGGAGACTGAGTGTGATGTTACAAGAGGCAGAGAAATGTGCCAAGGACTTAGAGGCAGCTGCTACCTCCAGCGGGGAGGGTGGCAGTGAGAGTGGGAAGACTGCTACAGACAGAGAGGGTGATTGTGGTAATGGAAGGACTGGCTCTAGTGGGAATGGTGATGATAAGAGTAGCACTAATGGTGGTACAATGGGCAGAGGAGGGGAGGAGGACAGAGGGAAGAAGAAGATCTTATCACCATCATCTGCTGCCATGCCAGTGACATCATCATCTTCATCTCAGTCACCAGCTTCAGCGAAAGAATCTTCTTGAGTTGTATGATGAATGTTGTATGTATGTACGTGCGTTGGAGCGTCAATAATGATAACTATTCATCAATTGATCGATGAGTTTTATTATGTATAATTATTACAGCACCATCATTATGTATAATTATCATGATGTCACTGTAATTGACACACCCCCTGCAAGGTTTTTGATAATTCTTATGAGGCAGTTCCAGAAAACATATATATGAAATAATATATATACACCTGTGTATGTGTGTGTGTGTGCTATATGGGCTATGACCTTGTTGGGGGTATAAAAATGTTCTGCTTGTAAAACCGCAACTCCTCAATGCTCTGCTGAATGTCCTCCAGTGCTCTGCAGATAAATGCACATACATCAAAATGTGACAAAGTGAGTGGATCAGCTCAGAAATGGAAGTTTACAGGAAGGTAATAAACCAAACTTTCACAAGCACTGAAGTACTAGAGATCCATCACTTTGTTAATGCTGTGCATTGACTCTCTCCTTTACTGACATTGTGCTAACATGCACACACATAAACTATCTCTCACCTGTGGTTAAACTTTTTCTTTGGAGGATGACAATCAGGGTACCACCGCCTGTGCAAGTAGACAACACACAGAGGAAGATTTGAGGCAGTCCTCACTGCTGTTCTTTCATGCTCCCCCTCCCCCTCACCTGCAGAGCTCCTTGATGGAGCTGACATCCACGATACGATAGTGAAGATGAGACGCAAACTTGGGCATGTACTTGTCCAAGAACCTCTTGTCCATGTGGACCGTGTTCCCTGCCAGAGGACAGTCACCGGGACTGGTGTAGCGCTGGACAAACGACACCATCATTTCCTCAGCTTCTGGTAGGGAGATCTTTGACTTCTTACAGGAACTAGTCAAACCAGACTGCATAGAGAGAAAGAGAAGAGAAGTTCAAGAAATCAATAAAATGGCTGCTTATGTAGCTAGGTAAATGGATGCCAGTGAGACAATTAACACCACTCCAAAGAGGCATTGAGCACTGCACACACACCTTGCNGAGAGAGAGAGAGAGAGAGAGAGAGAGAGAGAGAGAGAGAGAGAGAGAGAGAGAGAGAGAGAGAAGTACAATGAAATGGCAGCTTATTGTCGCTAGGTAGTTGGATGGCAGTGAGACAAAACCGCTCCAGAGAGAGATTGAACACACACCTTGCCATGATGTTCCTTGCACCAGTCGTTCATCCCCTCCAATACTGAATCAGATTGGTGGATGATTACCTCAGGACTCTGCAAATTGAAGACTATTTTAAAACTTTGTTTTACGGCAATGATGCTTGAGTATAAACCTATACCTCTGCTACAACTTTGAGATCTTGGTCTGTTATGATACAAGCCATCTCAAGGATATGATCCCTCTCTACATCGAGACCTGAGACATGGAAGGAACCTCATGCTCAACTAACTGTAGACGTAGAAAATTAGATTGAATGAGAGACATACCTGTCATCTTGACAATTCACAAGGTTACAAGTTTTGCAGGTTTACCAGTGTTTTTTTTTATAAGGATAAAAGAGAATGTATCTATTTGAAAAATGCTACTATAATTTAATGATTAAGTTATATCAGTGTTAATGTTGCCTACCTCCAGGTCCACCCATATGAGTCGTTTGTTGGTGGACATTGTGAACACAAGAGGAAGGAAGAGACCGCCAGTACTTCTGTCAGAGTCAGAGACCCTCAGGGAAGAGGTGTGTAGGCTAGAACAGATTCTGAGGGTTTCCAACAGCAGTGTGAATGAGACACAGACACACATTCTATCAACAGAGAGATATACTAGTACCAGAGGTTCATAGCTCACC
Organism: Tethya wilhelma; assembly: GCA_964030475.1. Taxonomy (NCBI): domain Eukaryota; kingdom Metazoa; phylum Porifera; class Demospongiae; order Tethyida; family Tethyidae; genus Tethya; species Tethya wilhelma. The sequence continues at coordinate 5,453,357 of CAXIPT010000006.1, read as the reverse complement.
TTGATTTTGTACAGAGAGCGGAGAAAGTTCTCAATGTTTGGATAAGAAGGTTGCTGGCCATGTGTGGTGCGCGTTATTTGGAATTCAAAGCATTGCACAACTGTGAGCTGTTTCCTGAAAGACAAGGAGCTCAAGTGACGTGCCAGTCTGGTGTGAGTGGGAGAACCATGCCTGTGCTCTGTGCCACATGTTCTACTCGCAATGCTTCTCTGAAGAGACCAAAAACGGGAGAAGTGATATGCAAGGAGTGTTTCTACGAGGCGTTTGAGTTGGAGGTCCATCACACCATCACCTCCAACAGCCTCTTCAGGAGAGGAGACACAGTAGCCGTGGGGGCGTCGGGAGGCAAAGACTCAACAGTCCTAGCTTACATTCTGAAGACTCTCAATGACCGCTATGACTATGGCATCAAGCTATTCCTGCTCTCAATTGACGAGGGTATAACAGGCTACAGGGATGACTCCTTAGAGACTGTCAAAAGAAATCAAGTCCAGTACGATCTCCCACTGAAGGTGGTCTCTTATGAAGAGCTCTATGGGTGGACCATGGATGCCATTGTGCAGAAGATAGGACTCAAAAACAATTGCACATTTTGTGGTGTATTTCGTCGCCAGGCTTTAGACCGTGGTGCCATGATGCTCAGGGTGGATAAGATAGTGACTGGACACAATGCTGATGACATCGCTGAGACAGTGCTGATGAACATCCTGAGAGGAGACATTGCCAGGTTGAGACGGTGTACTGCCATCACGACCGGCACAGAAGGTGCCATACCTCGATCAAAGCCGTTCAAGTATACGTACGAGAAAGAGATCGTCATGTATGCATATTTCAAAAAGTTGGACTACTTTTCGACTGAGTGTGTTTACTCTCCCAACGCCTATCGAGGCTATGCCAGAGCATTCTTGAAAGATCTGGAGTCCATTCGTCCCAGCAGCATCATTGATATCATCCACTCTGGGGATAGCCTCTCTGTCAAGTCAGATGCCAAGATGCCCACACAAGGAACTTGTTCGCGATGTGGCTACATTTCCAGCCAAGAGCTGTGCAAGGCTTGTATTCTTCTCGAAGGATTAAACCGAGGTTTACCGCGACTGGGGATAGGGAAAGCCACTGGAAGCAATCTTTCCGAGCAGATCAAGAAACTGCAGCTGAAGGATGGTGGTGGTGAGAAGGAAGGTGGTGCTTCTTTGTCCAAACCAGAGAGACAGAGTTGTGCTTGTCAGGGAGGAGGGGCTTGTGGCAAGAGGAAGACTGATGGCAGTGGCTTGACCTCTAGAACTAAAGTCACACAATGTATCGATTTTTGATTGTTTTTATTTATTTATTTATTTATTTATTTTCAAACTGTATTAATAGCATTATAATGTTAGTATTAATAAAGAACTCATTATGTTTATTGTTCAAAAGGAACACAAGTATTACATAATAAATACTGTAAGAGTCGTAGTTTCTATAAGCTATAAATTAACGGTTGATAAACAAAATAGACGACCTCTACCAACTAATGTATTTCCAGTCCTGCACAGCAAACATGCACTCAAGAAGCTCCCGCCAAATTTTGGTAGTTATCAAACTTGTCAACATAAGCAGCCAAACAGTCATGAATGAGAGTGTACTGCTCCTGGAGTTGGAAGAAGATGGTATAAACTCAAGCATGAATTATTCTAGTCAAGATGATGACCATTGCCTACTGCGGCAATTCATCAGTTTCAATTTCTCTTCTCTCTTTCTCTCTCTCTCTCATTCACTGCTCAGTTCACTCACCGTGTTGCCAACCAGTCCAAGTCGTTGAATCCTGGCTGACTTTGTTCCTTGGAAGACATCGACAACTCCTTCAGTTTTGAGACGCTCAATTTGTGAGTAGAGAATCAAGAAGGCACCACTCCTACCACAACCGTCACTACAATGAGGTAAGGGTTGTGAATAGTGCATGTCAGACTATACTGTGGTACATACTATGGACAGTATATAAGTTACATAGTCATCTATGGGTATACCAATGTAATGCATTGGAATGGGTTCTAGAGTGCATTTAATGAGAGGAGGCAAAACAGTTAACTATTGCTGCTTATTTGACTCACTTGCAAACCACTGTAATGGGTTTGTTGCCAGTTGCAATCTGTGCTTTCAAAACCATATCACTCAGTTGTATCATGGAACTGGGATGAGGCTGGGTCCCAGTCTCATTCCAGGCAGTGTGATGGAACTGAGTCACAATGGTTGGCGCTAAATTGGCCTGTGAAAGAGAGAGGTTAGATTATATTGTGTTGTTTATTATTGTTAAATTGTGACGGATACTTGATGGCAAATGAATGTATATACAGTGTAATTGTGTAACCAAAACGTTCATCATTGTGTAAACTTTGTCATGTTGTTGTAGCAAGTAGCTAGCTAGCACCCATAACTTTACATTTTCCTTAAAAAGTAAACAAGTTCTTGTAAACAAACAATTTCAGATTGTTTTTTGTGGGCAGCATGTTTACTTCATATCACAATACCATGTTGAAAACAAACTTGAAGTCATGCTCTACAATTGTATACACAACTCACTAATGATAGTCCATGATAGCTGCTGCTTGGCACCAGCTCAAGCCTCCTGATCACAATGTCTCCAGCTCTATCCTCAGATAAGAGCTTGATGTTCACTTTACCATAGCTTTCAGTAACGCCAGTTGTTTTAGGCCAGTAGAGTGAACAGCTTTCCTGTGGATTGGGAGTTTTAGCGCTATTTTATCTCAGCACAATAAGAGTATCACATTCTTGCTGTAATGCTTGCTTCTAGTTATACGCATTTATGTGAAAGTTTCACCCCTAGAATTAAGCCCCCATCAAAGCATACCGTCCCATTCTCCTGAAGGTTGCAAAGCATCACTATAGTCCTGCTCTGTGCTTCTGTCATCATCCTCCAGAAATCTTTTACTGTGTCCTCTAGTGGACCTTGAGTGGCAATGAAAGCCTTACGATGTTTGTATCCCTAGGAAGGTGAAATGTTGCAGATTCTGAAGTTAGACTGCATGCTTAAATCATACATGGTGTGATAATACAGTTGTCTTACATCAATGCTGCTTGCGTTTATGTAAGTGCTTCCTGGACCTCCAGGTCCTTTCAGTGTGTGAGTGTTGTATTTATCTATTTACACATTAAACAGAAAGCCATTGTGAATAATGCTTTTATTTTCCGATTGGACTTTGTTTTATGGCTCACAAGGTATTCTGTTTCGATAGCGATTCTTGTGAAGTGTGCTGGTATCGTAGGCATTGTCAAGATCCTCTTTGGTTGGTTTACGTGATACTTGCTCCAAAAGCTGTGGTATAGTTTGTTTAAGAAATTGTGTAAATGCATTGAAACTTTGTTCATGCGTTTGTGTACTCACCTCAAATTGCTGCTGATATCCTGAGGTTGATGTATCAGGTGATATTTTTGAAAGCCTGTTCATGGCAATTCTGATATTGGCTGCCGCAATTTCAGTCTCTCCACATGTTATCAGGTCATTCAGAGCATCGTGGATGAAGATGTACTGAGACTATTAATGCATGGAAATAAAATACATGCATGCATATAGCAAATAAAGTCCTATCTCATTAGCTAGAAATCTTCGAAGAGCTTGTATCCTTGAAGAAATCTAGCTAATTTCAGCTCAGTTTGCTAGCAGTTGTATCAGACTATGTATATATGACCATGTGTAAACTACCTCAGTTTGCACCATGAAGCATCTCCTTTTCCTCATGTTTATCACAAGCTGGTACACATCCACACACTTCTCGTGTTTGATTTTCTGCAACATCACGTCCAGTGTGATGAAGGTGCCAGTTCTTCCTACACCAGCACTGCAGTGCACCAACATGGTGGCTGGATTAGAGTAGGGGTGACTCTTTCGAACTCTCTTAAGAAAGCCAAGAAGGGAAGTGGCGTATTCTGGTACCCCGTGATCAGGCCAGCCAAGGTAGTGGCAATGAATCACTTTGTGGAGTGGCTGGTTGGGCTCTGAGGTCTGAAATATTCAATATTTTGTAGGTTTAACAATACTTTCTTGTGGAAGACATACGTTTTTCATATAGAGTGTTTTTATGTCATAGTCTGCAAATGGTTTCAAGTCCCTCAGTGTGACCACCAGGGAACCAAACTCTAGACTTGTGTCGACTTTGTTAGGCCAATATTGATGACACTTTTCCTATAGTGAATGACAAGATGCAGTTATAAGTGTTTATTCTATGTTAAGATATCCTTATACCTTTGCTCCTTCCACACATTTGGTTACCATGACGATTGTGGGTAGTTTGTATTCCCATACCATCCTCCAGAAGTCTCCAACAGTTTCAGGTAGAGGACCTGCAATTATGATTGTGTGTAATTGGTGCAATTGTATACTATACACTGATGTAGTATCAGTCTTACCTTGTGATGCAATGTATGCATCATTCTTCTGATATCCCTAAGTACGACAAGAAATAGCTAGCTAGTTAAATGTGACAAAGGAATATAAGAATACATACATCAAGCCAACTAGCATTGATGTAATCTGATCCAGCAGCTCCATTGTGCTCCAATTTCACTCTGTTACTGTCATCTATTGTTCAGTAAATATGGAGGGATGCATGTGTGTAGTGATCATAGAATATCATGCTTGTGTCAATGATCATCAGCTTCATCTTACAAGGAAAGATGTTCATGAAGCGATTCTTGAGTCTGTTGCAAGGCTGTTGACCAATGTTGGTAGTGTCTGGTGCTGGCATGTTCTTGATGTCATCGTACTCATAGGCAAACCCTCGGTCTGTGTCTCTGTGCATCTCTCTTACATGCTCAGCAAAGTCCTCCACCAAGATGTCTCGAGGCACAGATTCATTCATCCTTGTGTTCACATAAACTGGATTTGAAAATTGATAATAATTATTAAAGTTAAATGAATTCACTGTTCAAATTTGGTATGTTAAAAAAACGAAGTGTATAGTTTTTGGGGACACTTTCCATGTGGTAGTAGTACACTTTGTTGAAAGTGTGTAGTTTTGGTTTTGTTCTTACATACCAAAATCTATCAGTGAATTTTCTGCTCTATTTTTCTGTGTGTCTTAGTGTTTTTCTTACTGTCTCCGAAGTCATCATTCTCCTGTGGTCCATTGATGATGGCTCTTAGTTCAGTGCCCATTCTGTCTGCTACGTTTGGATATGATGATGAAACTCTGTACTTGTCCTTTGTCTTGTCATTGGCAATGTACTTTGCTCTGGTTGTAATAATTATGAATAAGATTGTCAGGTTTTAATTTTATTGGGTATGTATCTGACTTACCCTAAACAGCCAAACACTATAACCAATATTAAGATTATAACAGCCAGAACTCCTCCTATTACTCCTCCAGCAATTGGTACAATGCCTAAAACAAACAAATTATAAGAAGGTTGTTTTTTTTGTGTGTGTGTGTGTGTGTGATTTTGTATGTTGTACTTAATGAGGTTGATGTTGATATTACTGCTGCTGTAACAGCCTCTGCCTTCACTCCTGGTCCTATTACTGTACCAGCTGCCACTGTCACTAAGTATGCCTTGGAAGGATCCAGTCCACTAATATTTGTTGAGGTTGTGTTCCCAGGAACACTCACTGACATGGCTGTTGAATTATCTGTTCCTTGTACCCAGTAGTAGATTGTATAGTTGGTGATCTTCCCTCTAGCTTCAACCAGAGATAATGGCTTCCAGGATACTTCCATTGTTTCTCCATTAGTTCTCTCAACAGATATATTTCTAACAGTTGTGTTAGGAGCTATATATATATTTCACCGGCATAAAAGAAAGCAGTAATTCATTACTTATAACAAAATTTCTTGGTACAATGTACCTCCTTCTTTAGTGAACACATATTCAGAGTAAGGCTCTCCCTCACCAGCTGAGTTGACAGCTAGCACAGAAACATTGTAGGGAATGTATGGCTCTGTGAATAGCAAAACAAAATGATTGAATATACTCAGGTTTATTAGTCCACAAATCCTCTACCTAATCCCATCAACTCCACATGAAGCATCGTTTCGTTAATTTCAAGAGGAGAGTCCATATCAGTTGGTGAAAGGAGTCGTACAATGTAATACAGCACCTCTCCATTTGGTCGATCTGGTGGCATCCAAGTCACATTTAGTGCTGACTCATTCAAAGCTGAGAAATCAACCTCACTGACTGGACCTGGATCTGTTATATTCACCATTCATCAATGATTTATTACCAAACATATCTGTGCAGGTCTTACTTGATTCTACTGTTCTAGCAGTGACAGTAGCTCGATACATGGACTCCCCTGCTGAATTCTCTGCTGAGATTTCCACCGTCACATTTTGGTAAGGAAGGAGATGAGTGATGGTGTAGGTAGCTGTTGGAGCTTCTCTCCTCTCTATGTCACTTCTATTGGTGTAGTTGATGTAGAGGTTGTAGCCAGTGATGACACCATAGCTTAATAATGGGGGCTCCCATGACAACGAGATGGATAATGAGGTTATGTTTTGTGCAGTTGTATTCCTTGGTGGACCGCCTGGAGCTAAGGAGGAGGAAAAAATTGTCCAATACCATTGATGCACTCCAAGGTACTTACATTCTTCATCAGTTTTTACAGTAGTGTTAGCATCTTCCCCAACATTCCCCTCAACTCTTGCAAACACTCTACAGATGTAGTTAGTGTAAGGCATGAACATAGTCACTTCATCTGTTCTTGCTTCTGTATAGCTCCTAGTGAACACAATCTGTCCAGAAGAAGTTGAACTACATGTAAGATTGTATCCCATTATTGTTTGACTGGGATTATTGGGAGGACTCCATGAGAAAGACAAACTCCTGGATCCAGTAACAGTTACTTGAAAATTTTCAGGAATTAAGTTTGGAACAACTGAAAATAATAATTATCATCAACAACAATCAAATTAACTTAATTGTGGACATGTTCTTGCTCTATACAGTCAGTTAACTTACTATCATCATCAGTAATGGTAATTGTAGCCATTGAACGTCCACTTCTTATGATCACCCTTGGGTTACTGGATGACAGACTGATGGTAAAACTCTCAGTGGTTTCTCCAATGTTATCATTCATAAGACTAATTTGGAAGCATTTTCTACTGTTAGTATTAGGCCCAAATGTTCTAGAACCTGTCAATTCTGCACTGTAGTCACCTGGTGATTCTATTCAGGATAAGATGTGCTGACACCAAGGCAGATGAAAATCATTTGATCAAAATACCTGCTGTTCCATTATTAGCTGTTAAAATCACAGTGAACTCTCGTGCCAATCCTCCTGATGGTCCTAGCAACTGAGTACACACACTCACCATCCTATCTGATCCTTCTCTCACTGTGTATGAAGCAGGCTGGATAAACCCCACCTCTGGATCTGAGAATTTAGACACACATGATATTTTTGAACAAATTTGAGCCTATATTGTCTTTAATTTAGCCCTTACTGTCATCATCATTGATTGTTACGGTTGTTGTTCCATCACCAGCGACCATAGCTTGTGAAGATGACAGTCTTACAACGTAAGTTAGATCGTCTTCAAATGTACGATCATTTTCATTCACTTGTATAGTGATACATTGACGGGAACCAGATGAAAATGTCCTCTGTACTGTTGCAATTGATTGCCCATTTACAGTAGTTTGTGTCAGTTGTACTGTAGCAGTTCTTCCTTCCAGTCCTCCAGCTGGTCCTCTCAGTACAGCACACACTATGACATCGCCATCACTTTCAGACTGGGTTATTGAGGATTGCTCCATACCAACTGTTATGACTATAAAATTAATACAGGAGATAAACAATGCAGTGAACTGATTGGACACATACAGAAATCCTTCACTCACCATCATTGTCTGTGATTGTAACAGTAGAAGTGGAACTACCACTTATCCTCACTCTTCGTTCACTGGATGTTAGACTGACCATCAAGGTCTCACTAAGTTCTGCTATAGTGTCCTCTAGTATTGACAACTGGATACATGTGTTAGAATCTTGAGATGGATACGATACAATCACTGAGCGTTCAGATGTACTGTAATCCCTGTCTGCTTCTACAAATATTTAGGTTGATTCAGGCTGATTAATTTACAGTTTACCAGTCATATACAATGTCATGTGAATACCTGCTGTTCCATCATTAGCTGTTAAAGTCACAGTGAACTCTCGTGCCAATCCTTCTGATGGTCCTAGCAACTGAGTACACACACTCACACTATCATCTCTTCCTTCTCTCACAGTGTAAGAGGATTGGACAAACCCCACTGTTGGATCTGAGCAAAGTTATTGACATCCATACTAAATTGGATTATTTATTCTTGGCTTTTTCAAACCAATCAACTTATTAGCCTCATTCCCTGGCCTTCCCTGGTGTGTGTTTTATATTTTGCAAGTTGGGGAAGGCCTGGGTACGAGGCTATCAACTTATAGTATACCATCATCATCTCTGATTGTCACAGTTGTTCGTCCAGTAGCATCTACCATCGCTTGAGAAGATGAAAGGGATACAGAATACATTTCATCATCCTCAAATCTATTGTCATTAGTTACTAATATGGTGATACATTGACGAGAGGCAGATCCAGGCTGAAATGTCTTCATTGCTGTGGCTGAAATAATTATTATCGCATTTCACTTTATTATGTGAAATTGAAATTGAACATGCATACTTGATTGAGGCCCAGTTTGTGTCAGTTGTACTGTAGCAGTTCTTCCTTCGAGTCCTCCAGCTGGTCCTCTCAGTACAGCACACACCATGACATCTCCATCACTCTCAGACTGGGTTATGGATGAATGCTCCATATGAACTGTTATTACTGAAGTTGGTAGAATATGCATGATTACATAGAGGGCAGCTACAGCCTTAATCTCTTCAACTCACCATCATTGTCCGTGATAGTAACACTAGCCACCGATCCTCTCTCTATTCTCAGTCTTGGCTCATTGGTTGTTAGACTGACAGTAAAGCTTTCACTACTCTCTGCTTTGGTATCATCAACTATACTTGGATTAAAACACCGTTCATATGTGCTTCCAACAGTAATGAATGTACGGAATGTCTTTGTAACTGTATAGTCGGTAGCAGAGTAGTCACTTCCTTGATCTGTGTAGAAGTTAATTAATTAATGATCATGTCAAACATTCAGACACTAAAGTGAGTACATGCGTGCATGCATGCACACATGTACCTGCTGTTCCATCATTAGCTGTTAAAGTCACAGTGAACTCTCGTGCCAATCCTCCTGATGGTCCTAGCAACTGAGTACACACACTCACCCTCTCATCTGTTCCTTCTCTCACAGTGTAAGAGGACTGGACAAAACCAACCACTGGATCTGAGTGAAACCAGCATTGGTCACACATATATAATATAATATGCAGATTCTGTAATAACTAACCATCATCGTCAGTGATTGTCACAAAGGTACTTCCAATTGCATTGACCATATTTTGTGAAGGTTCTGGTGATAGTGACACAGTGAATGTTTCATTATCCTCAAATCTATTGTCTTCAGTTACAGTCAAAGTGATACATTGACGTGAGCCAACCCGTGATTCAGACTGAAATGTCCTCCTTGTCACCGAATCTATCAAAATGTTAAACATACTAAGCCAACAGCCAATTAATTGAACTGGATTGTGTCTGACTTTGTGTCAGTTGTACTGTAGCATTTCTTCCTTCCAGTCCTCCAGCTGGTCCTCTCAGTACAGCACACACTATGACATCTCTTTCACTCTCTGACTGAGTTATTGATGACTGCTCCATACCAACTGTTATTACTACAAACCAACCACAACCGTGTACTGTTTCGTATATAGTTATCATAATCTATGACTCTTGCCCTCACCATCATTGTCCATGATAGTAACTGTTGCTATGGAGTTTCCTTGTATCCTCACTCTTTGTTCACTGGGTGTTAGACTGACTGTAAAGTCTTCTGCACTCTCTGCTATGGTGTCATCAACTATTGTTACTGATGTACACATCTGGGATGTACTTCCAGGAGTGGTATTAGCTTCAAATGTTCTTGAGTTGTCCATGTAATTGAAATCAGCTCTTAAACCTTTTAAAGTAAGGGTAAGTAACTTACATTGGTGTTAAGGTGTGTAATACTAGTATAGGTTATAGAGCATTAATTCAGAATCTGTGTGGATGTATACATGCTAGCCTTACCTGCTGTTCCATTGGTTGCTGATAAAGTTACAGAAATTGATCTCGACAATCCACCAATTGGTCCTTGGAGCTCTATACAGACGCTAACCATCATCCCATCGACTCCCTCACTCACAGTGTAAGATACTGGATTGAAACCTAACATTGGATCTGAGTGCATAGTTCAACACAATCTACAAATTGTCACAATTCAAGTCACTTAGCATAACCATGTGATTTACAGCATACAGAGTCTTACCATCATTATCAACGATGCTAACTATTGTGGTACTGGTTCCTATCATATTTTGTGTGTCACTTGCAGTCACAGTAAAAGTCTCTACATCTTCAAATATGTCATCATCGATGATTGTTATTTCAGTACACTGCGGGGTTGTAGACTGAGATGGATTACTGAAGGTAAGGCTGGATGATAATTCCATGAAGTCTTGGCCTTGATAAAAGAAAATTGAACCACATGCAGTAAATACTACAATGTCACGCTAATATAGTTGTGTGACCAAGCCATGCAGGGTGCATACAGGTAGATTGAATTTATCTTACCTGCTGAAGCACTTGCAGGTCCTGAAGTAGTGACATTAACTACTATCATATTTACAACAGTACTTGACACAGTTAAGCACACACTGATAGTGCTACTGTTCTCCATAACTGAGTAATTCTGAGATGCAAATGTAATTGATGGCATTCCTACATTTGCAACCAAAATGAAATAGTGATTGTCAAAGTCTGTTTCATACTTTACTTGTGTATAGTAGCTTACCTTCTGATAGTTTCACCAAGATTTGTAGGCAAATGAACAAGAGAGAGTACATCTTGAAATGTTTTGCAAATATTTGCAGACTAAAAAGAGCAATGCTTTATTTCAGCTCTTGTGGGAGGAGTCTGGAATTGGAATCAGATCAAAACTAATGTTCTGTGATAGTAGAGACCGATGCTAAGTGATGATAGTGATAGTTTCTGCATGCTTTTGCATCCCTAGATAAGTGTATCAAGGAAGTAGAGTAGGATATTGTTTATTTAGCCAAACCTGTATAGAATGCGTGGCTACTCTATACTGTAGTATGTAAACATACAAATGGTATGATGTGTTTGTTAGTCATTATTCTAGTGAACATATATTATGTATATCTAGTAGTTATAACCTTCATATTGCTGCTATTTATTGCAAGAGATATCCTGTGATTCACTAATCATTTTCTGTAGCTGTATCAGGCAAAAGAACTTATGTCTGAAAGTTATACACTGTTGGAATGTTTCTGCATTCAAGGTTTTTTTTTTATGTAACTGACATTTGACTGGGCATTTAATCCAATCTGCAATATTGTTAGCAAGATGAACTCCTTTCTGGTCTTCATTTGTCTGCAAGTCTTGGTTAAACTATCAAAAGGTAAGCCTTACAGAATTAAACACAAAACTGACTGTGCCAATCACCAATTTGATTGTATAATCCTATTTTACACATTCAAATAAAGTATGAAACTGACTTTGACAATCACTAATTCATTTGGGTTGCAAATGTAGGAATGCCATCAATAACATTTGCCTCTCAGAATTACTCAGTTATGGAGAGCAGTAGCACTATCAGTGTGTGCTTAACTGTATCAAGTACTGTTGTAAATATGATAGTAGTTGATGTCACTACTTCAGGACCTGCAAGTGCTTCAGCAAGTAAGATAAATTCAATCTACCTGTATGCACCGTGCATGGCTTGGTCACACAATTATATTAGCGTGACATTTAGTATTAATTTTACTGCATGTGGTTCAATTTTCTTTTATCAAGGTCAAGACTTCATGGAATTGTCATCCAGCCTTACCTTCAGTAATCCATCTCAGTCTACAACCCCGCAGTGTACTGAAATAACAATCATCAATGATGACATATTTGAAGATGTTGAGACTTTTACTGTGACTGCAAGTGACACACTTGCCATGGTAGTTAAAATGTGATTAAATGATGTGCATCTCATCCCTATATGTATAGTATACCATCATCATCTATGATAGTCACAGTAGTGGTCCCAGTGGCTGTAACTCTGTCCTGTGAGCTAGAGAGAGAGACAGTGAATGTAGTGGCATCTTCAAAGATATGGTCATCTTCGTTTGAAATGCTCAAACATTGAACACGAACTCCTCCAACAGAGAAAGTTGTTGTGACTATAATGTAGAAATACAAGTCATGCAATTGCAAATGCAAGAGGTAACATATTCAATTGCACTGCTTACCATGGTGTATGCAAGCATGCATGTTTTACCTAATGAGGTTTGTCCACTCTGAGTGAATGTCACTGTTACTGGTATTGCTAGTCCTCCAGTTGGACCAGTCAGTTCAGCACATACACTAACAGCATCACCCTCAGTTGGCGCGAGGGAACTGTCTCTCATGGACACTGTCACATCTTTAATTTTGACCGTGTATGCATGCACATAAATTTTTGTGATAAGTAGAAATTCTAGCTGCACTTTGTTGAGTACTATAGTGTAAAATTCTTTACAGTAAACTTCGGCAGTTGTTGTTTGGAAATGCCCATATACAGGAGACTTACTATCATCATCAACAATGGTTACTGTTGTAGTGTTTTGAATAGCCATGGTAATTCCCATATCCATGTAAGTCCCTGTTACAGTTACATTGAAGGTTTCTGCTCTTTCATAATAACTATCATTTACTATTGATATCATAATAGCAAAGTTGCAGCTTGGAGGACCACTGTTAGTTTCTGTTGCCATGAAGTCTGCATCTCCTGTATGAATGCATGTTTGTGTAGCTACTTGTAAGTACAGCCTCAGAATAAAGGGACCAATTACTGGATCAACATGCATGTAAGTTCTATGGACAGTTATAACTCTTATTAAGTGTAATATTATATAACTTTTGTCACAAGAACTATTACTCTTGTAACTAGAAAATTGTGAAAGAGAGAAACTTATTTATCTTACTCTAATTTTAACTTATCATGTATACTATAACAGACTTGCATGTTTTATTGGATACTTCTGTTCATTGTACTATATATAATTACTTTATTAACAATTGGTAATTATTTATATTTGATTAGAAACTATAAGTCTGCATGTGCATGCCAACCTTCAGTGGTTCCTTGTTCAGTAGTAAAACTCAGTTGAACCGGTAAGTTGCCTGAATCCTCATCCTGTACTGTAGCACATACAAAGACTGTGCCTATATTTTCCACAATTGAGTTGGGTTGCTCCGTGAATTCAACTCTTGGTATACCTATAAAAAAAGGGTACTGAGTCACACATTTCACTGTGATATTAGTTTAGCCTAGGTGACACTCTTGAACCCTGACACCACAGACCTGTTATTGCTTTTGCCAATAGCTGTAACAAAAGCAGTTGAACTAAGGTTTTCATGCTCACTTTCAGAGTCTATGACAAGCTAAAACCATAGCTGAAACTTAGTAAATCAGTGATGCTGAGGTATTACTAAGTTTGAAAAACAAACCAGATGTTTCTAAGTTGTAGGTGTGGCCTGGCACTGGAATCTGACTCTTGTTACTGATTTTTTGCCCAAATTTAATAGATGGTGGTAGTGTATGATCTGAAAATGAGTTTCTACAGCTTGCTAGTGGTTTCAATTCTATTGAGAATACCTTCAGGTCTGTTCATCTAGTCTATACCTATACTGCATGTGGTTCATGATTCTGTAAATTATGTAGAGCAATGTTTAATTTAACTGTTCACTGTGCAAGTTCTTACATCATAATTACGAGGAGTTATTGTGGATACTTTGGCTACTTTGGCAATTTGCTACAGTTGAACTACAAGTGGCAGTTCCACGATTCTCACCAGATGTTGAAAGTTCTTCAGTTTCTGAAGATAGATCTGTTAGTGTATGTGTAGTAGTTAGCCTCTGCAGCCGCTGTAGTTCTGCTGAATATGAATACTCTCTTTCTACTCAAGGGTTAAGTGCGAGGGAAGGTAATTATTAATCTCTGCCTTATAGTACCAATTTGGTCAGGTTATAAATAAGTGGTTGTACTAGGTGTGTCTTCCCTTCGATTTCCTTATATAGGTGCAGACTTTGGAGCATTTCAGTCCCCTCTTCAGATTGGCACTATTTCCTTACAGTCAACATCACAGACAAGATGTTTTGCAATTTCAATAGTAAATGATGCTATAATTGAAGATTCAGAAACATTCAATGTAGTTCTTAGGTCATATGGAGTTATTGTGGATACTTTGACAATTTTCATCATTGACAATGATAGTAAGTATGAGGATTAGCCAGTGTCCTCATTTATGTACCATGGTTTACACTGTAAACAATTTGTTTTCATGCTATGAAGGAACAACCTTCTTACCTTACACTAACTACACCTGTAGAGTATTTGCAAGAGTCGAGGGGAATGTTGGGGAAGATGTCAGCAGGACTGTCAGAACTGATGAAGAAAGTAAGTCTCTCAAAAGTGCACGTTGTACCTATAATGCCATTGGAAAGATTTTCCATCTCTATTATAATACAGCTCCAGGCAGTCCACCAAGGAATCCAATCGTACAGGATGTGACCTCGTCATCCATCTCGTCATGGGAGCCCCAATTATTAAGCTATGGTGTCATCACTGGCTACAACCTCTACATCAACTACACCAATGGAAGTGACATAGAGAGGAGAGAAGCTCCAACAGCTACCTACACTATCACTCATCTCCTTCCTTATCAAAATGTGCATGACGGTGGAAATTTCAGCAGAGAACTCAGCAGGGGAGTCAATGCACCGAGCTGATATCACTGCTAGGACTGAAGAATCAAGTAAATTTGCAAACAATCACTAGTTAAGTTTTGAGCTGCATGTATTTTTTAAAATTGTTTTTTGTTTGTTTGTTTGGTTTGGCAGATCCAGGTCTAGTCAGTAATGTTCAGTTCTCAACTCTGAATGGCACAGCTGTGATTGTGACTTGGATGGCTCCTACTAGACCCAATGGAGAGGTGCTGTATTATGTTGTACGACTACATTCTCCAGTGAATGTGGACTTTCCTCTTGAAGTCAACACAACCATGCTCTCCACACAGTGGACACAGCTAGGCATGTTAAATCTCTCACACAAAGCATGCATTGTGTTTTAGTTTGGTAGCAGTTTCTATACGTATGGATGTATTAATGTTCCCACAGAGCCATACATTCCCTATAATGTTTCTGTGCTGGCTGTCAACTCAGCTGGTGAGGGAGAGCCTTACTCTAACTACACATTCACAGAAGAAGGAGGTAAAAGTTCATCACAATCACCATAATATTGTTGCATGGCATTATGTACTTTCATAAAATGATCAGTCTGTAAATAGGATTTCTTTCACACACACGCACATACGCAGCTCCATTGGTATCTCCTATGAATGTATCCCTGGAGCGTCTTGATGATGGCTCCACAATCAGAGTGAGTTGGCACCCACTGGCACTAATTGAGGCCAGAGGGTGGGTCACCAGCTATGCTGTCTACTACTGGCCAGAAGGAACTGAAATTGATTCAGCAATGATACTCAATGTACCTGGAACAGTGAATAATACCCTTATCAATGCTGTGGATTGTAATAAGGCTTACTCTGTAAGATTGGCTGCCAGTACCATAGGAGGAATTGGGAGGCTGAGCAATGTGTATGTTGTGATGAAGTTTATGGCAACAGATCCAGCAAAAGGAGGAAGCAGCAGTAAGTCAAAAAATCTTGAGTATTTGTGTCAGCATTCATGCTATTTATGCTGCCATATTCTTTCTCCCTTAGATGGCAGTGTGTTGGCATTTGCTATTGGTGGGGTTGTATTCACTCTCTTCAATGTGTTGATCATTGTTGCCTGTGTTGTTGTGTTTGGATACTGGTAAGAAATGCTTGTGTTTGTCTTTGGTGAGAAATGTTATAGCTCCATTGGATATATACATTATACTTTTGAATTCAAGATCACTTGTTTGTTTGCATTTGTGTGTGTATATCTGTTCAGGAGGAAAAGGCACAAAACTCCTAGCAATCAGGACAAGGAAGATGTGGTGGCATCGTAAGTCAATTTTATCTTTTATTATTGAAAGATAATGCTGAATGGGATTTGCACCATGTGCACTAACAGTTAATGGCACCCTTTACCTTATCATACTGGCCTTGTATGCATGCATGCATGATTGTGTGATAGCTTGATATACTATATTATGTTAGCCAAGATTTTCTCCTTATATAAAATCACTTCTTTCAGGCCCCAGTATGAGATTCCACTTCCAGATTCTGATGATGTAGTGTCCACCACAAAGTGTGTTGTATATGCCGTGCCAGTTATCACTGGTGGAGGGAGGGAGTATGAGATCATTAGTTATACAAAGGCTGATCCTGAGTATGAAACAATTGCTTAAAATAAGAGAATAGCAGATACTATACCGCCATAATACTGCCATCATGTATCATAATTCAGTTTGCTACGGTATTGAACTGCTGTTTGTTATAGTATTGATGGCTGATGCATGCAGTGTTGTTGAATTTTAAATATTATGATGTTGTTTGAGAAGAGTATGAATGCTTTATTACTGTCACTATTTGCAATGTGTAGACTGTGACTAGTATACGGTAGCTGTACTCGTGTCACATTGGAACTTTCAGTATCTTCACAAAAATGTTGTGATTTGTATATCAACGCATTTTGTAGGCAGTCATCAGGAAGCACCCAACCACTGTTTGTGGGTGTGGCTTGGAACTCAAATCAGACTATAAATTCAGCGTATATATACATTTTTCAAACTATGCATGCCTGCATCAATTTGGAGAGAGAATTCAAATTTAATTAGTAAAATTTTTATAGTTTTACCCGCTATAGGTAGAATTAACCTTGGTTATTAGATTCACTGACCATGACAATTGCAGAAAGGCTTGAGTGGTACTTAAGTTTACTAATTATTGTAGTTTCCCCAATACCAGGTTTGTTGCTGAAAAAACCAGCTAGTATGTAGCTAATAATCTGTTCTATATGATATGATATATATATATACTTGCATATTAACTATTGATAATTATTCAATAGGTTCCACACAAAGCTTCACAGCAGAAAGTTACTCAGTTTTTGAACACCCAGGAGCCACTGTCAGTGTGTGTGTGACGGGTACAGTACACTGTTACAGTCCGGGTCTTGGTTATCTTTATTGTACTGGAGGAAGTTATACTTTTTTAACAGTAGTACTGTCAAGTGCTACACAAGGTATAGTAAAATACCGCAAATACAATACAACAATTAATAATGCATGCAGTAAACTTCTATACAGATGAGGATTTTTCGGCCCAATCATCATCACGAAGACATTCAACTGGTGGACTTTATCGAGATTGTTTTGCAGTTTCTATTATAAATGATGAAATATTTGAAGATACAGAAACTTTTAGTGTAAATGTGTCTACAGGCTCATTGAGGGATAGTGCTACAGTTACCATCATTGATGATGATAGTAAGTAAATACAGCTTTTGCTGATATATGCATATATATTATGGATGAAAGTATAAAAAGTATTTGTTTCTGATTACAATGCTTATTTGTATTGACTAGATGTGACAGTGTCCATGAGAAACAGTTCCCTAACTCCAACTGAGGGTGATGGCAGTATTAGTGTGTGTGCTGAACTGACTAGTCCAACAGGAGGACTTGCAGTACCAGTAAGAGTGAACTTCTCTCAGAGTGGACAAACGTCACCAGGTATAAGAATAAGTACATGCAGTTATAGTAATTAGTTCAGCTGACAGTCACTGTGAATGCATGGTTATCAAACAATGCCTATTCAACAACAGTAACTAGGACCTTTACTCCTGGAGGAGCACGTGTTCAGTGTTTGAGTGTTTCTAATGAAGATGACCAGATCTTTGAAGATACCACTACATTCACTGTCTCTCTCTCTAGCTCCCAGGCCAGAGTTACAGCCACTGGGATCACTACTGTGACTATCATGGATGATGACGGTATATATTTGCTATCTTTGGTATCTTGTAATAATTATTCAGTGCATTAACAGCAACTTCAAACTGCATATGCATGTTCTTCAACTAACTTTACATGTGACTTTACTTGTTAAGTTAATTAGATGTAGTGATTTCAATGCGGAACAGTTCTCTAACTCAAACTGAGGGTAATGCTATTAGTGTGTGTGCAACAGTGATTAGACCACGTCACTTTGGTATACCAGTAACAGTGATATTCACTCAGAGTGCACGTGGGCAATCACCAGGTATAATTATTGATGTACTATTATTGCTTTAATTCGATGATGTATTGTTTACTGCTATGATTTTTTCTGGATGAATTAGTGACAAGAACTTTATTTGGTGTTGGAGGATCGTATGCTCAATGTTTAAGCATTCCAAATGAAGATGACCAGATCTTTGAAGATACCACTACATTCACTGTCACTCTCTCTAGCTCACAGGATAGAGTTACAGCCACTGGGACTACTACTGTGACTATCATGGATGATGATGGTATACTATACATATATGGATGAGATGCACATCATTTAATCACATTTAACTACCATGGCAGATGTGACAGTATCCATGAGAGACATTACCCTGACTAGAACTGAGGGTGATGGCAGTATTGATGTGTGTGCTGAACTGACTAGCCCAACAGGAGGACTTGCAATACAAGTAGCAGTGACGTTTACTCAGAGTGGACAAGCATCATCAGGTATAAAATTCTGTATGTGAACTCTCAGATTGGATTTAAGTCAGTTGTATCAATTTAGTAACAAGGACCTTCAATCCTGGAGGGATACGTCTTCAATGTTTGAGCATTCCAAATGAAGATGACCAGATCTTTGAAGATGCCAATACATTGACAGTCTCTCTCTCTAGCTCCCAGGGCAGAGTTACAACAACTGGAACCACTACTGTGACTATCATGGACAATGATGGTATATGATTATATGGTAGCGTGAGTGTATACACAAGTTATAATGTCTATTATAATTGTTGGAATAGAACAATACTATTACTAAAATTATTTGTCAATGAGTAGTATAATTTCTTCCTTTGGATGTACAGACCCCCTCATAGGTTTCATTCAGTCCTCTTACACTGTACAAGAAGGAAGGAATGATTCAGTGAGTGTGTGTGTAAAGCTACAAGAACCATTAGGAGGACTGTCAAGAGAATTTACAGTAACACTTTCAGTTTTGGCAGGAACTGCACGTAATAAAATTATCATAATTAAGTCAAAATTAATAATAATTAATATTACAACCCCATAGAATCAGGTGTTGACTACAGAGCTGAAGACTACACAATCACCAGGGCATTCAGTAGATTGGCCACTATTCAAAATACATTTGGCGAAAAATGTCTTCAACTAACAATACAAGATGATGATAAAGGAGAGAGCAGTGAAGGGTTCACAGTCAGTGTAGCATCCAGTGAACCAAGAGTGAGGATAAATGAAAGCTCTGCCATGACTAGAGTTACTATATTGGACAATGATGGTGAGTGAAATGTGTATGCCAGTGTACATTGTCAGTCACATAGTCACATGAGTTATTATGCTGGTATGTTGGCATCATAATAAAAATAGCAATAACAGTTGGCATGGAGCAGCCATCAATATCTCAGTCAGAGAGTGATGGAGATGTCATGGTGTGTGCTGTACTGAGAGGACCAGCTGGAGGACTGGAAGGAAGAACTGCTACAGTACAACTAATACCATCTGGGCAACAATCAGGTTGAAAAACAGTGTTAATTTATAGTTATCAGATATTTGCATACTTGTAGATACATTCACTTGACTACATGTATATAGGTGAGATGAGAACATTTCCATCAGGATCACAGAGGGGTGACCGTCAGTGTATCACCTTGACTGTAACTGATGACAATAGATTTGAGGATGATGAAACTCTCATTGTATCACTGTCACCTGGACCTTCACAAACAATGGTCGCTGCTACTGGAAGGACTACTGTGACAATCAGAGATGATGATGGTGAGTTAGCCACAAATGCAATGGCAATCAAAGACAGTATGTAATTAAGTTTTATCCTCAATCAGTTCTTGAGGTTGGTTTTGTCCAACCCTCTTACACTGTGAGAGAAGGAAGAGATGAGAGTGTGAGTGTGTGTACTCAGTTGCTAGGACCATCAGGAGGATTGGCACGAGAGTTCACTGTGACTTTAACAGCTAATGCTGGAACTGCAGGTGAGTTAAGGAAGGACTACCGTGTAGCCGGAAAGTTTCATGGGTATAAAGTTTCGCGGTTTTCGCAGATGATGCCTTATCCACGAAAGTTTTTATCTGCGAAAATCTGAAAATTCAAATTAGCTATATGACGTCACCATACGGTAACCACGAAACTTAAAAACCGCGAAAATGTCGAGGGAAGCCAACCGCGAAACTTTCCAGCTACACGGTATATAGTAGACCTTTATAACTCTACATATTTAACAGGAAGAGACAATGACTTCAGAGCTTCAATGTTCTACGTTACCAGAACATTTCCATCTCAAGTTCCTCTCAGTAGTGTCCCCCAACAATGTATTGAACTGACAATAGTTGATGACAATATACCAGAGAATAATGAGACTTTCAATGTCAGTCTAACATCCAGTGAGCCAAGAGTGAGGATAAATCAAGAGACATCTGTTGTCGCTGTTACTATATTGGACAATGATGGCAAGAGAATAATTCTAGGCTATAAGTATGTGTGATGATTTATCTTTATTTTGCAGTGGTTGTCATTGCTATGGAGCAGTCCTCAATATCTCAGTATGAGAGTGATGGAGATGTCATGGTGTGTGCTGTACTGAGAGGACCAGCTGGAGGACTGGAAGGAAGAACTGCTACAGTACAACTGACACAGACCGGACAACAACCAGGTGATTTAGTGATTTTGCATCCTCAAATACTTAAGGTAAAATTTGTCAAATTCAGTCACAAAAACATTTCATTCTGGATCACGAGTTGGCTCTCGTCAATGTATCACCTTGACTGTAACTGATGACAATAGATTTGAGGACGATGAAACATTTACTGTATCACTGTCACCAGGACCTTCACAGTCAATGGTCACTGCTACTGGAAGGACTACTGTGACAATTAGAGATGATGATGGTATAAGTTGGTTAACGTACAGTGTATATGCACTGAACTGAACTATGTTATAATCATGATTGTAATCCTCAATACGTGTATACGCAGATCCAGTGGTAGGTTTTGTCCAGTCCTCTTACACTGTGAGAGAAGGAAGAGATG
Source organism: Tethya wilhelma (assembly GCA_964030475.1). Lineage (NCBI taxonomy): Eukaryota > Metazoa > Porifera > Demospongiae > Tethyida > Tethyidae > Tethya > Tethya wilhelma. The sequence continues at coordinate 5,431,980 of CAXIPT010000006.1, read as the reverse complement.
AGAGTGTGAGTGTGTGTACTCAGTTGCTAGGACCATCAGGAGGATTGGCACGAGAGTTCACTGTGACTTTAACAGCTCAAAATGGAACAGCACGTAAGACTTAGTATAAGATGTAGTGCATGTGTACAGATGTTACAGTAGTAACATTGGTATCTATTATAATCAAACTCTCATGGCAGAGCCTGAAAGAGACTACAGTGTCATGGAATATGTAGTCACCAGGATATTTCGTACATATTTCACTGTTGGAAGTACATACGTACGGTGTTTCCAGCTAGCTATAATCGACGATAATATTGGTGAACCTACTGAGAGTTTTTCAATTAGCCTATCATCTACTGACTCAAGGGTATTGGTACAAACTGGACAGGCTGTGTCTAGAGTTGTCTTTATTGATGATGACAGTGAGGTTGTTGAACAGTTCACTGATGGGTTACCAATGACAGATCCAGGGCCAGTCAGTGAGCTTATTTTCTCAGCTCTGAATGAGACAACACTAAACATGACGTGGGTACCACCAGATCGACCTAATGGAGAGGTGCTGTACTACATTGTACGACTTTATTCATTAACTGACTTGGACTCTCCTCTTGAGATTAATGCAACCACATTATATGTGCTGTTAATGGAATTAGGTAGATTTATTGATGTGAGTTCAAACTGCATGTGTAGCTAATCATTTCTTTTTATTTCATTACTATTTAGAGCCATATATTCCCTATAATGTTTCTGTGCTGGCTGTTAACTCAGCTGGTGAGGGAGAGCCTTACTCTGAATATGTGTTCACTATTGAAGGAGGTATGCTCTTAGAGAACAACTTGTGGAAATCATTCATGCAATCTTCTTTTATAAATTATTAATATCTTTCATACATGATTGTATAGTTCCTAGCACAACTGTAAGAAATATAATTGTTAGGCGAACTAATGGAGAAACAATGGAGGTAACTTGGGAGCCATTATCTCTGATTGAAGCTAGAGGGAAGATCACTAACTATATCATCTACTACTGGGTACAAGGAACAGATGAATCAACTGCTATGTCAGTGAATGTTCCTGGGAACACAACCTCAACAACCATTACTGGACTAGATCCTTCCAAGGCATATTCAGTGTCCGTGGCAGCTGGTACAGTAGCAGGACTAGGAGAGAGGGCAGAGGCTGTGACAGCAGCAGTAATGTCAACATCAACTGGTATGATTGTGTTATTCTATTAATAGGATAAACTTCTATCACGAATTACTCTTACTTTAGGCAATACTAATGTTGGGGCCATAGTTGGTGGAGTAGTAACATTTGTTCTCCTCTGTGTGTTATTGTTTATATTTGGGTCTGCCACTTTGTTTGGATACTGGTGAGCAATGTTTATGATATGACTATTTGTGAGTGTGAGAATGTATTGACAGTTGATCTACCCCTTGTTTTATATGATTGTTGACAGTTGGCGGAAAAAACAAAGCATTCCTATCACTAAATGCAATGATAACAATGAGAAGTTGTCGTAAGTCAATAAACTAAACTCAAAATTAGTCTGCTGACTCTTTGCTGTTAGTTTTATTCATCATCTGATCCATGTGTATCAAAGCTGCATAAAATACTCGTGCTGCCCTAAACATAAGAAGGCAATTCCATTATTCTAAGCTTATCTATCATTACTGCATGATTCATATTTTTAGGTCTGAACATAAGTATGACATTCCAATGTTTAAAAGAAATCTCGATGGTGTAGCATTTCCTAAAGAGTGAGTAAAATGTATAAAGCTGGGCTGTCTTCATTATCATTACCACATGTGCATGATTCAGGCCTGTTCATCAGTATGAAATTCCAATACCTAAAAGAAAGCCTGATGGTGTAGCATTTCCTAAAGAGTGAGTTAAATATATAAAGCTGGACTGTCTTGGCTATATATATCATTACATACCACATATGCATGATTCAGGCCTGCACATCAATATGAAAATCCAATACCTAAAAGAAAGCCCAATGGTGTAGCATTTGCTAAAGAGTGAGTTAAATGTATAAAACTGGGCTGTTTTACCTTCAGCTTCGAGCTGTAAAGCAATAATAATATTAATAATTACTTACCACATGTGCATGATTCAGGTCTGTTCATCAGTATGAAAACCCAATACCTAAAACCAAGCCTGTTGGTGTAGCATTTCCTAAAGAGTGAGTTAAATGTATATTTCAAAGCTGGACTGCTTGTCTATCATTACCACATATGCATGATTTAGGCCTGCACATCAGCATGGAAATCCAATACCTAAAAGAAAGCCCAATTCCAAAGAGTGAGTTAAATGTATAAAGCATGGCTGTCTTGACTATCATTACATACCACATATATATGCGTGATTCAGGCCTGCACATCAATATGAAAACCCAATACCTAAAAGAAAGACTGATGGTGTAGCATTTGCTAGAGAGTGAGTTAATTGTATAAAGCTGGGCTGTCTTGACTATCATTACATATACCACATGTGCGTGATTCAGGCCTGTGCATCAGTATCAAAATGTAATACCTAAAAGAAAGCCCGATGGTGTAGCATTTCCTAAAAAGTGAGTTAAATGTATAAATCTGGGCTGCTTGTCTATCATTACCACATGTACATGATTCATGCAGGCCAAATCAGTATCAAAATACAATAACTAAAATAAAGTCTGATGGTGTAGCATTCAACGTGTCTGGTGTCTGTGATGTACCAGTTATCACTGGGAAAGCAGAAAATAAAAAGGAAACACACTGGTACAGCAGATCATAATACTATACAATGTCATGTGTGTGAACAATTACTTACTCTCATAATATTATTGTATAATTAATGTTTGTATGAGTATCATTATAGCTTCTTATTGATAGAAGACTATAGCAACAGTCAGCTTGAGTCAGTATTTTGTTATTAGAATTCCTGCTTGTAGCAGATTGTTTTTTTGTGTATGTGTGTGGTGAAGGACATGATTTAAGTTTATGAGTGATTTGTGTTAATAAACTATCGATTGCTGTAGTAATTAAAAGCACCACCCTCAACATGCATGTACGTATGTTGTTGACTCTATTGAGTTAGCCTGCACACATGTCTACTGACCAAAGGTGCTACATTCTAAGCCAATCTAAAACTATTTTTAGTAGACTTTTGTGACTGGAGGAGTGGTAATTTGTGAAGGACACTCTCTAACAAACTCATAGGAAGTGCATGCATGCTCCTGACAACATGAGAGCATGCTGCTAGCCAATTTGAAAGTTTAGGTGTTGAATTCTAGAAGTTTTTGCCACTATATATACCTGGTTGCTATACTGTTATAGTTTCCAGCTTTTTGAAGTTTTCTTAGTCAGGCTAGGCTAGCTGTTGTGTAGTTCCCTGCGAGTTGAAACCGAGTCAGCTATAGAAGTAGGAACAAGAGAATTCAAGAGACTGGAGAAGGAACAAAGAAATATAAAGTTTGAAATATGAAGCTGCAAGCTTTACCTGCTCAAAGAGCTTGGTTTATTGCTCACCTTGCTATTGTTTGGTGGAGTCTGGTGACAATCTGTGGAGCTGTTCCTCCTATAGGTTTGTGTTTTAGTATTCAGTATCATGAATATCTCTCTCAGCTTCATGTTTAGGATTTGTATAGCATTGACATTAAAATTTGTGTAATTTTGTACCACTTCTGCATATGTAGAACACACAGTTTCCTTTGAACAACTAAGCTATGCCGTTATTGAAGGCGACACTGTTGATGTGTGTGTTGTAGCTAGTGGTCCAGGAAGTACTGACACTGCTGAGAACATTACAGTCGAAGTATCTCTTACAGATGTTGACACAGGTGAGCTATTGGCTGTTCATGATGACATTTTGTTGCATGCTTATCTATGTGTGCCTTTATGCTTTAGTATGGTAGCAGTTGTAGTCATGCAGTACTTAAAATTGCTTTGGGTTTCAATTTTCCTTTCCTGCAGTTCAAGGTGAAGATTATCCTCAGGGGAATCTTGTAATCTTCATCCCCTCTGGTAGTAACAGCTCCACTCCATTCTGTGACACATTCACTGCTCTGGTTGACTGTTCAATTGGTGAAAGTGATGAACGACTCACAGCTTCTCTTGGACCTATCAGTTCTGATGCAATGGTTGCTGTGTCTGGCTCCAATGAGGCCAACATCACCATCACAGACAGTGGAAGTAAGAGATATATATAGTTTACAGCATAGCAATACCATGCATGTATATGCTCACAGTTCAAATTCGATTACCTAATTTCAACCTCATATAAACCTTCTTTTCTCTTTGTTTTACTCCTGTACAATTTAGATCCTGGAATTGGTTTACAGATGTCGTCCTATTCTGTTCTTGAGTCTGATGGTACTGTGCAAGTGTGTGTGGAGCTGTTTACAGTTAACCCAACAAATGCATCTATTGAGGTACAAATTTCAGCGACGGACATTACTGCAAGTAAGTTGTGTGTGTGTGTGTGTGTGTGTGTGTGTGTGTGTGTATGTGTGTGTACGTGTGTGCATGAAATAAATGTCACACATCTAATGCTCTGATTCGGTTTACAGCTGAATCTTCTGACTACATTTTCTCGCCTACTTCTCTCACATTCTCTGCTGGCAGTAATGACTCAGTCTCTTGTATAGGAATTGACATTATCGATGATAATCTGTTTGAAATCTCCAACGAAGAATTTAGTGTCACCATTGAAACCAACTCCAGTGTGTGTGTGACCAACTCCTCAGCCATAGTCACCATCAGTGATAATGACAGTAAGTGTCACATGCAACCTATCTGTTAATGTATTGGCATCTCCATATGGCATTAGTAAGTATGTGAGGATCTGATCTATGTTGCCAAGTATGGATAATGTTAACATGCTAACCTTGCTAAGATCCAAAGTTGATTAATAAAAAAGAATCCTCTCATAATGCTAACATTTTAACTTTTAACTTTTCATTTTCAGATGCTGTTGTGGACATATCTGCTCTTGAAGTGACTGAGCCGAGCAATGATCAGGTTGTAACCGTGGCAACCCTCACTCTCACCACTCTCAGTGGTGGACTTCTGGAAACTGAGATTATTGTGGAAGTTAGCTCTTTCGCTGACACAGCTAGTGAGTATATACTTAACCATGTACTGTGTATACTACTGTATGTACCGATATACAAACACAATTATACATGTGTGTGCGGGCATATGTGTGTTTGTGTGTGTGTGTGTGTACGTGTGTGTGTGTGTGTGTGTGTGCATGATTGTTTACAAGATCACCAACTTTAACTTGTTTGTCTCTCCTCCTGTAGTTACTGGTCAAGGTCCAGATGATGACTTCACCAAGGACAACCCCTTCAGAGCCACCTTTGCCGTGGGTTCTACTAATGGTGCCACTATCAATGTCTCTCTGATGGTCTTAAACGATGATGTCGTGGAAGGCCCAGAGACTTTGACCATGGTCCTCAGCAATGTATTGTCAGCTGGTGGTGCTGATGCTGGTGTTAGTCCGGTTTATGTCACAATAATGGACAATGATGGTGAGCAGTTATGTGAATGAGTGTGCAAAAATTCCTATATAATGACCAATTTATATCGTACACCAAGGCCGTGTAGCTACAGTAAGTGTACATTTGCCTACTTGATCCAAGATGGCATTTACACTGGATAGGACATGCTAGAATTCAAACATTTCTTCATTTTTTCATTAAACTTTCATGCATTTTAGAAGACTGCATAACATTGTGGATGTGTGTTTTAATTCCTCTTTCAGCTGCTACCGTTACCATCAATGCCATCCCAGTGGCTGAGCCCAGCAGTGATCAAACTGAGGTGGTAGCCAATGTCACACTCACTACTAGTTCTGGTGGACCTTTGGATGCCATCATTGAAGTAGAAATCACAGCCACTGGATTGGATGCAAGTGAGACTGAGTTAATTCTAATTACATGCAATCTACGTATTATATTTCTCTTGTCTTTATCTTAAAACAAAACATGTTATTTCTCTCCAGCTCTAGGACCTATGGGGGATTTTGAACTGATGACTCCATTCATCACTGGTTTTACTTCAGGCGATGTAAATGGCTCGGAAGTCAGTGTCTTGGTGCTCATCTTGAACGACAACTTTGTTGAGGGTCTCGAGACCTTTAATGTGTCCATCAGTACTGTGACTTCCAATGCAACAGTCTCCTCTGGATCTCCTGATAGTGCCCTGGTTACTATCACAGACAATGATAGTGAGAGCTAGTTAAACTTCACAGTAACAGTTTATGCATATTTCTACTATAGGATCTTTATACAGAGACACACAGATCAAAGGATGGATGTTAACATTATAATTTTTCCTTTTCACAGTGGCTACAGTGGACATTGTTAGCACCATGCCAGTTGTTGAACCAATGAGTAGCCAAGAGGTTGTCGTAGCAACTCTGATACTCAGTACTAGTTCCAGTGGGCCATTGGAAGGAGCTGCTGTTGTTGTTCAAATGACTGCCACATCAGGAACTGCAAGTGAGCCAGATGTGACAGTAGTAATGGCTGTATATGTTGCAATGCTTTGTATTTTACTGGTAGAAAGAAAAAAAAACCTTTGTAAATCAGTTTGTGATTAAGTCAATGATTCTATATTCCTTTTGTTTCTCACAGCTACAGGTGGTGCATCTGATGACTTCACCCAGGTTGTTCCCTTCCTTGCTACATTCACTGCTGGTTCTTCCCATGGAGATGTGATGATTGTCTCAATGACCATCTTGAACGATGACTATGTGGAAGGAAATGAGACCTTTGACCTGTCCATTACCAGTGTATCCTCATCTGCTATTGTATCTGCTGGGCCTTCAAACACCACCACTGTTACTATCCTTGATAACGATGGTAAGTTTAATACCATCTTGCAAGCATTAAGATTAACCCCATATACTCTGTATATTCTCACAGTTGCCACGGTGATACTGACAGAGGAGCCAGTGACTGAGCCCACTAATGGTGGGCTTGTGACTGCAGCCACTCTCACCCTCATTACCAGCAGTGGTGGGCCAGTTGAAAACAGCTTTACAGTCAACGTGACTGCTACAGGAGCAACTGGAGGTTAGACTATATAGTTAGTTACATGATTTTCAGTACTGAACATGCATGCATGAAAGCAAGAGTATGTAATAAGCATGTACTCTTGATGCAAGCTAGCTTAACTATTTCTGTATTATAGTTTTTGGTAAAAAAAACAACAAACAAACTAACAGGCTCCTTATCCTCTCCTTATTTGACTCCTTATCTTCCACAACAGATTTTTTGGCAGAAGCTGATGTTGACTTCAGCCAGCCTGCTCCCTTCATGGTCACATTTGCAGCTGGTAGTTTGAACGGCTCCACTGAAGATGTCTCTGTGATGATATTGGCTGATGTGTTAGTGGAAGAGCCAGAGGTATTCATGGTGTCTGTGAGCTTAATCGATTCTGTCGCAGAGTTTGCAAGATCTGACGATGTAGACATCGCTAACGTCACAATCACGGATGGTGACTGTAAGAATTTACGAGTAGATGTATTGCTGTGCCATTGTCTTAGGCCAACTGCAAAACCTATAGCTGCCCTTTTGTTCTTTTTTTTTAATTCTTCTAGTTGCTCTGGTCAGAATAGCAGCTAGTAGCCCAGTGAGTGAGCCCGGCATGGATAGTTCCATTTCAGTTGGGATTCTAACTCTCGACATTATGTCTGGTGGAGCTCTGGCAGTTTATGTGAGAGTAGAGGTGCTTGCTAATGATGGAACAGCAAGTGAGTGTTTTGCCCTTTCTTCTTTCTCAGAATTTATACTTAACCAACATGATGATATTATTGTTCCTTGTCATCTGCTCTTCAGTTGGTGGAAGTGATTTTAGCCAGTCTGAACGATTTCCTGCCACATTCCTTCCTGGTGATTCTGATGGTGCCACACGAAGTATTTTTGTGTCGATCTTAAACGATGACGTCGTGGAAGAAGAGGAGACCTTTGAACTCTCCATCTCTCGTGTAAGCTCGATAGGATCAGCTTTTCCTGGCAACCCAAAGACAGTCCTAGTCACCATCACAGACAATAACAGTGAGGCAAACCCAGTTGGCAATGAGTCATTTGTTTTACTGAGATTTTGTTTTTGCAGTGGCCACCATATCAATCAGTGGTGTACCCCCGGTAACTGAGCCCACCAATGATCAAAATATGACAGTAGCAACTCTCACGCTCACTACTAGTTCTGGTGGACCTTTGGGAGCTGATATCATAGTGGAAGTGACAGCAGTACCAGGAACAGCGAGTGAGGAAGTTAAACTGAATAATATTATGTGCTCAATCTCAACTACTACTTTTATTGCTACTTATTAATTATTCTTATCTAGCCTCTGATGGATCCAGGGATGATTTTTCCCAGCCTGTTCCTGTCATAGTGACCTTTCTCTCTGGTGCTATGAATGATTCTACACTCGATGTCTTGGTCACGATCTTGAGCGATGATTTCGTGGAGGCTGAGGAGACCTTTGACCTCCGTGTTACCAATGTATCATCGTCAGCAATGGCCGGAGTTGGGTCTCCCGCAATAACTACAGTCACCATCACTGATGATGATCGTAAGTTCACATTGTACGTATTTGAAATTGAGCATGCAATAGTAATCTTGTGGTTGCCCCTCCCTCTCCCAGGTGCTAATGTGAGTATAATAGGGTTGCCATTGATTGAGCCTAGTGCTGGCATGTTCGAATTCAGAGCTGCTTTTCTAGATCTTTTCACGAGCTCTGGTGGAGTATTAGAGACAGATATTGTTGTCACTGTGCAAGCCATGGATGGAACAGCAAGTAAGGATGCGTGAATTTGTAGATATTTGAACTTAAGTATAACCATATTTGGATTTGCTTCTTGTCCTATTCCACATGCAGCTATTTTGAATGATTATAATTTCACCAGTGGAGTTATGTTCACCTTCGCCTCTGGTGCTGTGGACGGCTCAACCATCAATATTTCTGTCACTGTCCAGAGTGATACCTTGGTGGAAGCACCAGAGACCTTTGACCTTTTCATTTCTGACGTCACATCATCTGCCATGGCCATAGCTGGGTCTCCCGATGTGGCTACAATAACCATCACCGATGACGACAGTAAGAGACACATTGAATCCAACAATTTGTTGTAATCATAAAATATGTGTCTGTTTATCAATTCTCAGTGGCTACAGTCACCATATCGGGTATCCCATTGACTGAGCCCAGTAGTGGTACAACCAGGTCAGCTGCAATCCTCTCACTCAACATTGACTCTGGTGGATCTTTGGCTGCGGAGGTGGTGGTGGTAGTGAGCTCCTCTGATGGAACAGCAGGTAAGTGTGCACTAGTTGTGTAGCTGTGAACAGTGAACAGTGGACTGTAAACTGTGTATACTGTGAACTGTAGATCTAAACTATTAGCTGTGAACTGTAAACTGAGATTCCTTGAATCATGTACTGTATGTATTGTAAACTGTTAATTGTGAACTGTGTACTGTGAACTGTGAACTGGTGTAGCGTGCACCTTTGTCAGTTATTGAGATGATCACAGTCCTTTTTTTATTGTATTCACAATCGTGTTTACAATGACTATTCATCCACACAGTTAATGGCCCTGACTTTGTTCTGGTATCACCCATGAGTGTTACATTTTCTCCTTGTGCTACTGATGGCAACTCATCAGTTGTTCTTGTGACACTCAACAATGATGACTTTGTGGAAGAAGTAGAGACCTTTGACATCTACATTTCAGATGTAGTGTCCAACGCTATGGCTGCTGCTGGTAGTCCTAATTCTACCACTGTCTCCATTACAGACAATGATGGTGAGTGCTTCATGGATTGTGATTCTAGCAATTGATATGTTCATGATATTCTCGTTTCAGTTGCCACCATATCTCTCAGTGCTGTCCCAGTGACTGAGCCCAGCAGTGATCAGAATGTGACAGTAGCAACTCTCACACTCACTACTAGTTCTGAAGGACCTTTGGCAACTGATGTTATTGTTGAAATAACAGCCATTCCAGGAACAGCAAGTAAGTAGAATTAAACTCTTTATTCTTGCATACATGTTAACATCATAATTATTATTGTACAATGAATCTTAATTCTTCTCTAGCTTCAGGTGGACCCATGGATGACTTCTCCCAGCCAACTTCAATCGTGGTGACCTTTCCTTCTGGAGCAGCCCACAATTCCACGCTAGATGTTCGGGTGATGATCCTGGCTGATAACTTGGTGGAAGCTGATGAGACCTTTGACCTCAATATCACCGATGTTCGCTCTGCTGGAATGACCTTTGAACCGATCACTGAGCGTAGTCTAGTGACAGTCACCATCACAGATGATGATTGTAAGAAAAAAATTGCACTCTTTTTTTTCCGTATCTTTCATATCTTTCAATATTCTTAATCTTTTCAATCTTTTACACCGTTCAATCTTTGGGAAATTAAAATTTAGAATTACAATTTGATTCCCCCTTTGGGCCACCATATTGTTCAAATGTATGACAAATTTGATACTTTATGAGAATTTTTTTTCCACAGATGCCAATGTGACTATAACTGAGATGCCATTGAGTGAGTGTTTTATGTCAGCTAACGTCATTGCAGCATATCTAACCCTCACTACCAGCTCTGGTGGGCCGCTAGATGCTGATGTTAATGTCACAGTGATAGCCATACCCGGAACAGCAAGTGAGTTGAGATCCAGTTATGGATGCTTGGGTTTTGACACTCAATTTACAATTCAAATTTATTGCTATCCCTAATTTAATACTTAAGTGGTACATTAAGCTTACTTGAAGACATCTTTTTCTCTCAAACTGAGGTAGAAATCTAATAACTTATTAATCTTTCTATCCTACAGCTCCTATGAGTGATTTCTTCATCCCCAGTCCAATTGTGTTCACCTTCACCTCTGGTGCTGTTGGCGGCTCAACCATCAATATTTCTGTCACTGTCGAAAGTGATGACTTTGTGGAAGCACCAGAGACCTTTGACCTCTCCATTTATGACGTCACATCATCTGTTATGGCCAGAGCTGGGTCTCCCGATGTGGCTACAGTCACCATCACCGATGACGACAGTAAAAAACACTTTTTGTATCATTTCAAGCACTTTTGATCATTTTGTATTTTCTTGTGTTTTCAGTGGCTTCTGTCAACATATCCAGTGTGCCTGTGACTGAACCTAGCATGGACCAAGAGTTGACTGTTGCTATGGTAACACTCGATACTGATTCCGGTGGACCTTTAGCTGTTGAGATGGTAGTGGAAGTAAAGGCTAATGATGGTACAGCGGGTGAGTTTATACCTCGAAATCAAACTGACTGTGCATGACTACGCTTGTCATTCTGTGTGGGCATCTTTCAGTCAATGGATCTGACTACAGTCTGGCTATGCCTGTGTTGGTAACGTTCACTGTTGGGTCTTCTGATGGGGCTATACTATACGTCCCTGTGGTGATCTTGAATGACAATGAAGTGGAAGAAGTGGAGACCTTTGAAGCATTCATTTCGGATGTGGTGTCCAATGCTACAGCTAGTATTGGTAGTCCGGATTCTACCACTGTCTCCATTACAGACAGTGATGGTGAGTGGCTGTAATTGTTGGATGATTTGTCAACTTTTACTCTGTTCTTGTTGTTTCAGTTGCCACCATATCTCTCAGTGCTGTCCCAGTGACTGAGCCCAGCAGTGATCAGAATGTGACAGTAGCAACTCTCACACTCACTACTAGTTCTGGTGGGCCTTTGAGAACAGAGATCTTGGTGGAAGCGACAGCAGTACCAGGAACAGCGAGTGAGGAATAGTGTACTTCAATGCATGTTTTCATTGTACAAAGTTCATTAAACAAGTTATAACTTTTAATGTTCAAGTTATAACTTTTTATATTCATGTTATAACTTAATGCCCAAGTTCAGTTTTACGAATTATAACTCGGACATTAAAGGTTATGCTATAACTCTGGTATAAAGTTATAACTTGTACATCAAGTTGCTGTTCCTGGAATGGCTGTCATTTCAGCAATAGCTTATAGACATTAAGTTATAACTCACACATGAACACTAGTAATTACTTACACATGCCATGTTTCACTCTTGGCCCCTTAGCTACTGGTGCTGCTAACGAAACAGATGACTTTCTTCAAACTGTTCCCTTCATTGCAACCTTCTCTGCTGGCTCCATGGATGGTGCCATGTCAGCAGTGATGGTGAAGATATTGAACGACGACACTGTAGAAGGAATGGAGTACTTCAACTTGGAAATCACTGGTGTGATGACACTAGCCTTGAGCACAGTGGCTTCCAACACCACCGTAGTCACCATCACAGACAATGATAGTGAGTGTACATTGCATGTAGTTAGGCAAAATTTACTTCTATAGGCATGCATGTTAAGTCGATTCACGAACTGTGCTCCAGCTTGCCTCCTTGTGACCCAGCTTCTATTCATTGCTTGAAGTTATTTTCTCTTTATATTTCTCCAGATGCTACTATTCAGTTTGCATCCATGAACTCCATCCTAACATTGGTTGAAGGAGCCATGTTTTCCCTGTCCATCCTCCTCAGCACACCAGCTCCAGGCCCCTTGGGAGCCCTCTCTCTCACCATCCCTGTGTCTCTGACCCTCATTGATGGAGACAAAGCAGGTGCGTATGTAAGGTCAAGTTTTACACTCTGTTAACAATTGCATTATGCACAAGCACGATCTTGGTATGTTGAGTGCACAACATGCTTGTGACAGTGGTACCTTAGATTGTGAAATTTTTGCTGTTTTGGCCACTGGTGTAAGTGGCAAAAATTAAGCATAAAATATAACCAAAATGGTTGAAATGATGAAAATTTACAGCGAAAATAACTTTTAGCAGCAAAAATTTCTATATGGCTTGTGTGGTTGTGTGGTTTGAGTGTGATTTAATCTTGCATTTCTCCTCATTTTTACATCTGCAGTGTTTGGACAAGATTTCCTCCCTCAGAATTTAACAGTGACCTTCTACTCTGGAGAGGAAGACAACACCACCACATTGACAGGAGCTATTTCAATCCTTGATGATGACAGCATTGAAGGTGACCACAGCTTCACCGTGAGGATTGATCCTAGCAGCTACTATGAAGTCGGTGAACGGGATGAGTTTACTGTGATGATCACGGATAATGATGGTGAGAAGATAACTAACAGCATATAATATATGATTTAGACTTCAAGGTTTAGCCTTGCATGTTATTGGCTTTGATTTAACACTCTCTTCACAATCTCTTCTTGCAGCTCCTTTGTTTGACTTCAATTTATTGCCAGTGGCGCCAGTCCTCGAGGGAACCAACTCATCTGTTGTCGTCTCTGCTATAACAATGTTCTCACTCTTTCAGTTGGAATGTTCTGTGGTTGTATCCATTCTTGCTCTAGATAACTCTGTAACAGGTAGGCCAGTATACAACACTACAAGCATGAGCCTGCTCTCTTTGCATGATTGTTTAGTCCGTTCATTTTCATCTTCTTCCTATAGTGGAGGGTGAAGACTTTGTCTCTCCTCAGTCCATGGTGTACACCTTCCCAAATGCCTCAGTAGCTATGCCAGTTGGTGACGAGCAACAGTCTTTAGAGTTCGCAATACTTGATGATGATGCTTTTGAAGGAGCCCACTCATTCGTTGTCTCAGTCTCCCTCCCTAGTTCACCTCCTGGTATCACCATAGGAACTGACAGTGTGGAGGTCATGATAAAAGATGATGATGGTTAGTGTGTGTGTGTGTGTGTGTGTGTGTGTGTGCGAGAACATACTCTCTCATTATTACTTCAGTGTGTGCCAATGAGATAACGTCAATGTGGTATTGCTTCATGTACTTTAAAACATTTCATTTGCTTAGTTAGAGAATATGTGCCGTTATGCCTATTAAAGCCATTCTGCTGTAGAGGATCTTTTTGCCACTGTTTATTTTCATAACTGTTTCCCTCTACCCCCCGCTCCCTTCCCCCTTCCCTTGCCCCTACCAATTATAGATGTCACTATTGGTCTGATCAGCCCCTTGTACAATATCACTGAAGGCAGTTCTATCCCCATCTGTGTGGAGTTGTACGACCTCCCATCTGAAGGCTCTCAAGTCAACATCACTGTCACTCTGACTCTTGAAAACTACACTGCAGGTTTGCTTCATTTACATGAATGAGCTTGCAAAGTATATGCTTGTGGGCCACTCTGATGATAAACCCTCTCCATATTGTTGTGATTTTTTTCCATGTGTTGATTTGTGTCTCTATTTGCCATCTTCTTCTGCAACAGTGGTAGGTGACGATGTCATACCCAGTGACCCACAGGTGGTGACATTCAGACCTGGTGACTCTGCCACCCTCAATGGTAGTGTACAGTGTGTGGAGTATGCTGCCATCTTCGACCTGCTGGTTGAAGAAGATGAGGTGTTCTCTGTTAGCATATCAGACGTCTCACCTCAAGCATCTGTAGCGAGAGCTAGTGCCAAAGTCACCATTGAAGATGTCAACAGTAAGCCAAGATTGACAGGAATGGGCAGATAGACAGGACCAAACACTAATGATTCATTTGTTTCTATCTCAGATGTCAATGTGTCCATCAGCTCATCTCAGATGTTGTACGAAGGAGCTGTTGAAAGTGTTGCAGCCATCTTGACTTTGAGTGTCTATCCATCCATCCCAGTACCACAAGATATTGTCCTCATGGTTTCTGAAGTCGACGGAAGTGCAGGTATGCTAGATTTAATACTTCAAGATGGACCTTTATTCAGCTTGCATGTGTATGTAGTTACTAATAGTACTCTCCTCATATTATGCTTTCATCATTTTGTGCTTTCTTAATTTATTTTACTTTCTTCCATTTTGTGCTGGTATTCTGGTGTAAGAAATCATATCATATGTACGGTAGTACGTATAGTAGGAATGGGCCGACTGTCCCATAGAAGTGTATAAATTCATGTACTACAATGTAGCCATTGTTGTATGTAGAGTTTAATTAATAATTATTATCATGTAGCATTATTATGCGCATGCGCATTAGCCTCCTCCAGCATAATGAATCAAATGCTTTTTGTTGGGTCTAACCAGTCTCTGATAGTCTCCACACTGTTGTGTTGAAAAAAGTGAATGAACAAGTAGTAAAAAAATAAGTAGTGTAGGAATGGGCAGTGCAGTAAAAAGCATTGGAACAAGGCATGTCTCAATTTCGGCACATGACTACTTCATTTTTTAATNAGTGTGTGTGTGTGTGTGTGTGTGCGAAAACATACTCTCTCATTGTTACTTCAGTTGGTGCCAATGAGATAACGTTAATGTGGTATTGCTTCATGTACTTTAAAATATTTCATTTGCTTAGTTAGAGAATATGTGCCGTTATGCCTATTAAAGCCATTCTGCTGTAGAGGATCTTTTTGCCACTGTTTATTTTCATAACTGTTTCCCTCTCCCCCCGCTCCCTTCCCCACTCCCTTGCCCCTACCAATTATAGATGTCACTATTGGTCTGACCAGCCCCTCGTACAATATCACTGAAGGCAGTTCTGTCCCCATCTGTGTGGAGTTATACGACCTCCCATCTGAAGGCTCTCAAGTCAACATCACTGTCACACTGACTCTTGAAAACTACACTGCAGGTTTGATTCATTTACATGATGAGCTTGCAAAGTACCATATAGAGTGAAATTTTTGTATGGTGGAAATTTTCGTATATTTCGTATGCCGTTCGATATATATATGAAAATTAAAACTGCGAAAATTTAACTTCCGCATTTACTTTATACGAGCGTGCGCCGCGTATACGAAATTTAGAACTACGAAAATTTATCCTGGCGCGTTTATACGAAATTTTGCACCAATGAAAATTTCCCACTATACGGTATATGCTTGTGGGCCACTCTGATGATAAACCCTCTCCATAATATGGCTGTGATTTTTTTCCATGTGTTGATTTTGTCTATTTGCCATCTTCTTCTACAACAGTGGTAGGTGAAGATGTCATACCCAGTGACCCACAGGTGGTGACATTCAGACCTGGTGACTCTGCCACTCTCAATGGTAGTGTGCAGTGCGTGGAGTATGCTGCCGTCTTCGACCTGCTGGTTGAAGAAGATGAGGTGTTCTCTGTTAGCATATCAGACGTCTCACCTCAAGCATCTGTAGCGAGAGCTAGTGCCAAAGTCACCATTGAGGATGTCAACAGTAAGCCAAGATTGTCAGGAATGAACAGATAGACAGGACCAAACACTAATGATTCATTTGTTTCTATCTCAGATGTCAATGTGTCCATCAGCTCACCTCAGATGTTGTACGAAGGAGCTATTGAAAGTGTTGCAGCCATCTTGACTTTGAGTGTCTATCCATCCATCCCACTACCACAAGATATTGTCCTCATGGTTTCTGAAGTCGATGGAAGTGCAGGTATATGCTAGATTTAATACTTCAAGATAGACCATTATTCAGCTTGCATGTGTATGTAGTTACTAATAGTACTCTCTTCATATTATGCTTTCATCATTTTGGGCTTTCTTAATTTGTTTTGCTTTCTTCCATTTTGTGCTGGTATTCTAGCGTTAGAAATCATATCATATTTACGGTAGTACGTATAGTAGGAATGGGCCAACTGTCTCATGCATAGACACAATACAAGATGTTTATCACCATAAAAATCTAGCAAGACAAAATTACCCTTTAAAACTTGCTCGAATGTCGTACGTTTTAAACATTTAAACATAACGACATTTGAATGTCGCATGTTAAAATGTTTAAGCATGCGCTATCGAATGTCATATGTTTAAATTTTAAAACATAATATTATGTTTAAACATTTAAACATACAACATTTGAATGTATTGGAACAATTAAGACATGTCTCAATTTTGACACATGACTACTTCATTTTTTAATCCCAACTCTTGGCCAAGTAGTCATGTGCCGAAATTGAGACTTGCCTTGCTTTTTACCGCACTGCCCATTCCTATACACTACTTATTTTTTTGAATTTTTACTATATAATTCCTTTTAACTTAACTTTTCTACTTACTATAGTATCCCCAGATGATTTTAGTTTACTGGAGAGGTTGTACACCTTCCAAGCTGGTTCTACTGATGGAGCTACCATCAACGTCACTGTGGATGTGTTTAGTGATGACTTGTTTGAAGACACTGAAAGTTTCTCCCTCTCTCTGTCAGTTGTATCAGGAGAGGCAATGCTGGCAACGGACATGGAGAATGTGACACTCCTCATTGTGGATGGCGATGGTAAGTGAAATAGGCTGCAGTAATCGTAGTATAATTATTATGCTTATGGTCTACGTTTTCAAACGTTTGGATTAATTACAGTAAACAGTACACAGTATGCAGTACTGTATACTGTATACTGTATACTGTATACTGTATACTGTATACTGTGAACTGTATACTGTACTGTATACTGTACCCAGTACATAGTACCCATGCAGTACCCAGTACCCAGTACCCAGTCACTATTTTTTTTTTTTTTCATCGTAATTTATTTTTCCATTATTTTCTCTTCCGCTTTAGTTGTTACGCTGTCTTTCACTGAAGCCAGCTATACTCAAATTGAAGGTAAAGTCATACCTGTGTGTGTCCAGCTCTCAAACATCCCAGCCAATGGATCTGTCGTTGATATTGATGTCACTGTAGAGACTATAAACTCTGATGCCAGTAAGTGTCACGTACAGAAAGACATACTGTAGACCGGGAACTTAATTTTTCTCTGCTATATTTTTTGCTTGTTTGATACTTCACAAATCTGTGCATGATATTACTTTTACGATATTCTCATTTGTTCACAACTCCAGTTGAGAGCATAGATTTCATCCTCCCTCCTTCATCCACTGTCACATTTTCATCCGGAAACTTCACCTCTCTAAATGTGACGAGATGTCTTTCGTACTTTCTTCTCGGTGACATATTGATAGAAGGAGAGGAACTGTTTTCCCTACACATCACAAACACTGTCCCTTTTCTGCCAGTCTCAACTATGTACACAGCAGTCACCATCCTTGATGTAAATTGTAAGTTGTAGCCTTTTTTTTTCTTGCTTGTTTCTTTTTGTTACTGATATATTGTCAAGGAGTTTTGTATCCTTGAAGAATCTAAACTATTTGCTAGATACCAACCAATAGGATTATGTATGACATTGTATGAACTACATATACCTCAGTTCGCATCACTAGGTGTCTCCTTTTTCTCACTTAATGCTCTTTTTTTTCTGATTTGCTACTCTTGCAGTGGCCAAGGTGGCTGTCTCATTAGCTCCACTGATTGAAGGGGGTCCTCCCCAAACTCTAGCGGGAGTCTTAATACTGGAGACAGATCCAACTAACTCCATACTAGCAGACGATACAGAAGTACTGGTCTCTATATTCGGAGGCAGTGCAGGTATAGATATGCTGTACAAATTTACAATAATTGTTGAGTGTGCACGATTAGAGCTAATGGAAACCTAATAAAAAAATTGAAAATTCAGGAAAAGGAAGTCTTCAATTGCTTGATATTGTGGAACTGATTTTATTGGAATTATAATCTAGCCTGTTTTCATTTCAGACTATTCCTCTGACTATGTTATCAACAATGGTACATTCATCTTTCCATCTGGTGCTGGAAATGGCCATAGCTTTGATATTGAAGTGACTGTGTTCAACGATAGCCTTGTGGAAGGCACAGAGACCATTGTTCTCTCATTGTCTATCCTATCTGGTGCTGCCACCTTTGAACCAGGAGAGGAGACTGTGATACTCTACATCACAGATGATGAGAGTAAGTATGAATGTGTATTAGTACAAATGAAGAATTTAAACTATTTGCTCTAACTTGAAAAAAAATAATTACATAGTTATGGACAAATTGCTCAGCGTTGCCTCGTGCAATTACACCATAACTGTGCAATTGTTTTCCAAATTGCACTCCAGTTCATGTGATTACTTGTTGATCATTTAGTTCAGCGTGCTGGGAATGAGGCTAGTGTATATAGTAGCTACAAGAATAGCTAGCTGTAAGCTACTAGCTATATAAACCAAGTTCAGTGCCATTGTGACGCTCATGCAAGCTGTAGCTATAATGACTTGTACTTGTCAAAACAATTACTGCTGAAGTATGGGGGGAAACAGTGTAACCACTAGTTTTATGACACCACTTACCTTTCACATTACTCTTCTCAAGTTGCAAGTCTAGTGCTATTAGCACTCTGGTTCAGCTGCCTTAGCTCATTAAAAATTCAAGTGCAATTACTAGCTCATTAAAAATTCAAGTGCAATAATTGCACAGTTAAGGAAGCTTGTACCCACAGTTTATAACTATATGATTAGTGTTGTAATTGTGGGCTAGTGGTTAGTTTATTTAATGGGTGTTCTGTTCCAGAAAGTAATAGTGTGGTCAATGGTGTGTGCATGTGATTAGCTGTATAGTTGCCAGGGTGACTTTGTTAGCTAAGAAGAATGTGCATGCGTGCGTTGTGCGTGTAGTTTGACCTTATTGAATTCAGATATATCATTTTCTATTCAAAATACCTTCAATAATATAGTGTACTCTCTTCCTACACATGGTTACAGGGCTATAGTTTTCATGCATGAAATGCTTCAGCCTTTGGTAACTTCTGCCATTAAATTTTAAAGGTGCTATTGCACGGAAGCGGCAACTTTTTGAAAAAATGGCCCAAAAATCAATACTGAAATTTCATTGGTTGAAAATACGTCATTGGAATGCAATTTGCGCTCCTATTTTCGCGTTGACTCCAACGTATGCATAACTTTTCTTTGTGACCACGTGGCAAGCTGCAGCTATTTGACATACTTATCATACGTACGGTAGTACGTATAGTAGGAATGGGCCGACTGTCCCATAGACACAATACAAAATGTTGGTCACTATAAAAATCTAGTCAAACAAAATTAAACCTTCAAAGTTGCTCAGAGGCTCTTACTGACAGATTACTAACGGCATGCAAGGCCTAAGACTCACAAAAACTTTCCACAGCTCTCGTGGAGAGCGCTAGTGGGAAGCCACCATAGTGCCATTTTTGTTCATCTAACTTACTTACTTACTTACGTACGTACTTCCTAACTGACTTACTTGAAAAGGATTTCCACAGAACCAGAATGTGTTGAGCCAACTTTGACAGCACAAAGTAAGTTCTTTTCATAGGTACTACATTCCTTGATACTAGTTTTGATCATAAATAGGCCTAAACAAAAACTAGAAAGCTTTGAAACTTAGTATATAAATTCATGTACTACAGTGCAGCCATCTTTGTAGGTAGAGTTCAAAGGTCATTATTCACGTGGCATTATTATGCGCATGCGCATTAGCCTCTTCCAGCATAAAGTAGTGCATGTAGCCTCCAGAGGAGGTTCGACAGGGTCAAAAAGGTCAAGTAATTATTGCAAATTTCAATCACGTGCGCCATATAACTGTATGGAAGGATCGATTTACCATCTTACCCCGTGCATTTGCGATAGAAAGCAGTTTCTATCGATTTCTAGTAAGAAAAACAGCTGTTTAGTCCACTCCTACCCCTGGAAATACGCCTTTCAAGTGTGGTTTCGTGCTCTTTCTGCAATGACAAGGTCAAAGGTCACGATGTCTTGCGGAAAAGTACACTTTAGAGCCATAATTCCAGGGGTAGGAGTGGACTAAACAACTGTTTATCTTACTAGATATTGATAGAAATGGTTTTCCACTGCAAATGCAAGGGGTAAGATGGTAAATCGCTCCTTCCATACAGTTATATGGCGCACGTGATTGGAATTTGCAATAATTACTTGACCTTTTTGACCCTGTCGAACCTCCTCTGTGTAGCCTCTACTCAAGCTTTTTGTAGGGACTAACCAGTCTCTAATAGTCTCCATACTGTAGTGTTAAAAAAGTGAATGAACAAGTAGTAAAAATTTCAAAAAAATAAATAGTGTAGGAATGGGCAGTGCGTTAAAAAGTATTGGAACAAGGCATGTCTCAATTTCGGCACATGACTACTTCATTTTTATACCCAACTCTTGGCCGGCAGTTACCTGTTTGTTTTATAATAATTTAGTTTACTCCACAGCATAGCCAACTGATTAGTAGGAATTCGAACCAATGCAATTAAAAATAAGCTATGGTACTATTGTTGCACATGTATCATTGGATTTATGACACTGAGGATCCATATGCATGAGGGATCAAGAATCAAAATGAAGTAGTCATGTGCCGAAATTGAGACATGCCTTGTTCCAATACTTTTTAACGCACTGCCCATTCCTACACTATTTATTTTTTTGAAATTTTTACTACTTGTACACTTAGACTTACACTCATTTAGCTTCTTTCTTCCCCGTTCCTTCTCTTGGTACGCTTCTACTCCTCATAATGTCTTGTAAGCGTTCAAATTCAAACTGCACGTGGTCGCACATTTTAATACACGCATATTGTTCTACGCACATTATGGCTTCACTATGCGGTGTAAATTACTACGCGTACAACTTCCGTGCAATAGCACCTTTAACCATTAATGCACATGTTGGCGTGTGTGTGAGAATTTCATGCAGTTCTTAGAAAATTTCTGTGCATTCTTCGTAATTTATAAATGTTCAATGTACATGGTTTTAATTAAATTTTAATGACTTTCACACTAAATGTTGTTATGAGGTTTTATTTGTGAGAGTCTGAGAATGTACAGCTCATGCACACTTGAATGATCCTGTGTGGTACCGTTTGCCATATACTACATGTAGATGGATTCATTTACCTTACAAGTGAGGCTCTGATTGCTCCTGAAGGTAATGGACTGTCTATCTGTGCCATTGTCAACCTGAGTGGACTGCTTGGACTAGACTTGGAAGTGACATTTGCTATCCAAGACTTATCAACAAGTGAGTATGCATGCATACATGTGCTAGCTTGTGTACGATAAAGTGCACCAGGTGTCAGCATGCAGGGAATAACACGTATGCATCACAACATTCTTATTAAGTACATACCCACACTTGCACAAATACATACAGACCCCAGTGACTATAGCCTAGTGACTGGTCTAACAGTCACACTACCTGAAGGATCGACTGATGGTTCTCTGGCTTGTATCGACGTGGCTCTCGTCACTGACTCGCTAGTTGAAGGAGACCAGTCATTCAATGTCACCATTTACAGTGTTTCAAATGATGCACTAGCCTTGTCTCTTGATGCTACCATGGTCACCATACAAGATGTTGATTTGCAAGGTAATTGCTGCTCTTGCACAACAAAACATTTAAAGTTTATTTTGGAAATTTGTATGGAATGTTGTAAAAATGCCATTTTTTTTGTTTTTCAGATGCCACCATTGAGTTCTCTAGTAGGCTCTACTCTGGGGTTGAAGGTGACCCAGCTCTGGATGTGTGTGTGGTTCTATCTTCGGTCCCGCCAGAGGGGTCTGAAGTGGAGATTGCAGTCACTGTTATGACAAGTGATTCAAGTGCAGGTATGTGTACACATGCACAGCTGGAATATTACCATCACTGCATATAGCTGTAGTATACATCAAGACTTGGAAATGGTCATAATTAGCCTCGTACCCAGGCCACTCCCTCTTTTAGTGTTTTACGCTAAAAAGGGGGTGTAGCCTGGGTACGAGGCTGACGATAATCACAATTATCCATATACGTCTAATTTATATACTGTATCAATTTTGTAACCTTTTCTTCAGTGATTGACACAGACTACTCTTTGATGCCACGCCCACTCACACTATTTCTACCGTTTGGCACATTTAATTCTATCATCGGATTTCAAAGATGTGCCGAGATTTCTCTAAACACAGATATGCTTATTGAAGGAGTGGAAACCTTTAATGTCCAGTTAGCATCAGTTACTCCACCTGTCCCATATGGCACCAATGACTCTGCCCTTGTGAGCATTGGAGATGCAAACTGTGAGTATGTATTACATTACTGAGAGATATCAGATTTTGAGTGAAATTTTAGTAGAGGCCTGATCAATGATGGTGGAGATTCCTAATATATGGTTCAACTAGCTAGGGATCAACCATACATGGACTGAATGGCCTGACTTATAGAAACAAGTATAGTTAAGTACATTACTATAGGAAGTTACTCTACAGCTATTAATCTGAATTCTACTAAAATTCTCANACATACCCACACACCCACATACCCACACTTGCACACATACATACAAACCCCAGTGATTATAGCCTAGTGACTGGTCTATTAACCACACTACCTGAAGGATCGACTAATGGTTCTCTGGCTTGTATCGACGTGGCTCTCATGACTGACTCATTAGTTGAAGGACACCAGTCATTCAATGTCACCAATTAGAGTGTTTCAAATGATGCACTAGCCTTGTCTCTTGATGCTACCATGGTCACCATACAGGATGCTGATTTGCAAGGTTATTGTTATTCTCCCACAACAAAGCATTTAAAGTTTATTTTGGAAATTTGTGTGGAATGTTGTAAAATGCCATTTTTTTTTGTTTTTCAGATGCCACTGTTGAGTTCTCTAGTAGGCTCTACTCTGGGGTTGAAGGTGGCCCAGCTCTGGATGTGTGTGTGGTTCTGTCTTCGGTCCCACCAGAGGGGTCTGAAGTGGAGATTGCAGTGACTGTTACAACAAGTGATTCAAGTGCAGGTATGTGACACATGCACAGCTAGAGTTACTATAAAACCATCGTAATGACATCATTGCAAATATGGCTGATATACATCAAGGCTTGAAACTGGTCATAATTACAATTATCCATATACATCTAATTCATATACTGTATCGATTTCATAATCTTTTCTCGATTTCAAAGATGTGCCGAGATTTCTCTAAACACAGATATGCTTATTGAAGGAGCGGAAACCTTTAATGTCCAGTTAGCATCAGTTACTCCACCTGTCCCCTATGGCACCAATGACTCTGCCCTTGTGAGCATTGAAGACGCAAATTGTTAGGATGCATTATATCACTGAGAGATATCAGATTTTGAGTGAAATTTTAGTAGAGGCCTGATCAATGATGGTGGAGATTCCTAGTATGGTTCAATTAGCTGGGGAGCAACCATACAAGTGGAATTTTAGTAGAGTTCAGATTAATAGCTATAGGGTCTTAGCTTCCTATAGCATTGTACCTAAATACTTGTTTATATAAGTCAGGCCAAATGTGTGTGGTAGGTGTACATTCTTACTGTGTAGCTGTGTGTTGTGCACATGTCTGTGTGTGCTTGAAATTTGATATTGTGAATTTGTTTTAAGGTTCAAGTGATTTTCCCTTCTCTCCCACACACTGTCCATGTGCAATGTTGACACACACACACACACACACACACACACACACACACGCGCGCGCACACACACACACACACACACACACACACACAGACATACACACACACACTAGTTGAATGAAGATCGCGAGCAGAAACTCTCAGACATCAGTAGCTCCATCGTCACTGATGTTAGAACCAGATGTGAGTGCAACTTTGAGCAAGCTGACATACACAGAGGCACATTCTCTTGTGGTGAACTAACAGACCAAGTCGTATACAGTGCCCGGATAATCTTTCCAATCGATTCAGAAAGCAACCTTGTTGCTTCTGATTTGGTGAACCTCGTATCAGACTGGGCAGGACAGAGCTCAGCTCTAGAAGCAGGAGGAACTTCTCTCACAACAGACCCAGATTGTCCAACTCAGGTAAATTCTCTCAATTCAGTTGATTGCCTGGGGCCTCCCCCTCAAAGTGACTTGAGCAGGAATGTCCTCATTGGTGTGGTGGTTGCTCTCGGTGTGATTCTACTGTTGGTGATCATCGTTGCCATAGTAGTGGTTGTCATATACTTTTGGAGGAGGCAGAGAATGACAGCTAAGGTTCCAATAAAGTGAGTGGTAGTTTTGAGTTGTAACTTAACTTGTTTAGTTACTCAGTGGAAGTAACTCTATAAACCTTACATGGGATTAAGGATATTGACCCCTTTCACCTCATTAATTCATGTTTTTGTATACGTATATATTGCCGTACATGCCGTAGTGTCCAATTAATAATTTGAAACCTCATTAATTTGAATGATGAAAAAAATTAATAGTATGCATTTTGTATTTCGTAGTCTGTATGGCTGGGTGCACGCACACATACACATGTGGAGTCATAACCTTGTACCCCAGCAGGCTTTGGAGTTGTATGTAATTTCTTATTGTCATGTATACCGTATAGCGGGAAATTTTCGTTGGTGCAAAATTTCGTATAAACGCGCCAAGATAAATTTTCGTAGTTCTAAATTTCGTATACGCGGCGCGCGCTCGTATAAAGTAAATGCGGAAGTTAAATTTTCGCAGTTTTAATTTTCGTATATTCGAACCGCATACGAAATATACGAAAATTTCCACCATACGAAAATTTCCCGCTATACGGTACCTTCTTTATGTATGCATGGTCCTGTGTCTTTCTACTATGCAGTCCAGAACCTCACGTGGTTCCAGCAAACGATATTGTTCTTCGTAACATTGTTAGTCAGAACGGAGAGGCACGCAATAATGAGACAGAGCTGGATGAAGATGAAGTGTGAGACTGTGCAACATGGAACACTTTGTGAACAAACACATTCACACTAAATGATTAAACTAAACTGTGCATGCAGATCGTCTGTATGTATGCACAGGTGTATATATCATTCTGTTTACATATTTAAGCACATGCGTAGATTCATAATTATTGTATAAACATTTAAAGTTAATATTTATTTTACTAATCTTGTGTGCATTCCAAGTTCAGCCTTGTGAGCATGATACATCAATAATTCTAGGAATTGTAGCACTTTGTAGCACCCACACACTTCAAGCATGGTCACTAAATTATAATTATTGACGTTCAGATTTGTGGTTTTGAATTCCATAGTAGACCTGCTGTACATTAATAATTATTATTATGCCATATCCTATGTCAGAAGCAGTTCTAATTTTGCTGATCAAACAGTAACTATGTCAACTATAGTGTTGCACTTACCCTCTATTATGTAGGAGTAGGTATTATAATTGATGTCTTGAAGACCTCTGCATTCTCATATGTGAAGCCTGGCATGCATTTTGGTGCATAATTTTGTGCATGTATTTAATGCTGTTTGATTGTTATGGTTTAATCAGTTGCTATAATTATCTCTATGTGCTGTTTCTTGTTGCAGTATAATTATTATCAGTTTAAGAAACTTTTAAGTGATTAAAGAAACTGCAGTTAAATCGTTCTGGAAAATAATTATTGGTAAAAACTATAGTAGGTTTGGTTATAGAGAGAGAGAGAGAGAGAGCAATGCTCATAAAAGTGATAAAAGTGGTTTTGCTGCAAATTTTCTTGTTAGTGGTATGTGTTAGTGGCACCACAACACCTGGTGAGCTTACTGAAAGTGACCAGGAGGAGCTGCTCAATGCCCACAACTTCTTCAGAAGTATGGTCAATCCTACAGCTTCAAACATGAGAAGATTCGTGAGTAGCTAGTGTGCATGGTGTAGTATGTAATTCCTGCAAATATTTTTTGATTATGGTAAATTTTAATATGCATGAGGATTTTTAGACTTGGTATTAAATTTTGAGTGATAATTTTTTTGTTTTTTGTCTGAGCAGGTTTTCAGCAGTGAACTTGCATCTGTAGCTCAAAACTTTGCAAGAAGGTGTACACTTGGGCCCAATGATAACAGACTCACTCAACAAAGTCAGTTTGCTTCAGTTGGAGAAAACACCCATACGATTAACCTGGGTCTTGCGGTCTTTACGAGTCTCACTCGAGTGGTTCAAGTGTGGAATGAGAGGTCGATATTCTACAACTTTATTGACAACACATGTGAACAATCAGATTCAGTTTGTAATCCCTACAGACAGGTATGTATACGATTTGTATGGTTTGCTCAAATATCTAATTGTAGGTTAATTAGCATTGCATGATTGTGAAGACATTAATTTTATGTTTTTGACTGTTTTTTATTTTTTAGGTTTTTTGTAATAGCTGTTAATTTACTGACAGTACATGACATAATAATATTACAAGTAGTAAAAATTTTATAAAAATGAGAAGTGTAGGAATGGGCAGTGCAGTAAAAGCAATGGAACAAGGCAAGTCTCTGAATTTTGGTACATGATTATACTTCATTTTCATGAGTCAATTGCAAGTTCGAATTCCATCATTCAATTGATGATAATTGTCAGCCAATTTTGGTTCATGAGTCAATGCAAGCAATCACTCTAATAATTTAGATAAAGTAACAAGCATGTAGAATGTAGGTACACAGTAACGTATGAGAGTTGGGTACAAAAAATTAAGTAGTCACATGCCTAAATTCAGAGACTTGCTTTGTTCCTGATTGCTTTTACCGCACTGCCCACTCCTACACTTCTCATTTTTAACTACTTGTTCATTCCCTTTTTTAAACACCAAGGTGCTCAATTGCATGGAGACAATCACACAGCAGAGACTAGTCAGTCTCAACAAAAGCAGAAGTGTACATACATTAAATGCGCATGCGCATTATCTGCATGCAAACCACGTGGGCTATTGACGACCGTTACCTACATCAAAATGGCTAAATAAAAAGTACAGTATTTTATATCGAAAGTTTCAAAGCTGCCTAGATTTTGTTTGCTGCATTTTTGCCAGCAAACGAGTCGAAAAGGCGGACGTACTACAGATGAAATGAAGTCCCACTATATGGTCAAAGTTGGCTCAATGCCTTTTGTTTGCCTGGAAATTGCGTTCAAGTAAGTCAGTTAGGAAGGAAGGAAAGAAGGGAGAACAAAATTGCACTCTTATGGCTTCTCGCGAGCGCTCTCTCCAGAGTGCTCTAGAAACTTTCTACCAGTCTTATTGGTTAATACAGTAAGCTAACTGTCTGTGGGAGGCTATTCACTGAATGCATTTGAAGGCTTAGCTTTCTTTCTCAGAAAGTTTATAAGCATGAACATTTTGTATTGTGTCAAATTATGAGACAGTCGGCCCATTCCTACTATACGTACGTATGATTATTATTCTACAAGTACGAAATACTTGTTACTATAATACACCCCATGAAATTATGCCTGCATATATTCAGGTTGTGTGGGCTAGTACAGAAGCTGTTGGTTGTGGTGCAGCTCTCTGTGATGTTGGCATTTTCACTTTTTTTTTTGTAGTGTGCAATTATGGACCAGCGTAAGTGAATTGCTGTGTATTTACAAGTAATAAAAAAAAAATTAAAAAAAAAGTGTTTTACTATTATAAGTCTCAAAATATTTAAAGTATGTAAATTAAAACATTAATTTAATGGCATATCAGTTTTATTTATAACATTGCTACAATTCTAGCTAGTTCCTTTTGCTTTCACACAACACATGCAGAGACAACTTTCCTGGATCTCTGCCTTACATGGCAGGGGAACCCTGTTCCAATTGTCCTCAGGATTATGGCTTTTGTGTTTCAGGACTTTGTTGTAAGTTAAAAACAGCAAAACACAATAGTATGATTCAACTTTGGAGAAATACCACTTGTATATTTACCCCTACTTTACACTTTTTTTTTAGCTAATACATCTGACCCCATCCCAGGACTTGAGCCAAGTAAGGCATTGCAAAATTTATATAGTCTACTCGTATTATTATGCATGTGCTCATTGCAATGATGTATATATCATTCTATGCATACTATATAGGACCCCCAACAGTCAGCATTGAAGCAGTAGAAGTGACTGAACCTGGAGTGACATCTGATACTGTGGTGGCAGA
Organism: Tethya wilhelma; assembly: GCA_964030475.1. NCBI lineage: Eukaryota > Metazoa > Porifera > Demospongiae > Tethyida > Tethyidae > Tethya > Tethya wilhelma. The sequence continues at coordinate 5,403,323 of CAXIPT010000006.1, read as the reverse complement.
GCTAACATTAAGGCGCCTTGGCGACACTATAACTACAGGTCTCACTGGAGAAATTGTTGTGGAACTGAGTACCATGCCAGGAACTGCAAGTAAGTGTGTACCATTTAATAATTTGCCTGCTCAAGGCAAAATACATACATGCACCTATACAACAATTTAATCTTGTATATTTCCTGATTAGCCTTCAGGCTTGTTTCCTAGTCTACAGCCAGTATTTATGAGCCATAATTACGTCCCAGAGGGCAAAAGGATTTTATTGCAATAATATACTTCCCCCAGGCAATGGTTTCAACCAATGAGAATACAGGAATGTCACTGAATTTTAGCTGAATATTGTTCCTTCATTTGCATATTGTTCCTTCATTATAACTTTTGTTATGAATATTGTTCCTTCATTAATTTTAGTGTATGAAGATGTAGGGTTGTTTATCAAGCCTTTTAAACTATCAGCAAGAGAGAGCCTCGGAAATAGTCCAACGGGATATATAGGAAGGAGCCACAACAGACTGAGTTCACTAAATTCTGGCAGCCTCATGCATGCACTGAAAATTTCAATAGCTAGGTCAACGCTCTTGCCTAACACTTACACATTCAAGCTGTTTTAAACTGCCAGCATGAAAGATAAAATCGTCCACAGACTGGTACAAAGGCACTGGTAGCAGCCACATTCGCTGAAATTCTGCCAGAAACACTTATTGCCTGGTAAAGGTCGACGCTTACACTGTTGTAGTGTTCTATTTAATGTTCACCGGTTTCTTGATGTAGCAAGCGAAGCAAAACTGTGTAAAGACTAGCGATAGTACTGTAGAAACTGAGCTATTTCGAGTGTTCTTTTGAATTTCTGACTGAGCAAAAACTGGTTGCTATGCTGGAGAAGCGAAGGTAATATAGTAAACGCGGACCAATCAGATTGCAACAGAAAATTTAACCAATGAAAAGCAACTTTTGTGCGGAAATATAACAGTTATAAACTGGTTTCCAAGGATTTATGGCTACGTAAACAGCCTTCGCCTTCGGGCTACGCCCTCAGGCTCAGGCAGTTTACTGCCATAAATCCTTGAAACCAGTTTATAACTATTACATACAACCTGACATGTATGCACATCAAACTTCGATCATCGTGATCCATTCAATGAGGAGTATCATACTTTTATTCTTCCAGCTGAAGATACTGATTACTCTCCACCCTCTTCATTTATGCTGACATTTGAAAGTAGTGCTACTGGTGGTGCCACTCTGAATGTCTCTGTGTCTGTTATGGATGATGCCCTTTTGGAGGGGCCAGAGACGTTCCTACTGTCCATTGTGAACATCACCTCCTCTGATATGGCAGTCGTTGATGGTTCTGATACTATCACCATCACTATAACAGACAATGACAGTGAGTGAATAAAAACTACACGTATATAATACAAATTTTATGATGACTGATAACTTGATCAGCATGAAGCATGCATGTCTTAAGTAATTTTTTTTCTCACCATCTTGTCTAAACGTAAAGAAACAAGTCATGTCTCAATTTCGGCACATCCCTAGTTCATTTCAGTCTTCATTATTTATTGATAACTGCATGACCGTCATTGTGTATTGTGAATCAGTTAAATTGACCCATGATTATATAATATGGTTGTGGCTCTTGCAATAACTTGTGATTACAGTATATAAAATAAAATTGAGACTTGCTTTGTTCCCTTACTGTTATTTAAGGAACTACCCATTTCTACACAGGCTAGTACTGCTCATTTTTATGAAATTTTTACTACTTGTTCATTCACTTTTTTTCAACACTAAGGTGCTTAATTGCATGGAGACTATAATCAGCTTCTACGTGACGAAATGTACTGATTGGCCCGATGCGCATGCGCATAATAGCAAGCAAGAAGAGCTGCACTTGCCAAACAGTTCAGTTTGACAGTTCAGCCTCGGACTTATTGAGCATGATAAGTAATCTCATTTGGAAATTTTATCTTAATTCAGGTGCATGTTTCATACTTAGGTTTTGTACTTGTCGTGTCCACATGGGCTGAATAGATTAAACTTTGAACTTTGAGCAAACCACGTGGTTATGACGACCTTTACCTACAAAAATGGTAGTGAAAGAATTGATGCCACAACTACTGTTTCTGATATTTGCCCTCTACAGATGCTACTGTCAGTTTCAATAGAACTGGATACACTGGTGCTGAGGGTACCTCGGTGATGGCTTGTGTGGTGCTCTCTGATCTCCCTGATGGAGGATCTGAAGTGGAAATTGAAGTGTCCATTTCAGCTAATGGTGGCACTGCAGGTTTTTTCATTGAAAGATCTCCAAATTTTTCTTATTATCACGTTTTGACCCCTATTGTTACTTATAGTGCAAGGTGCTGACTTTGACTTTGTTGGTGCACCTCTTGTAACATTTCCACCTGGTAGTGTTGCCGAGCTGGAGGATACCGAACGTTGTGTGCAGATTTCCTTATTGGCAGATGATGTACTTGAAGGAACCCAACCCTTTACTTTGCGCTTGGCTTCTCACCCTTTTATTGTGGTCAACAGTCTCTTTTCTATGGTAGTTATTGAAGATACCAACAGTAAGCTGATGTGCACCACAAATCTAACTTTATATATGTACTATTAATAGCTACTGTTATAATACAGGGGCGATTATTTCGAAAATGATATGATGCCACTAACAACACAACTTTTGAAGTGTTTCTGCTATATATTTGCACTTGTACAGATGCTACTGTCAGTTTCAATAGTACTGGATACACTGGTGCTGAGGGTACCTTGGCGATGGCTTGTGTGGTGCTCTCTAAACTCCCTGATGGAGGATCTGAAGTGGAAATTGAAGTGTCCATTTCAGCTATGAATGACACTGCAGGTTTAATTGTGTTCATTGAAAGATCCTATGTTGCTTCTTACCTTTTATTATTATTACTTTCTGACCTCTATATTGTTACCTATAGAACAAGGTGCCGACTTTAACTTTGCTGGTGCAACTCTTGTAACATTTTTACCTGGTAGTTTTGCTCAGCTGGAGGATACCGAACGTTGTGTGCAGATTTCCTTAGTGGCAGATAATGTAGTGGAAGGAACCGAATCCTTAACATTGCGCTTGGCTTCAACTGACTCATTTATTGTGCCCAGTATTAAATATTCTACAGTATTTATTGAAGATACTACTAGTAAGCTGTTGTGCATCATGTAGAGTGAATTTGTGTATCTCAAAGCTATTGTTTCAGTTGCTAGTCTCAAATTCACTGAGTTACTTGTTCCTTCTTACCCTGCAGTGGCTACTATAGGGTTTAACCAATCAATGCTCTCTGCCATGGAAGGACAAACCACTTTAGAAGTTTGTCTGGAGATATTGTCTCTACCAGCTGGTGGTTTAGAAACCACACGCAGTATCACTGTTACACTCACTGCTGTGAATGGCTCTATAACTGGTTAGTTCAGTCAGTCAGTTAGTCAGGCTGGTTGAAGTGATCCAGCAAAGCATTGGGACTTTATTGTTATTTCCTTGCACAGGTTTGGGTGAAGATTTTACTGTCCCAGATCCATTTCAAGTTAAATTTCCTTCAATATTCACGAGTGATATTATACCGTGTGTGAACATAACCATTGTGGATGACCTAGTGCTGGAGGGTGATGAACAGAGCTTTACCATTGAAATATCGAGTATCTCTCTTGCCAATGTTGTTGCTGATAGCAGTTATAATGTAATAACTGTTACTATTGAAGATGATGGTATGTATTGCCTTACATATTCTCTATCTTGTAAAGTAAAATCTACAGCTATATTCATGCATTGTTGTATGTATGTTTTTTCTGCAATCATGCATGTAGAAGCAACCAGCAGTATCGTGATGATCACTGCTGATAGCAGAACAAGAGAAAGTGATGGAGAGACACTTATGGCCTGTGCTCAAATTGTTGGCATTAATGGATCTGAAATTATGGCCTCTGTGGAAATGGAAGTTATATTTGGTTCCTTTGCAAGTATGTACTATAGCAATTGATGAATTTATGCATTAATTGTTGCATAAATGGCTGTACATAATTATGCAGTTGTGCATCATTACTATTGCCTCATGCACACATCGGTATAATCTTCTAGCGAGTTTTAATGTTCAGTTTGATCGTTTGGGAGTGGGTTGTTATAACTATGTCATCGTTGACGACAATAATTATGATGGAGATTATTTGGTCACTGTGCGTCTCTTGCCTGATTTAACATCACCTAATTCTCTTCAAGTCCTTCCATCCAACGACAATGAGGTGGTATTTACAATAGAAGATACTGATGGTAAGAGTCTAAGGATAACTTCCATATATCCACATCCTCATGATTCCATATCCTTCAGATGCAACTGTTTCTTTGAGAGATGATGCTCTGAGTGGTAATGAAAGAGATACAGTGATGCTCTGTGCTACACTGGAGTTTGGAGGAATGCTACTAGTCGACGTCAATGTAACATTTGGACTGCAAGACAACACCACATGTGAGTCTGCTCTTCCACTCAATGCAATCATATTATAAGCAAAGTTTTGTCCGTGTGTGTGTGTGTGTGTGTGTAACGGAGGGTCACCGGAAGTGATGCGACCTCGAGCTAAAACGCTACTTTTTCTTTGGACTGTGAAAAATGCAAGCTATAAAAAGTGTGCCTAGAGAACTAGCTTAGATAGTACTAGCCTAGGATAGAATCACAGGCGCTACAAGTAAGGCTAACTTTTTTTGAGATCGCTGACAAGGCTTACCAGTGGCGTATGTATCCGACGAAGAAGCGTGATAGAGAAGCCAATCTTTCACAAAAGAAGCGTAGCGAGGGGAGAAATTTCGCTTCTAGGAGTCTGCTTCTCTGTCGCTGTACACGAAACACAGCTAGCCAGATAACGAGCAGAGGAGGTAGGACACGCTTGACCTTTGTCTAATGAGGTCACTGATTAGTTTACTTATATCTCCAGAAGCGAGGGTTTTTGTAGTATTCTAAGGCCTTTTCTGAACTAAGCACTATCAATTTAGGGGGGCACCTCTCTTCTTTTCAGCTGCAGAGCCTTTGTTTTCCCGCTACTGGACTGTGGAATGTTGAAAGGAATGTTAATTAATTTTTTGCATGCTTGCATTATCTCTTACTAAGAGCCAGAATGGCAAAAAAATAGAGTGGTCTCTAACTAACACAAAGGTGCTGAGTTTGAATATTGTGCTTATAAACTTCAAAAATCTTCCTGTACGAGAGTCTGCAATTTCTAATTAGTGACCTCATTACCTAAAGTTCAAGTGTGTCCTACCTCCTCTGGATAACGAGTTTCTTTGTCAGCTGATTACAAAAATGGCGGAAGTCGGAAAAGGGTCGTTTGTGACGTCACGTAGTGAGGTAAATTGCTGAGCATGAGCTGGCCAAAGCAAAGTAGCACTAAGCAGTGCATGTACACATGCAGCATTCAATTGCTTATGCCAGTATTGATGTGATTGTTGTGTGTTGCTTCAACTGCAAAGGTTGTTCTAAGCCAACTGACCATAGAAGAATATTATATACACAATAGCTTTGCTAATCAATTTTATCTTACTATTGTTTGAGTTATAGTAACTGATCCTATAAACATACACAAACAAGGAGTGGGCGAGCGAAGCGAGCCCCACTCCTTGTAATTATAATATTATTGCTCTTGAGTGTAGATCTATGAAATCAAATGCCTTAACTCTGGTCCCACATACAGCCCCTACTGACTATAATACTGAGGACGAGCTAATAGCAACCTTCACTGCTGATTCAACCAGTCCAGTTGAAGCATGTGTGAGCATTTCTTTTCTCAATGATGCTATACTGGAGGCTGACCAAGTGCTGTATGCTACAATCGAACGTACCAACCCTCCAACCAGATTCCAGGGTAACTCCATGATAGCAGTTACCATAATGGATGGCAATCTCTTTCGTAAGCTCACCATAACTTCAATGTTTCTGCGATCCTTTCATTGTATGGTTGAAAGGTATTTATGTATGACGTTAATGCTGTTGACATAGCTATTGATTCAGAATGTTTTCTGCTCTTTCCACTCAATACAGATACTACTGTTGGTTTCAGTAGTGCTAGATACACTGGTGCTGAAAATACCTCAGTGATGGCTTGTGTGGTGCTCTCTGATCTCCCTGATGAAGGATCTGAAGTGGAAATTCAAGTGTCCATTTCAGCTTCTGCTGGCATTGTTGGTTTGTTCATTAAAAAAATATTGAATCTTTCTCACTGTGCAAGATCACTCTCTGACATCTATCTATTGTTACAGTACAAGGTGCTGACTTTGACTTTGTTGGTGCAACTCTTGTTACATTCCCACCTGGTAGTTACGACGAGCTGGAGAATGATGAGCGTTGTGTGGAGATTTCCTTACTGGTAGATGATGTGTTGGAAGGAACCCAATCCTTATCGCTACACTTGGCTCCTGACCCATTAATTGGGATCGAAATTCCCAATTCTCAAGTAGTTATCGAAGATATCAATAGTAAGTAGAGATGCATGCATCACACACAAATCATACAAAATTGTGTCTTATAGTAACAGAATTTTATCATTATAGTTTATAACTTTAAAGAGTAATTTTGGTTATTATGCATTTATTTCTTTTCTTATAAACCCAGCCGCTACTGTCGGGTTTAGCCAATTGATGCTCTCTGCAATGGAAGGACAAGCCAGTTTAGAAGTTTGTCTGGAGATATTGTCTCTACCAGCTGGTGGTTTAGAAACCAATTTCACTGTTGCACTATCTGCTTTGAATGGCTCTAAAACTGGTTAGTCAGTCAGTTAGGCAGGCATGCAGGCATGATTGAAATGATTGAGCAAAACATTGGAACTTTGTTATTCATTCCATGCACAGTTTTGGGTGAAGATTTTACCATCCCAGATCCATTCCAAGTTGAATTTCCTTCATCATCTGTGAACAGTAATCAGCAGTGTTTTGATGTCACTATTGTAAACGACCAAGAGCTGGAGGGTGACCAACAGACCTTCACTGTTGAAATATCGAATATCTCTCCTGCCAATGTTGTTGCTGATAGCAGATATGATGTAGCAATTGTGACTATTGCTGATGATGATGACGATGGTATAATAGAGATTATTGTGATTGAAACCAATACTAATACTAACCATTCATTGATCCACAGATGCAGAAGTGAGTTTTTCTGTGGCCCAGATTGCTGCCATGGAGGGCCAGTCTCTCACCACTGTCACACAGATATGTCTCACTCTGACTGACATACCACCAGGTGGAGTGTCTTGTCCCATAATGGTAACTCTTGCTACTAATGCAAGCGATGGCCTTAAGGAAGGTACATATTATGTTTTCAGTATAAAGAATGTATAAAGTAGATAGTCATGTAGATTTGTACACAAATCAATCATGCAAGAGCAACCACACAAGTATCTAGTCACATTAGCAGATACACTTCCAATCGCAGTTATAGTTTAAGTGTATGGTGAATATTGAAAGTCAATCAAACCAGTCGTAACAAAGTTTCTGTAGGTGAACCTGCTGATAATTTTCTCTATAACCTTATAATTCTAATATATTCTCTATCACACATACCATGCAGCAATTCAGGGCCAAGACTATCAGTTGGTGGAGCCATTTGAGGTTATCTTTGAGCCAGGAAGTAGAAACGGCACTGAGGAATGTGTAGCCGTGTCAATCATTGATGATGATGTGCTGGAAGGTCCACATGGTTTAGAGGTGTATGTTGTAAGCACAACCCCACCATTCTCTGTCACTGCCACTCCAAGTGTTGTAACCATTGGCGACAATGAAGGTAACTGTGAAATAATTTGTCATGATTCTCTAGGAATAAAAAAGCTTCTATGTGGAGTACAGTAGCTAGATCATAATAGTGGACACTCCGAGATAGTTTATGTAGCTACTGATGCTGATCAGGAGCGCATAATGAGAAAAAAGGAAGAAGGAGGGAGTGTGACACGATCACACATTTAATTAAAATTCAAACTGTTACCCATGCTAGTCATGTTACTAAATATAGAATCACATGGCGTGTAGCTAGTACTCAAATACTCTGACAGAGATGAAGACAAGAGTTACAGATAAAGCAAGGGGAATAATTTGTAGCTGTTTTACCTTCAGTTGGTTGCGTTTGTGTGTAACCCACTCTAAAGAAAATTCGAGGAACTTTTATACTGTGAGTACTTGACAGAGATAGCCAAGGCTCTACTAGCTGAAAGAAGAAAGCTCAAACTTGACACCAAACTTCCAGAACAATCTCTACTCCACAAGAAAAGCTCTTGTCACCTAGTTGACTTCAGATGAATGTGACCAGAGGTTTTTTCACTTTGCTCTGCCTTACGCCATGGTTAACACACGACCATTTGGCTCTAAATTTAGTAACACAACTAGCAGGTGGGTAAATGTTTGAATTTCAATTAAATGCATGGTCGTATCACACTCCCTCCCTCTTCCTTTTTTCTCATTATCTGCTCCTGTGTTGATGTAGTGTCTGCTCCTGTATATTTATGAGTTTGATTTGGAAGTGGCTGCATGCATGTCTGATATAATTATGTCACACACACACACACACACACACACACACACACACGCACCTCCACGTGTAGTGCAAGCTTTTCACTTCAATCTCATATCAGTTGCTAGTCCTCTTGAAGGAACTGACAATGCAATACAAGTGTGTGGTGTAGCCTCATTTGTATTGGATGAGTTGGCTGTTCCAGTGTCTATCAGTATTGAAGCAAATGATAGCTCACTAGCAGGTAAAATAATATTGTATGAATTTTCCTTAACTTACACACTTTAATAATTATTGACAAGTAGTAAAAAATTTTAAAAAATAAGCAGTGTAGGAATGGACAGTGCTGTAAAAAGTATTGGAACAAGGCCTGTCTCACTGATTTTGGCACATGACTTTAACTTTGCTTTGCTAGATTTTTATATGGTGATAACCATTTTGTATTGTAAGAATGGATGTAGTATAAATAGTTTTCCTTTCATACGTATAGTAGGAATGGGCCACCTGCCCCATTGACATCTTTCAATTCATCCTACAGTGCTAGGCATGGATTACTCCCTACCATCAAGTCTTCAGTATGTCTTTCATACGTCCACCATGTTGGGAGACCAGCTCTGTTTGGAGTTTGGAATTATAGATGACAATAATTACGAAGGAGACCACTCATTCATTGTCTCAGTCTCCCTCCCTAGTTCACCTCCTGGTATCACCATAGGAACTGACAGTGTGGAGGTCACGATACAAGATGATGATGGTTAGCTGGTAGTTGTTTTTTTTTTGTTCTGAGCTGCTTTCACTAGATAATGTCTTTCCTGAACCAATATTATGTGATTTTTGTACACATTCATTCATGCAGTGACTGTACAGATGCAGAGTATGGACATGACTACCATTGAAAATGATGCCAGTATGTTAGAGATATGTGCTGAAGCTCCTGGAGTGGAATATTTTGAGATTCCAGCAACTATAATAATGGATGTTACTCCAGGTCTATTAACCAGTAAGTATATTTTTCACCATCAATGCATGCTTATTAGTGGTGAAAAAAATTTCTCTATCTTTATAAATTTTTGTAGCACCCATGGTAGATATCATGGCATCTGGAGGACGAATAGCTACATTTCCAGTGGGTACTGCAGCTCCAGCATGTATCAACATCAATGTTACAGATGACAATGACTTTGAAGGAGATCACCAGTTCACATTGACACTGAGGAATCCATTTCCAGAAACACAGCCAGCTCTGATGGTGGACCCCAATGACAATAGCATCACTGTGACCATTACTGACATAGATGGTGAGAGAGAGGGACACTTAATTGTAGCTATAGCTACCATATAGCTTTAATTTTTTGACGGTCAAAGTCCCGAATCAGCAAATTTTAATTTGCTAATACTGTTCATCAATGAACACTGCACATGCAAATAATTATTAAATTTAAATGTTGTTGATATTTATATTTTAGCAAGTGTGAAGGAATTAATGGGGTAGTATTTTTTCTAATTAATCTCTCTCCATGTCCTTCAGATGCAACTGTTTCTCTAAGAGATGCTGCTCTGAGTGGTAATGAAGGAGATACAGTGATGCTCTGTGCTACACTGGAGTTTGGAGGAATGCTACTAGTCGATGTCAATGTCACATTTCAACTGCAAGACAGCACCACATGTGAGTTGATCGATCACATACAATTATACTGTTCTTGAGTGTAGATCCATAAAATCAAATGCCTAAACTCCATCCCACATACAGCCCCTACTGACTATGATACTGAGGATGGGCTAATGGCAACCTTCACTGCCAACTCAACCAGTCCAGCTGAAGCATGTGTGAACATTTCTCTTCTCAATGATGCTATATTTGAGGCTGACCAAGTGCTGTATGCTACAATCGAACGTACCAACCCTCCAACCAGGTTCCAGGGTAACTCCATGATACCAATTACCATAATGGATGGCAATCTCTATGGTAAGCTTACCATAAATTTATGCATGTCATTAATGGTGTCAGCATAACTGTTGATTCAGAACTTTTTCTGCTCTTTCCACTCATAACATTACAGAATATACTTTTGGTTTCAGTAGTGCTGAATACACTGGTGCTGAAAATACCTCGGTGATGGCATGTGTCGTGCTCTCTGATTTTCCTGCTGGAGGATCTGAAGTGGAAATTCAAATATTTGTTTCAGCTTTTCCTGGCACTGCAGGTTTGTTTATTTCCAATGTTTGAATGATCATTAATACTTTGTCATTTTGTGTTGGTTTTAAGATCACTCTCTGACATCTATATATCTATTGTTACAGTACGAGGTACTGACTTTGATTTTTTTGGTCCATCTGGTAGTTTTGGACGGCAGGTGAATGACGAGCGGTGTGTGCAGATTCCCTTACTGGCAGATAATGTGTTGGAAGGAACTCAACGTTTCCATATAGAGTTGGATTCCAATCCACTCGGTATTTCTTTCAATCCTATCTTATCCTTTGTAAACATTGAAGATACCAATAGTAAGTAGAGATGCATGCGTCACACAATTTGTGTCTTAATAATTATTATCACTATTATACTTTAATGAGCTATTGGTTGATTATTTCTTACCCAGCTGCTACTGTCAGGTTTAACCAACCGATGTTCTCTGCCCTGGAAGGACAAGCCAGCCCTGTAGAAGTTTGTCTGGAGATATTGTCTCTACCTGTAGGAGGCTCAGAAACCACTATCACTGTTACACTCACCGCTGTGAATGGCTCTAAAACTGGTTAGTTCAGTCAGTCAGTGGATCAGGCAGGCATGATTGAAATGATTTAGCATATAGCATTGAGACTTTATTTTTCATTCTATCCACAGGTTTGGGTGAAGATTTTATTGTTCCGGATCTTTTTCAAGTTGAATTCCCTTCATCGTCTGTGAACGGTGATCTGCAGTGTGTTGATATCACCATTGTAGATGACCTTGAGCTGGAGGGTGACCAACAGACCTTCACCGTTGAAATATCGAATATCTCTCCTGACAATGTTGTTGCTGATAGCAGATATGATGTAACAACTGTGACTATTGCTGATGATGACGATGATGGTGTGATAAGATTGTTTTGATACTAATACTAACCGTTCATTGATCTATTTGATCCACAGATGCAGAAGTGAAATTTTCCGTGGCCCAGATCTCTGCCACAGAGGGCCAGTCTCTCACCACTGTGACACAGATATGTCTCACTCTGACTGACATACCACGAGGTGGAGTGTCTTGTCCCATAACTGTAACTCTTGCTAATAATGCAAGCGATGGCCTTAAGGAAGGTACATATGTGTTGGTAAAAATGCAAAATTAGGCAGTCGTGTAGATTGATTGGCACACAAATCAATCAAGAGCCGAAACACACAACTATCTAGTCACATTTGCAATTACACTTCCAATTGCAAATTTTAATTTTGTTTAGTTTTTTTTCAATTTTCAATAGTTTAAGTGTATTAAAATCTTCTCTATAACCTTAATTCTAATATAGTAAAAATTTTAACCTTAATTCTAACATTGTACTGCCTTTTCTCTATCACACATACCATGCAGCAATTCAGGGCCAAGACTACCAGTTGGTGGAACCGTTTGAGGTTATCTTTGAGCCAGGGAGTGGAAACGGCACTGAGGAATGTGTAGCTGTGTCAATCATTGATGATGATGTGCTGGAAGGTCCACATGGTTTCGAGGTGTATGTTGTAAGCACAACCCCACCATTCTCTGGCACTGCCACTCCAAGTGTCGTAACCATTGGCGACAATGAAGGTAATTATGTATGATTTAAGTTGTCATAATTCTCTATATGTATGAATTAATGTACCTGTATACATCTTGATACATCTACTTTAACTTCACTCAGCTGTGAATGTATGCATGCACGCTTTGTAACTGTTAGTTGGTGAGGTGCAAGTGACTGGGACACTGCAGTATGTATTGGAGGAGGGAGGTCAGGCTAACACAGTGTCACTGTGTGTGGAGATCACACAACTGCCAGCTGGTGGACTGGAATGTCCCATAACAACTACTTTTGAAACTCAATCACTCACAGCAAGTAAGTCTTAAGAGTCAAAGATGCTATAATAAATGTCTTACAAATATTACTGCACACATTAAATTTTTATCTTTAATTCCTATTTCACTTATTCACATGCACACATTTGTATAGTGCAAACTGAAGACTATCTTTACTACACATTTTCCTTTGATATCCCTGAAACCACTCCCATCAACACTCAAGAGTGTCAGGATGTATCAATTCAAATTGAAGATGATGTGATACTAGAAGATGTTGAATCATTTAATGTGGTATTGGTTTCGGCATCCATCAGTGGATACAACATAAACATTGGCTCTCAGAGAATGATTGAAATACAAATTGTGGACAATGAGAGTAAAGGAAATGATCGATGATAGTAGCAACTTCTGTCATGATATGTTTTTTTGGGTTTGTAAATTCCATGTAGATGCAACAGTGGGTTTGACAGACACTGGTTATTACGGAGTTGAAAATGAAACAGCAATGGTCTGTGTAGTCTTGTCTGATGTCCCATTGGGAGGCTCCGAGCGAGAGATCCTGGCCACTCTCTCTCTCTCTGACTCCACAGCAGGTTAGAACATGAAATAGTCACTAACAGTAAATAAAACGACAAATGTGTTTTATTTTTATACAGTACTTGATGAAGATTACTCCCTTCCTGAGTCACTGACTGTAACTTATCAGCTGGGCGACTTTGCTTCTCTAAACTACACTCAGCAATGCATTGAGATTCCTCTTCTCAGTGACTCATTTGTTGAGGGAGACCACAGTTTCTATGTTGATCTGTTGTCAACAATTCCTCCACTAGAACTAGGAAACACTTCAGCTTATGTCACCATTCAAGACATTAATGGTTAGTACATGTTTAATGTTTGTGTGTGTGTGTGTGTATGTGTGTGTGTGGTGTTTGTGCCGGGCATTAATTTGTATACTTGATGTTTGATTTCAGTTGCCACTGTTAGTCTGGTGCCCATAGTGACGGCCTTTGAACCTGCCCATTTGACCACTGATATCTCTGTGTCTGTGAGACTGGGGCTCCAAGCTGGGGATGAACTAGCAATTCCAATCACAGTGCCACTTATGACCATCAATGGAAGTGCTGGTAAGGAAACAATAATGGTCTATCTAGAGCACTTTTTTCTTATTTACCAGCTTAAGTTGTCATTTTCTCTCTCTCTTTCAGTCTCTCCTGCTGATTTCTCTGAAGTGACTAGTCCTTTCCAGGTTGTCTTTCCAGTTGGAAGTGTCAATGGAACAGCTCGTGGTGTCACCATTAACATCCACCCAGACACAGAGTTTGAGGGAGACCACCACTTCAACGTATCCATAGTGGAGTCTTCACAGTATGATCTTGGAGCTCCTGCAAACATCGCTATCAACATTGAAGATGGTAAGTTTGATGGTGCACACTTTAGTTATTAGTCGTGCGAAACTTCTTTATGCTTTTTCTCAATGTAGAAAGAACTACAAGAGAATTTGTCCAAATTCGATTCGGACCTGTGGATGACTGCATAACATGGATTGTAAGTTTAGCTTGACAATGATGACATGTAGCACTTTGTAGCCAAGCTACTGAAGGTCAAACGTCAGCCTGGGTACGAGGCTATCATATTGCAGTACCATCAGCTAATAAACAACCTGATACACTCAATGGATTGACTTGTTATGCAGGCTGACAATACAGCTCAAAAGATGAGGGACATTCGAAGAGCTATCGGTGAAGCTGCTAGTCAGCGATGCTTTTGTAACGTCACAGAAGCCAACATCATTAACGGGCGGTTCAACTGTACCAACCTAGTGACAGAGGTGGTCTTCAACGGAGAGATTGTCCTATCGACTGTTTCAACTCTGAACTTTAGAGCATCAAATGTCCTCGTCCTTGTTGAGTCATGGGTACGAAGGTCATCAGCCTTCCAAGTAGCCGGTAGTATTCTGATGACAGACCCAACTTGTCAGACCCGCTCCAGTTCCCTCTCCTCTGATGACTGCATCCCTCCTGCCCCCAGCAGTGCCCTCAACACTGGGGAGATAGTGGGTATTGTGATAGGAGTGATTGCACTACTGGCGATTATTGTCCTCATAGTGATTGCCATTATCATGATAGTTGTGAAGAAGCGACTAGACTACAGCAGCTCTTACTCCTTCAAGTAAGAGCCAATAGCTTTACTGACTATTAATAAAAGATGCAGCTATAAAAGGCATTAATGATTGGATAGTATCTATGCATGTACTATATATACAGCTGCTTTTTAGGCACTTTTTTCATTGATCTAAGTATCACAAGATTAATGCATAACTAGTTGTGCAATCTTTATTCAAATATGAATTATTTATGTATTTCAGACCTCCTAAGAAGCCTGTGGTCACAAGGGTGGATGATGATGTCATCCTGCCTAATGTCAATCTCTACATCGTTGAAGATGGACCGGATGGAGATGTTGAGATAGCTGAAGAGAAAGTCTGATGAGTGGTATATTCACATACATACACTTTTAGAGTCAATGTTAGCTAAAGTACAATTTTTAATGGATTTTTTAAGTCATTAATTTTTTATACCATCAACATGTTAGAGTGAATAATATAATATTAGTGTGTACCCACTGATGCATTAAAATGTGTGTTTGTAATAATTTATAATTATAGTCCATTCCCACGATAGTATATATGTCCTAACTAGGCTTTGATAGATTATGCTAAAGACTCTGCTTTTTTTCTTTTATGCTCAAAGAATGGCCCAATTATGCTCCAAAACCTACCTATTATGCTTCTCAAATTGTCTATTATGCTTATTACTATCAAAATAATATGACGCAGAAATTACCAAGTTTTGATAAATAGAAGCACAAACAAATTAAAAGACCATTATGATAGTTATGTGTTTCTGTAATTATACTGGTTAATTCACACTTTGTGAGTTATCCAACATTTGATGTCAGACATCCAAGATCCAACATCCGACATACTATATGCGACATCCAACATGCGACATGCAACATGCGACATCCAACATGCGACATGCAACATGCGACATGCAACATGCGACATCCAACATGCGACATCCAACATGCGACATGCAACATGCGACATGCGACATACGACATTCGATATACGACATGCGGCATACGATATGCAACATTGTCTGTTTTGTCTGGTGCTGCCACCTTTGAACCAGGAGAGGAGACTGTGATGCTCTGCATCTTGGATGATGAGAGTAAGTATGAATATGTCCCAAATTAGTGTTGTAAGTGTGGGCTATGGTTAGTTTATTTAATGGGCGTTCTGTTCCAGGAAGTTATTTCAGTGTTACAATGGTGTGTGTGATAAGCTGCCTAGTTGTCAGGGTAAAAGTTGTTAGCTCAAAAAGAATGTCCATGTGTGTGTGTGCATGTAGTTTGACCTTATTGAGTTTAGATATGATTTACTATTCAAAATTAACCTCCAATCATAGTGCACTCTCTGCCTACACAGGGTTGTTATGCATGAAATGCTTCAAATATTAACCTTTACTTACTTCTGCCAATTAGCCATTCATGGATGTGTGGGTGTGTGGGTGTGAGAATTTCATGCAGTTCTTAGAAAATTTCGCTACATTCTTTATATATCATGTTCAATGTACACGGTTTTAATTAATGCCTTTCTCACTAAATCTTGTGATAAGGTTTTATTTGTGAGAGTATGAGAATGTACAGCTTATACTTGAATGATCCTGTGTGATACTGTTTTCCATACTACATGTAGGTGGATTGATTTATCTGACAAGCGAAACTCTCATTGCTCATGAAGGTGATGGACTGTCTATCTGTGCCATTGCCAACCTGCTGGAGTGGACTGCTTGGACTAGACTTTGAGGTGATATTTGCTATCCAAGACTTATCAACAAGTGAATATGTGTGCATACATGTGCTAGCTTGTGTACGATAAAGTGCACCAGGTGTCAGCATGCATGGCACAGCATTCTTATTAAGTACATACCCACGTATACACACACATGCACATACCCATACCACATACCCACACACCCACATACCCACACTTGCACACATACATACAAACCCCAGTGATTATAGCCTAGTGACTGGTCTATTAGCCACACTACCTGAAGGATCGACTAATGGTTCTCTGGCTTGTATCGACGTGGCTCTCATGACTGACTCATTAGTTGAAGGACACCAGTCATTCAATGTCACCAATTAGAGTGTTTCAAATGATGCACTAGCCTTGTCTCTTGATGCTACCATGGTCACCATACAAGATGTTGATTTGCAAGGTTATTGTTATTCTCCCACAACAAAGGATTTAAAGTTTATTTTGGAAATTTGTGTAGAATGTTGTAAAATGTCATTTTTTTTTTTGTTTTTCAGATGCCACTGTTGAGTTCTCTAGTAGGCTCTACTCTGGGGTTGAAGGTGGCCCAGCTCTGGATGTGTGTGTGGTTCTGTCTTCGGTCCCACCAGATTGGGTCTGAAGTGGAGATTGCAGTGACTGTTACAACAAGGGATTCAAGTGCAGGTATGTGACACATGCACAGCTAGAGTTACTATAAAACCATCGTAATGGCATCATTGCAAATATGGCTGGTATACATCAAGGCTTGAAACTGGTCATAATTACAATTATCCATATACATCTAATTCATATACTGTATTGATTTCATAATCTTTTCTCGATTTCAAAGATGTGCCGAGATTTCTTTAAACACAGATATGCTTGAGTGGAAACCTTTAATGTCCAGTTAGCATCAGTTACTCCACCTGTCCCCCATGGCACCAATGACTCTGCCCTTGTGAGCATTGGAGACGCAAATTATTGTTAGTACGCATTATATCACTGAGAGATATCAGATTTTGAGTGAAACTTTAATAGAGGCCTAATCAATGATGGTGGAGATTCCTAGTATGGTTCAATTAGCTGGGGATCAACCACATAAGTGGAATTTTAGTAGAGTTCAGATTAATAGCTATAGGGTCTAAGCTTCCTATAGAATTGTGCCTAAATACTTGTTTATATAAGTCAGGCCAAATGTGTGTGGTAGGTGTACATTCTTACCGTGTATCTGTGTGTGCTTGAAATGTGATATTGTGAATTTGTTGTAAGGTTCAAGTGATTTTCCCTTCTCTCCCACACACCATGTGCAATGTTGACACACACACACACACACACACACACACACACACACACACACACTAGTTGTTACTATGACTCTGGTACTCCCTCTAATGATACCTGTCAGAGAAGCAGCATCCATTACCGTCAATGTTGAACTGCTCTCTGAGTTAGGTGAGGCACTTGTAGTCAGCCTCACTGTACCCTTGGAGACTATTGATGGGAGTGCTGGTAAGTGATTGCTCAAAACTATTTGGTACTGTTTATTTATTGACTATTTCCAACATTCTCTCTCTCTCTCTCTCTCTCTCTCTCTCTCTCTCTCTAAGACAGAATTAATGTTGTCATGGACGACATGTTCTTTATCAAATCTCTCACTATCCTTCAGATGCAACTGTTTCTCTAAGAGATGTTGCTCTGAGTGATAATGAAGGAGATACAGTGATGCTCTGTGCTACACTGGAGTTTGGAGGAATGCTACTAGTCGACGTCAATGTCACATTTGGACTGCAAGACAACACCACATGTGAGTAAAACACATACAATTATATTGCCCTTGAATGTAGATTCAATGTTTTAACTCTGGTCCCATATACAGCTCCTACTGACTACAATACTGAGGATGGGCTAATTGCAACCTTCACCGCCAACTCAACCAGTCCAGCTGAAGCATGTGTGAGCATTTCTCTTCTCAATGATGCTATACTGGAGGCTGACCAAGTGCTGTATGCTACAATCGAACGTACCAACCCTCCA
The DNA here is from genome assembly GCA_964030475.1 of Tethya wilhelma. Taxonomy (NCBI): domain Eukaryota; kingdom Metazoa; phylum Porifera; class Demospongiae; order Tethyida; family Tethyidae; genus Tethya; species Tethya wilhelma. Next base: position 5,384,917 of record CAXIPT010000006.1, on the reverse strand, counting down.
ACCAGGTTCCAGGGTAACTCCATGATACCAATTACCATAATGGATGGCAACCTCCCGAGTAAGCTTATGCACTATGTTTCCACATTAATTATGATAATGAACATGAAAGATGTGTGTAGCATTAATTGACCCATTTCTACTATTTCCACACAATGCAGATGCTACTGTTGGTTTCAGTAATTTTGAATACACTGGTGCTGAAGGTACCTCAGTGATGGCTTGTGTGGTGCTCTCTGATCTCCCTGATGGAGGATCTGAAGTGGAAATTGAAGTGTCCATTTCAGCTTCTGATATTACTGCAGGTTTGTTCATTGAAAGATCTCCTAAGTTTTTCCTTACTTTTTATTATCACTTTCTGACCTCTACTTCCATTTATAGAACAAGGTGCTGACTTTGACTTTGTTGGTCCAACTCTTATGACGTTCCCACCTGGTAGTTTCGCCCAGTTGGTGAATGATGAACGTTGTGTGCAGCTTTCCTTACTGGCAGATGATGTGTTGGAAGGGACTCAATCCTTCTTATTAGAGTTGGCTTTTGATCCAGCCATCGCTTCCAGATTGATATATAGCACAGTATTTATTGAAGATATCAATAGTAAGTAAAGATACATGCATCACAAATTATGCAGAATTTGTGTCTTATAATGTTAAATTTCACTCATATAGTTTATAAACTTTGAGGAGTTATTTTTGATCATATATATAGCCGCTACGGTCAGGTTTAACCAATCGATGCTCGCTGCCATGGAAAGGCAAGCCAGTCCTTTAGAAGTTTGTCTGGAGATATTGTCTCTACCAGCTGGTGGCTTAGAAACCAATGTCACTGTTGCACTATCTGCTTTGAATGGCTCTAAAACTGGTTAGTCAGTCAGTCAGTTAGGCAGGCAGGCACGATTGAAATGATTGAGCAAAACATTGTAACTTTTGTTATTCATTCCATGCACAGTTTTGGGTGAAGATTTTACCGTCCCAGATCCATTCCAAGTTGAATTTCCTTTATCATCTGTGAACGGTAATAGGCAGTGTTTTGATATCACTATTGTAAACGACCAAGAGCTGGAGGGTGACCAACAGACCTTCACAGTTGAACTATCAAGTATCTCTCCTGCCAATGTTGTTGCTGATACTAATGCTAATACAGCTACTGTGACCATTGCTGATGATGATGATGATGGTATGATGAGATTATCGTGATCTTGATACTAATACTACCCATTTATTGATCCATTTGAACCACAGATGCAGAAGTGAGTTTTTCTGTGGCCCAGGTTGCTGCCATGGAGGGCCAGTCTCTCACCACTGTCACACAGATATGTCTCACTCTGACTGACATACCACCAGGTGGAGTGTCTTGTCCCATAACTGTAACACTTGCTACTAATGCAAGCGATGGCCTTAAGGAAGGTACGTATGTCCTGGAAAAGAATGGGAAATAGGCAGTTGTGTAGATTGGCACACAAATCAATCAAGAGCTGAAATACACAAATATCTAGTCACAATTTCTATTTTAATGGCGAGTTTTTAGTTTAGTATTTTTTTCCTTTCAATTTTCAATTGATCTTTGCTATAACCTTAATTCTAATATTGCACTGCTTTTTCTGTCACACATACCATGCAGCAATTCAGGGCCAAGACTATCAGTTGGTGGAGCCATTTGAGGTTATCTTTGAGCCAGGGAGCGGAAACGGCACTGAGGAATGTGTAGCCATGTCAATCATTGATGATGATGTGCTGGAAGGTCCACATGGTTTTGAGGTGTATGTTGTAAGCACAACCCCACCATTCTCTGGCACTGCCACTCCAAGTGTCGTAACCATTGACGACAATGAGGGTAACTACTTATAATTTAAGTTGTCATGATTCTCTAGGAATTAAAAAGCTTGTACGGATTAATGTGGAATGTCTGTATACATTATGATACATCTACTTTAACTTCACTCTGCTATGAATGTATGTATGAATGATTTATTTTCCATCGTCATTATTTCCTTCACTGTTAGTTGGTGAGGTGAGAGTGACTGGGACACTGCAGTATGTATTGGAGGAAGGAGGTCAGGCTAGCACAGTGTCATTGTGTGTGGAGATCACACAACTGCCAGCTGATGGACTGGAATGTCCTGTAACAACTACTTTTGAAACTCAGTCACTCACAGCAAGTAAGACTTAAGAATCAAATATACCATAGATTGGGAAATTTTTTGATGTTATAAATTTCGCTTGTTTAACCTTTCATGTGTTTGTTTCGCCACTTTAATCAATTGAGTGAACATCGCCCTACGTTTTAAATTTTTGTGTGGTTAATTTTTGCCACTTGCACATTAATTTTTTTATATTTACTACTGTACTTATTCACATGCACATGTTGTGTAGTGCCAACTGAAGACTATCTTAGTAACACATTTTCCTTTGATATCCCTGAAACCACTCCCTTCAACACTCAAGTATGTTGGGATGTACAAATTCAAATTGAAGATGATATGATACTAGAAGATGTTGAATCGTTTAATCTGGAGTTGGTTTCGGCTTCCATCAACGGATACTACATCAACATTGGCTCTCAGAGTTCAATTGAAATACAAATTGTGGACAATGAGAGTAAGAAAATGATCGCTGGTAGTATAGCAACACTGTCATGATATGCTCTCTTGGGTATGTTAATTTCCATGTAGATGCAACAGTGGGTTTGACAGATTTGGGTTATTACGGAGTTGAAAATGAAACGGCAATGGTCTGCGTAGTCTTGTCCGATGTCCCCTCAGGAGGCTCCCAGCGAGAGATCCTGGCCAGCCTCTCTCTCTCTGATTCCACCACAGGTTAGAACATGAAATTATTGAGTCACCAACAGCAAGTCTACATGCAATTAAATCACAAATACATTCTATTTTTATGCTTGCAGTACTTGATGAAGATTACTCTCTTCCTGAGTCACTGACTGTAACTTATCAGCCTGGTGACTTTGCTTCTCTAAAATACACTCAGCAATGCATTGAGATTCCTCTTCTCAGTGACTCATTTGTTGAGGGAGACCACAGTTTCTATGTTGATCTGTTGTCGACAATTCCTCCACTAGAATTAGGAAATACTTCAGCCTATG
>CAXIPT010000006.1:5201141-5381338 GCA_964030475.1 Tethya wilhelma | reverse complement strand
AGGCCCTCCTCTACTAACGCAATGTATCGGGGTTCCCTTCTCTCTTGCATGTAAGCAAAAATGGCAAATAATTGCTATTTTAGCGGTAAAAATTGCTGACAATGCAATTATGAAACTTACGGTTTTTTTTTAACTTCAGCGACAGAGATCAGGAATTGAAGGTGCGCTGGTTTAAGTACCAACCTACTCTACATGTTGCATGAATTAATTGTTCAAAAGTCAAAAGTTGATTTTTCATATTGCACACCCTAACAATGCAGCCATCTTTATATGTAGAGTTCAAAGGTCATTATCCACGTGGTATTATTATGCGCATGCGTATTAGCTTCTTAGCATAATGATCAATGCATTGTAGCTGCTAAAGTTTTTTGTGGGGACTAACCAGTCTCTGATAGTCTCCACACTGTAGTGTTGAAAAAAGTGAATGAACAAGTAGTAAAAATTTCAAAAAAATAAGTAGTGTAGGAATGGGCAGTGCAGTAAAAAGCATTGGAACAAGGCATGTCTCAATTTCGGCACATGACTACTTCATTTTTTATGTCCAACTCTTGGCCAGCAGTCCACTTTAAGTTGCCTATGTTGTTATGGTTTACTCCACTGCTTAGCCAACTGATTAGATTAAACCAATGCAACAATAAGCTATGGTACTTTAGTAGTACAGATCTTTGCATTTATGACACTGTGATGATCCATATAGGGATCAAGAATAAATCAAAAATGAAGTAGTCATGTGCCGAAATTGAGACATGCCTTGTTCCAATGCTTTTTACTGCACTGCCCATTCCTACACTACTTATTTTTTTGAAATTTTTACTACTTGTAATTATATGTAGTGGTGACTGTTGAGCTAGTGGTACCGTCAGCAAAAGACACACCTCAAAACACTGTGTATTTTGAAGAGCCTGATGGTCAGCTGTGCGTCTGTGTTAGGATTGCCCAGATCAGCAGTGGAGTTCAACTAGAGAAGACACTCACACTCATATTGAACACCATTGAAGACACTGCTGGTATGTGAGAAATGGTTATAGCTACATGTACTTTTATTCATGATTGTATTAAAGTTCATTGAAAACAATCTTGAGATCTATACGTACGTACGTATTATATGTACGCATGCACAAAGCCCGTTAATACATTGATGTCCTATTCTACATGTAGCTATATATAGCTTGCACGTTTGGTTTTACGTACTATAGCCCAGCATGCCTCAAATACTATCCAGTTACTATCACAGCTAGGGTGTGCATCAATGCAATCGAGGGGGGTATTTTCGAGACCAAATAAAAGTACCCTTGCATTCATACGCCCCATATACTGCCAGAATGTATGTGTACATGCGTGATTGTACGGAATCATAATAAATATTTAGTTTTCTTTTTCTCATGTAGAGGAAGCTGTTGACTATTTCCCAATCATAAATCGTCCAATTGAGTTCGAACCTGGCAATGAAAATGCTGTGATTTGCACAAATATCGTAATCTTTGACGACTATTTTTGTGAGGAGGACGAAAGCTTTGTTGTCTCGCTGACCAGTACCCACCTGGATGGCTTTGTGGTGCTGGACCCAGACACCAGTGAACTCACAGTCATCATTCATGATGACAACAGTAAGAAGATCAAAGCACTTTCATAGCATTGTATGCATGGTTTCAATCTTCCCCTTGGCTTTGTTGATATTCAATAATTCAACCAAATATTCCTCTCTATATACACAGTTGTACATGGTATAACTGTGATAGTACTGTGTACCATGTACTGTATAGCGGGAAAGTTTTACCGTGTCAAACTTTCATGGATGTCTCTAGTCAAACATTTTTTGTGGTTTAACTTTTGCAGATGAGCTGCATGTGCGAGCCCACAATATATTTATGGAAAACCTCGCAAAACTTTCCTGCTATACGCTATAATAGGGTGCATTAGTGTGTTAATGTAGATAAATTGTGTATCCATCCATCCATCCTTGCACCCATCCATCTCTAGGTCAGCCGTGTACCGTTCCAATGAACGGAGGTTGTCCCAGCAGTCGTGAATGTATCGTCGTCGGTCAGACTAGGAGGTGTGGCAACTGCAGCGAGGGTCTGGTCAGGGATCCTCTCAATCCTGGCGGAGAATGTGTTGGTATATATATGGTGCATGAATACAGAGCTAGTGTTTAATGTCTTGATAACTGCTAGCTAGCCTATCTCTCTATAAGCGTACCACTGATCTATAAGTCACCTTGGTTCTGACTAGCATTAAAATAGTATTTCAGTATAATTCCTTCGATTTATAACCACTATAATGGCCTAAATCTTTGATTCCATGCAATGAGGGTTTTCACCGTAGTTTGTATGATATCCTATCAAGTTGGATGCTGGTGAATTGTATACACTTTCTTATATAAATTCTATTTTCAATCTTAGAATTTGCAGTAGAGTGTCTTCCCGGCTACCCTAGTGTGTCTGGCAACAGTGTTGGGACCAGGTTCTCTGTCAATCCTGATGTTGACTTTGGCTCGGCCTCGTGCAGGATATCAGGTCAAGAAGATGTTGACTGTGAGTGTGGCAACCATCGTGTATGCTCACTGATGCCTTGAGATATAAGGCTATGTGTTAATTTCAGGCTCATCTGGTTTTGTGGAGTTCTCTAATCTAATACCAAGGCACTGTCCCTACACTTTAACAGTCTTCCTGGAGAATGTAGACAATTCTGGCACTTCTATCAGAAGACAAAGAAAGGTCTATGTTGGTATGTAACTGAAACCATTCACAGATGCAGTCGTATGCACTTGCACATTCAATTATTGTGAACTGAGTTTGAATTTGCCATTAGAAATGAATTTAGTGTGATCTGTAATACACACCCAGTCATGCCCGAATTTTTTAAGACATGCTTGCTGTGAATTACAGCTCCATACGTATTTACAGAAAGCATTAGTTAGCCAACAACCTGAAGTATGATTGTGTGTGTGGGTTTTTTTCCCCCAACTACTTCAGTGGATGATGGTGTGTGTGTGGTTAATCTCGTTGGTGAAGGAATTACTGTGTCAGGAAATTTGGTGACAATTTCATTCCAAGAGTCAGGGAGCTCCTCTTGTAATGAATATGCCTGTAGAGTGGATGGAGTGACCGTGATTGACCCATGTGGTGAGTAGTTGCATCTGTTGAAAACTAGAAAATCATGAAATGCTTACCATTATTGAAAATTGATGTCTGTATAATTTATGTACTCAACGTACAGGAGGTCCACTCTCTCCCTCTGGTGAGGCTACATTGGCCATACTGTTGCCTTCAGGGGAGCACCACATAACCATTTACCCCACGTGTGGCGCTGATGAATGCAGAGATACAGTTCCAGTCACCATTGACTTCTTTGTACCTTAAAATGTATATAGTGATATGACTATCATGCTATACACATATATATAGCTAGTAAAAGGATTGAACTGACACAGCATTAATTGAGCAAACATTTTGTAAATTAATGAGCAAATGTTTAATTTTATCTCATAGATGCCCAAAAAGTATAAGAGAACTGTTATCATAATATTTTATTGATAATGATGCTTTGAGAGTGAATTATAAGTTGTGGTTTATCTGCAGACAATGGTAATGCAAAAATTGTTAAATGAAGTTCCTATAATATTGCGCTAGCAGTCAATGTTAAGTCTAAATCTGTCATAGAGTGAAGCGGTTGTTGTTCCTTCATGTTCAGCAATCTTCCCCAAGAGGATCTGTCCCACGTCCTTCATCTCGTTGTACTCATGCAGGGCATCAATGTGCAGCTGGAGTTCATCCTCGCTGTAGTCAATGGAGAGCTCAGCTATCTCCTTGTCAACACCTTCCAGTTCAGCCTTCAGATTGTGTACAGCTCTTCCAAGCTGGTCTTTATCAGTATCTTTGTTCTTCGTACGTACATTGACTGGAGTGGTAACTGTTGCTTTAGAATGTCCACGGGTCATTGCAGTACTAGTGCTGTTCACTTTGGCAGGAGATTTAAACGGTAGTCTTGACCTAACTGAAGGTGCTCTGATAGCAGAACCAATGGTATAGTAGGCCGCTTTTAGTGGTGGGGTTGCCACTGGTGTGTTGCTCTGTGTTGTTGAAGTAGCTGCAACTGGTTGGCTTTGGTTTAGACTTGGTGGCTTAACTCTCCAGTACACTGTTATAGTATCACTAGAGTCTCCATCACCACTAGTTCTACCTGTGGTCTTTGTGACACTCTGAATGGCACCTCTTGTGACTAGTTCATTTAGAACAGGCAGTAGCTCCAGTTCAGTATGGGATGGCAGATCATTCTGGAGTTCTTTTAGAGTCTTGGGAACTTTTGCCTGGCAGATATGAAGTGAAACTTGTTCGTAAACATCCATGCGCATCCCAGCTTCCCTAACGTCACCAACTTGACTTCTGTACGAGGTCGAAGGTCAGGAATTAAACTTTGACCTGCATGCAAGTGGAAAACTTTAAGGTCGAAGGTCAGGAACTAAACTTTGATCTGCGTGCAAACTTGATGACTGGGATAATTGTGCAAATGGGGGAAAGAAGGAGAAAGAAGGAGAGAAAGAAACAACACATATGAAGAGATGGTAAAAGCAGCTGGGAGCGACTGGTTAAATACCAAAACCTGAAACTATAGACTGGACAATCACATGAAATCAAGGTCAGTGGCTGTACATTTTTTGTGGTCAACGATACTAAAGATATTCTGAGCCTAGTATAATTGTTGTAACGAAATTTACCATACATACATGATTTATATTGTTATGATAGATTGTTATAAAAAACAGAGTCACTACTAGTAGTAAGTACCGTCAGTGACTAATAACTGTCCACTGTCCACTGTGCCTCCATGACGGTATAATACCTAGTACTAAGCTGCTGTTTTTCCATTACTGAGTTTCAATTCATTGATAAGCTGAAAACCTAAGATTAAAATGTCTTGTTCAATTTTCGGGTGCTGCGTCTTGTTTTTTACTGAATTTCTTCTTGAAGTCTTTCAAACCTTTTGAAATGATTTCTCTCATATCTGCATTCCTCATGAGCGCGATTGGGTCAAGAATCACAAGGCTTGAGAAAGCACTGCGGCTGAGTATGGACAGAATGACATAGGCTTCAGGGGGTGGGCTGACTTGCAACTCTCTCAGAATAACAGGACCAAATGCAAAGAAGAAGACAGTTGGAATATTGACTCCAAGGACAGTGAAAAAGATGATGATTATGGTTACAGTAGCACGTCGCTCACTCTTTTGCTTCTGAGCTTTAAGAAGGCTTTTCTTTGTGTCTTCATTATTGGCATCTGTAGATGTTTCTGTGGAGGTAGAAGGAGGTGCAATATTAACTTGAGTCTTCAACTTCCTTGCTTTAATGAAGAGCATGAGGTAGAGGATGAAGGAAACTGCCAAAGCTGTCGTGCTGAAGGAGATAGCAAATACCCGGATGTATCCACATTCACCTTGATATTTGCATCCCAAAGAAAACACGCAATTGTACGTGAAGCGTTGGAAACTGTAGCAGTCCAAAAATCCTCTTATTCCAGTGAGCGAAATGATGAATGAAAATATCCACATAAATGCTGACAGTGATGCAACAATCTTAATGCGGTGGTTAGCATACCAAAAGGGTGAGTAGACTGTTAGCACTCGATCTGTAAGCAGAACTGGCATGAGTAGATTTCGAGAGTATCTTACAAAGAAGAGGAAGAAACCGATCACGGTACACAGACTGGGTCCAAACACCCAGAAATCAGCTAGCACATTTGCAGCTGTAACTGGGAGGAGTGTTATGGCGATGATGAAATCTAGTACAATGATTTGTAGGATCATGTAGAAGGTAAGATTTTGAAGTTTCTTGAACTTTGCTATCAGCAAGATGACGAAAGCATTGAGGGTCAATGCAACTGGAAAAGCAGCTACATAGTAGATTTCTTGAAGCAGACGCATAGCCATAGCTGACACAGGTCTGAGTGGGATGGGTCTTCCTTCATATTGTGTTAGTTCACAGCTTAGCTCGGTCGTGTTGCTGTCATTCATAGTGCTGTTCATATCTGGTTCAATAAATCCAGATCCACTCATGAATCCTGAACCATCCATCATCATGCCACTGAAATAATATTCCATGTTGGCTGCACTGGATTACCACATTTGATGTCAATATACTAGCAAAATTGCTACCAGAATACAATAGTGTAGCTGTACACATGGCTGGCTCTTTTTATAGCAGTAAAATTTATGTAGTATAATTGTAAATTGCTGCAAATTACACTATTTTAGTGCTTTAAACAAAAGCCTTAATGTGAGAATGTGTAATGTTTAGCCATTTGTTGTAAAGGTGAAAAATGGCACATTTCTACATTTCTAACCTTTAACATTATTGCAGAATAAATCATGCATGATGATGGCTATAAAATTTATAGTAATTTGTGTCCAGTTACACGTGTGTGTCTTGAATCAGCTTATGCTTCATACTTTGATTGTAGCCACTCTTCAATCTTTTCTTTCAATTCACCTTGACATGCATGCATGCATGTAGGAAATGACATATTGTGTATGCATGCAGCACATGAATAATTATTACTGTCTGATTCTCCAAAAAGCTAGGGAACCAAAGTTCGAAATAGGAATATATAGCTTACCTAACCCTTGAACTGTGTTGGAATTTTGTTTCTGGGCAAGTTCATACACATCTTTGAGTTTATCCATTTCGTTTAGTTCTGCATAACTACGGGCCAGGAATAGAGCCAAGTTTGCATTTCTAAAAATGATCTCCTCCCAGTTTGGTGTGCTTGTAAGTACTTGTATTACACCTGTGAAATTCTTTAAACCAGTGTACATAATGCTGAGTGCATACAGGGCATCGCTGTGGGTTGGTTCCAATGCCAGTGCCTCGAGTAGTTTTGTTTTGGCCTCGTCAAATTTCTTTGCTTTGAAGTAGCATATACCTAAACCATACTGAGCATCTGAGATGTTGGGATCTGCTTTTGCAACTGACCTCAAACTAAAGAAAATGTGAGAATACCGTCAATAGTTATAGTCACGCACAAGCAGACTAAATTACAAGTACAAGCTGTAAAACTCTTTTAGCTGAGAAGCTTTACTTACAATGTGTTTGCTTCCTTCAATTCTTCCCCAGTTGTTGCTCTCTCTGCCAATAGTTTACCAGCATGCAACATTGCATTGCCATTGGTCATGTCTTTTGCCAGAACCATTCTAAAGTAACTTTCAGCTTCAGCCTTGAATTTGTTTTCCATATAGATCTCACCAATACGGTAAAGAATGGGCACACTGTTTTGATTGAGACGGATTGCCTTTTCTGCTGCTGACTTTGCTTCTTCAGTTTTGTTCATTTGTAAAAGAAATGACACTCTCTGTGCATTCGACTCAACATTTTCAGGTTGCATTGAGAGAGCAGTGTCGACAAAATTGAGGGCTTCTTTCAGTCTACTTTCATTTTTAGATATTACTCGTGACAGAGCCTGGTAGGTTTCCATGCTACGCGATCGTTTCTTCACACGGCGATCTCCTAAAATATATATAGCCTTTCGATACATCTATATGGAGATTCAATGTGTATATTGTTAAAGCCTTACGAGTACAGATTGATTATTAATAATTATTCACACAATAAATATTTCTTATAGCTACAACAGTTCTTACCACTTCAGCCTCTTCAAATCTCTCCTGTTTATAGAGCAGTGCACCGTAGTTTCTAAACGGTTGTGAATAGTTGGGAACTGTCTCAATAGCCACCTTGTGGGCTTGTTCTGCCAAGTCAATTTCTCCATTCTTCTCCAAAGTATGACCGAGATTGCTGTATGTCATACCATTGGTTGGGTGAAGTTTCAGAGAGGAAATGTACAGATTGTAAGCACACGTCCAATCCTTGTTACGAACCACAGTTTTGGTAGAGTGAAATACAAGCAAAATAGATAGACTGAGATAAACAAAGGTACTGTTTAGAAGACCACTGTAATGCTGTTTTAATTTCCATGCTCCATATGCAACTAGCAAGCAAAATCCCATACTGGGAAGAAACAGCACCCTCTCTGCAACTACAAATCCAACCAAAAAGAGAAAATTTGAAGCTGGTAAGAAAGTCAGTACAACTATTGATAAAGCAAACGTAGATCTTCTTGGACCAGAGCCCCTATTAAGAAGGCACCATAATCCCAAAGAGAGCAGAAAAATGAACACTAATATGGTTTGTAGATGGCGAAGGTCGGAGAACGAGTCTACTAGGGGTACGTATCCAAATCGATAGTCGTGCATTAGCTTCGATGGGTTGAAGAGCAGCCACGAGTTCACAAATATGAGATGTTGGTAGTAGAGCTGACGAAAAGGCGTCTCCATTCTTTGTCCAGGGTTGTCAGTCCTATGGAAAACACAGATATACATACCATCATGGCTTGGTTTTGTGATAATTATCTTGGTGCATGTGTATAATACAGATCCTTGCTTATACCTTCCAAACTTGGGGCCTCCTTGCATGACAATGATCCGAGCAATCATCACCACTCCAACAAACAGTGTCATGGCAAGGGATCTTATCAGAAACAGCTTGTGTGACTTTTGTAGCTTTTGAGGTTTTGAAAGAGCGGTCTTCATCATGGTAACTATCGAATGTAGGTCCATCTATGATGAAGGAATAAAGATTATGCAAAAGCTTACACAGCGGACCAGCTTTATACTCTAGTATTGCTATAATACCTTGAGCACAATGAAGAGTTCATATGTGAGACACAATGCTGCTACAGTGATCCCTTGCTCTTTGCTCAAGAGAGAACAAAGGAGACATGTCATTGCCAACAGTAGCCATTGCCAACCTGGATCTGTCAGATATGTATTATGCAAATTGAGTCCATGTATTCAAAACTCCTGGTTTGTTGTCTCAGGTCTACCTTTTTTTGAGATTGCTTTTGTGTAGCACAGAAAGGCGAGGATTGCAAATACTGAGGAAAGTAGCTCCGCCCTTCCTACAATGCTGGCAACCTGTGTATATACACACACACACACACACACACATAAGTTATCTCAGCCCCTCCCATTCTTGTTCTAACTCCACCCCTCATTTGACGTACCGCTTCCGAATGAATGGGATGTACAGTAAACAGCAACCCTGCGACGAATGCTGGCCACAGCTTCCAGTCAAAGACACTGCCACACAGTTGTACGTACAGGTAGCACACTACACAGTTGAGTAGCACGTTCACTACGTGATAGCCTAGCGGTTCCAGCTCGCCAAAGTGGAAATTTAGCTTGAACGTGGCAGAACACAGCGGGCGGTAAGATTTATGACTCTTCTCGTGGCTTAGCTCGTCCCCCCAGAAGTCATGCCACAGTAGATTACTCCAAGAAGATGTTGGTCTAAGGTCAAAGTTTTCTTCAATTGCTGCTCTGTCGTCAAACACCATGTCACCATAAAGAGTGTTCTGGTAGAGTAGAATTGCCAGTAGACCACAAGTGAAACCAGCTACATGTATTGACCACATCCTTGTGTGTTTCACTTCAGAAAGTTAGAGACTCTAAAACAATGCTGAACAGCTGTAGCTAATCACAGCTCTTTGAGGGCACAATCTAATTTTATGGTCTGCTAGGTTGGTTGCTACAATGACTGGCTACATAATATTATCGCATTAACTGCTTTAGGATTGGAAGGCATCCAAACATAAAAGGGAGGCATTCCTTAGTATACTATGCTATGTAACGGCATTAGAGTTGAGGAATTTGATAGATTTAGCACTTGTATTGCTTGAATGTCAATTTAGGCCTGAGTGAATGTTTTAGCAACAGCAGTGTAACTGTGTTGTTAGCACGCAATCAAACAATTAAAGTCAGCAACATGCATGCAGAGCTACATACAAACATGTTTGGAATGCCAATTATTATGGACATACTTCTTTCTTTTCACCGAGTTTTGTGAGTCTACCACATCACTGGACTGCAGTGATGCAGACCTTGAACTTGAAGTGTTAGTTATAAACATAAATACTGTGCTTCAGACAGAGACATTCTGCTAATTGACTTTGTTCTTGAACTGCTGCGGCACAAACACCCATACATCTCACACTTTTAGACATTGTTATCACCAAAATGATTGTAATTTAGGGTCTAGTTATAGCTAGTGTTTGGCATAGAAGATTTATTATTTGATACACACATTATTCTGAAAACATTCAATTTGACTCAATTAGGAAATAAACAAAGCTTGATTAATTGTTGTAGCTAATGTCAAGTTCAACTACCATGTCTGCCTATCATTCATTCCATTTTCTCAGTTTTGCCTTGAGTGTTGCTAGTACCTTTGAGTTGACCTCTCTTATGTCAGCATTTCTCATGAGTGCAATGGGATCGATAATGACAAGAGATGAAAAGAGACTCCGAAAAATAACAGCAAAGACAATAAAGGTACTTGGAGGAGGTTGATGTTGTAGCAATTCCATAATCCGTGGTCCAATGATAAAGAAGAGAAATGATGGAAACAGTGCTCCAAATAAAGCAAAGAAAAGAATGGAAAATGTTATTGTTGCACGCCATTCGGACTTTTGTTGAGTTGTATTTGTTTTGGCTGATTGATTGGGTGTACTTCCTGTTCCTTCACCATTTCCATCCTCACGAGGAGCTCTATTGACCAAGGGTACCGGTGCTGGGAGATTACAGACCAACCTCCTGGTGAGTTTCTTTGCCTTGTAAAGCAAGATCAAGTAGAGAACTAGCGATATGACTGTACTGAACACAGATATGGATACAGTCACACTCTGAAAGATTCTACAGGCGTGAGGATTGATGCATCCTCTTCCTATCACACAGAACCAAGTAAACCGCTGAAAATTGTAGCAGTTCAGAAGTCCAGGAATTGGGATAAAGGCCATCATAAAGGCCAAGAACCAAGCTGCAATGGATAACGGTATGATCACTTGTTTTCGATGTTTGACAAACTTGAATGGCAGAAAGACACTACATAGTCGATCTACGGCCAGCACAAACATGAGGAAGTTACGAGAATGTCGTCCCAAGACAATGAGTGTACCAATAGTAGGACACAGACTGGCCCCAAACACCCAGGTGTTTGCCAGAATACTAATAATGGCAGTTGGAAAGAGAAGAAGGCAGACAATCAGATCAGCAGCGAGGATCTGTAGCACAAGATAGAAGTTCATGTTGCGTAGTTTCTTGTGCTTTCCTATCAACACTATCAAGTAGGTGATGAGAACAAGGCTAATGAACAGCCCGCTGAAGTAGTAGACCAGTTGGATATAGCGGATTACATCTGTTAGGGTTGGACTGAGGGGCAGTGGTGGTCCTTGTAGGCGACGAACTTCACAACTCATCTCTATTATTCTTGTTGTGTTGCTAGTGGAAGTTATCTCACTGTCTGTAACAATAATATTCATCAGCTCACCAGACCCAGAAACTGCATCCATGTCGATCAGGGGTAGTCATACAAATCCAGCTAGCAATTTCTGACTGATGTGTATGTGTGTGTGTGTGTGTGTGTGTGTGTGTGTTGTACAATGAGGATTTCTAATTCCAAAGGTCTATATACTATAGTAATTTTGTGTGAACAAACTTATCATGCATGACTTGGACAACCAGTAGCAGTTATTGTTACATTAGTAGCTATTATAGTTAATTGTTTACATTAATTGTCAACATTACTCACTATATGTAGACTACAAACCTTAGCTAGCTGTAAAATCATACCTCAAATACACCAAGCCTTCTTACCACATGTTATTCTCAATTGCATTAGACTAGACTGTGTCTATCTAGTACACAGAAATTTAAGCTATTGTACATGTAGCTACAACATTCATGATAGCATGCACATGACACATGTATGCTACTTTTACCATATAGGTACACTGCATGAAGTTTGTACAGTAAAATCCCTGCTGTAATAGTCTTGCCGTCACAGTACTCAATAGATGTGTGATTGCGATGATCAATTATAGCAATCACATGATCAGTGACTCGATCCTGAATTTTAGGATTCAATTTGCTCTTATATAGCTAAGTATAGGATGTATAAATGGACTATGAACTATACACATGGTGTGAGTTACCAACATGTTTGGTGCTATGCCAAGAATTATAAGTAATAAGACATTGAGCATGCATCCATGTTTGCTAATCAAACCAGACAGACATGGGTAAGGTGCCTCCAAATCTTAACATTGTCATATAATTATGTAATTTTTATTAGGTGTTTCTTTTCCCTTTCAAACAAACTGAAAGTCTAAGAATGTCTTGTTTCAATTCACTGGTGATGCTTCTAGTTTTTACTGATTTTCTTTTTAAAATCTTTCAATCCTTTTGAAATGATTTCTCTCATATCTGCATTCCTCATGAGTGCTATTGGGTCAAGAATCACAAGAAGTGAGTAAGCACTGCGGCTGAGTATGGACAGAATGACGAAGGCTTCAGGTGGTTGGCTGACTTGCAACTCTCTCAGAATAACAGGACCAAGTGCAAAGAAGAAGGAGCCTGGGATACTCACTCCAAGGACAGTGAAGAAAATGAGGACAATGGTTACTGTTGCACGTCGCTCACTCCTTTGCTTTTGAGCTTTAAGATTTGTCTCTTCATTGTTAGCTTCAGTAGGACAGCTTGACATGGGTGGTACAACATGAATATTCAACTTCCTTGCTTTAATGAAGAGCACAAGATAGAGGATGAAGGAAACCGCTAAGGAGATAAAGCTGAGAGAGATAGCAATAACCCGGATGTATCCACATTCACCTTGATATTTACATCCCAAAGTAAAATTGCAGTTGTACGTGAAGCGTTGGAAGCTGTAACAGTCCAAGAATCCTCTTATTCCAGTGAGTGAAATGACGAATGAAAATATCCACATGAACATTGACATGGGTACAACAATCTTAATCCGGTGGTTAGCATACCAAAAGGGTGAGTAGACTGTTAGCACTCGATCTGTAAGCAGAACTGGCATGAGTAGATTTCGAGAGTATCTCAGGAAAAAGAGGAAGAAACCACCTACAGTGCACAGACTGGGCCCAAACACCCAGAAATCAGCTAGCACATTTGCTGTTGTAGATGGGAGGAGCATTATAGCAATGATGACATCTAGTGCAATGATTTGTAGGATCATGTAGAAGGTAAGGTTTTGAAGTTTCTTGAACTTTGCTATCAGCAAGATGACGAGAGCATTGAGGGTCAATGCAACTGGAAAAGCAGCTACATAGTAGATTGCTTGAAGTAAACGTATAGCCATAGCTGACTCAGGTCTGAGTGGTAAGGGGGGTCCTTCATACTGTGTTAGTTCACAGCTTAGCTCAGTCGTGTTGCTGTCATTCATGGTGCTGTTCATATCTGTATCTATGAATCCTGAACCATCCATCATCATGCCACTGAAATAATCCATTTTGTTTGCACTAATTATAGGCTGCCAATAGTATATAGGTGTAGCAAGTTGTTATGAGCATGCAATTGCAATACCCTATACACTGAACTGTTTTTATAACACTGTAAGTAGCAGCAAATTGCCACACAGCAGCTGGAATGCCAAACCTCAGATTGCGTAATGTTTAGCCATTTTGTGACGAGTTGCACATTGGCAACCTTCGAACTGTAATAGATATTAGAGACTACATTATGATTTATGACAGTAGACCTATAATATGATCAGTCTAACAATCATTCCTATCTTTTTTGCAAACTTTTTACAATTTGGTCATTCCTTTCTTACATTTATTTTCTGTTATTACATGTCTACTAGTCATAAACTCGATCTTTACTTGCCCTTATGCATTATATGCTACATAGCTAATTGTACATATATATTGCCAGTTGACCATTTCATGACATTAATTGTGTATAAGTTAGTAAGCAACAATAATGCCATGCAATTCGATAAAAGGTGCACAACAAAATGAAAATAGAGACACAAAAAAAAGGGAAACATTGTGTATTTACCCATGCAGCCAACACTTGCAGCTAATCTGTAAATATTCTGCAAAATTAATAATTAACTATAAGACCACCATGAATTATTTCTGTTTTTTGCTATAACACAATAATTTTGTTCCTATCATACTTTACTTAATACAGGTAGCTACTAGTTCCATACAATTTTTTTACTGATCTTTTCTCAGTTTTGCCTTGAGTGTTGCTAAGACCTTCGAGTTGACTGCTCTCACATCAGCATTTCTCATGAGTGCAATGGGATCGATAATGACAAGAGATGAAAAGAGACTCCGAGATACGACAGCAAAGACTATAAAGGTACTTGGAGGAGGTTGGATTTGTAGCGCTGTCACTATCTGTGGTCCAATGATAAAGAAGAGAAATGACGGAAATACTGCTCCAAACAGGGCAAGGAAAAGGATGAAGAAAGTAATTGTTGCACGCCATTCAGACTTTTGTTTTGTTGAATTGATCTCAGCTTCCTGCACTTGGTCAGGTGTCACTTCACTTCCTACTCCATTTCTATTTTGAAGTGTATTGCAAGATGTCTCCGCTGGAAGGTTGCCAGGAACTATCTTCTTATTGAGCTGTTTTGCCTTACAAAGCAAGATCAAGTAGAGGACCAGCGATACAAGCAAACTAAAAACGGACAAGGATATTGTAAAATTCTGAAAGATTTCACATGCATAACGATTTTTGCATCCACTTCCTAAAATACAATACCAAGTAAACCTCTGAAAGATGTAACAGTCTAGAATTCCAGGAATTGGGATGAAGGCCATCATGAATGCCAAAAGCCAAGCTACAACAGATAAGGGTATGATCACTTGTTTTCGACGTTTAACAAACCAAAATGGCAGAAAGACACTACACAGTCGATCTACGGCCAGCACAAACATGAGGAAGTTACGAGTGTGTCGTCCCAAGACAATGAGCATACCAATTGTGGGGCAAAGAGCGAAATCAAACACCCAGGTTTTGGCCAGACTACTAGTGATGGCAGAAGGAAAGAGGAGAAGACAAACAAGAAGATCAGCTGTGATAATCTGTAGCACAAGATAGAAGTTCAAGTTGTGCAGTCTCTTGTATTTTCCTATCAACACTATCAAGTAGGTGATGAGCACAAAACCGATCACTAGTCCAATGAAGTAGTAGACCAGTTGGATGTATCTGAACACATCAGTGAGGGTTGGACTGAGAGGCAATGGTGAGCCTTGGGTCTGCAGGACTCGACAACTTGGCCTGGTCATTCCTGTTGCATTGTTTGTAACATTCATCAGCTCACTGGCAGACCCAGATCCAGAGAAGGAGTCATAGTACATGTTGTTGTCCTCACCAGTAGACATAACTAACTATAGCTATCTCTTCACTCAAGTAGCTGTTGCTATTGTTAAAACCACAATTGAAATCAGAAGATCCACTCATTACAGACATATGCAATACTGAATCATGAATACTATTTCCTCTATTTTATGTGGCTTTAGTGAGTATAGCTATAATTAGTGTTATAGTGGTAGTTTGTAACATATGGATGTGCATTAGATCATTAGCTTAGACATGCAATAACCATGATTATACATGTTCATGCATGATATTAATACATAATAACATTATGACATCATAGAGAATTCAATTATTAACCTAAATATAACTATTATAATAGCCTATTATATGATTTCCTCATCCTTTTCGAGGTAGGTTGCATGATCAGAAATAATTATTATATATAAGAGTGCATGTCCTTTATTACTACAATTATATAACTCAGGAAGTCTATTGCATAAGTATACATAATTATACTTTGTTTACAAGTATATCAGAATTCAGTTTCTATTGTTCTTTCCTCAGTTTTGCCTTGAGTGTTGCTAAGACCTTCGAGTTGACTGCTCTCACATCAGCATTTCTCATGAGTGCAATGGGATCGATAATGACAAGAGATGAAAAGAGACTTCGAGAAATGACAGCAAAAACTATAAAGGTACTTGGAGGAGATTGGATCTCTAGTGCTGTCACTATCTGTGGTCCAATGATAAAGAAGAGAAATGACGGAAATACTGCTCCAAACAGGGCAAGGAAAAGGATGAAGAAAGTTATTGTTGCACGCCATTCAGACTTTTGTTTTGTTGAATTGATCTCAGCTTCCTGCACTTGGTCAGGTGTAACTTCACTCTTTACTCCGTTTCCATTCTCAAGTGTATTGCAAGATGTCTCCGCTGGAAGGTTGCCAGGAACTATCTTCTTATTGAGCTGTTTTGCCTTACAGAGCAAGATCAAGTAGAGGACCAGCGATACAAGCAAACTAAAGAAGGAAAAAGACACTGTGAAATTCTGAAAGATTTCGCAAGCATAACGATTGTTGCATCCACTTCCCAAAAGACAGAACCAAGTAAACCTCTGGAAGCCAAAACAGTCCAGAATTCCAGTCACGGGAATGAATGCCAGTATGAAGGCCAAGAACCAAGCTACAACAGATAAGGGTATGATCACTTGTTTGCGATATTTGACAAACCAAAATGGCAGAAAGACACTACACAGTCGATCTACGGCCAGCACAAACATGAGGAAGTTACGAGAATGTCGTCCCAAGAGAATAAACATCCCAATTGTGGGGCAAAGAGCAAAATCAAACATCCAGGTTTTGGCCAGAATGCTGGTGATGCCAGAGGGGAAAAGGAGGAGGCAGACAATCAGATCAGCTGTGACAATCTGAAGCACAAGATAGAAGTTCATGTTGTGCAGTCTTTTGTACTTTCCTATCAACAATATCAAGTAGGTGATGAGCACAAAACCGACCACTAGTCCAATGAAGTAGTAGACTAGTTGAATGTATCTGAGCACATCAGTGAGGGTTGGACTGAGGGGCAACGGTGAGCCTTGGGTCTGCAGGACTCGACAACTTGGCCTGGTCATTCCTGTGCCATTGTCTGTAACATTCATCAGCTCACTGATGGCAGACCCAGATCCAGAGAAGGAGTCATAGTACATGTTGTAGTCCTCACCACTAGACATGATAACTAACTAGCTATCTCTTCACTCAAGTATATAACTGTATTAAAACCACTTTTTTTTTTGAAATAAATCCACTAAGACTCTTGATTGTGACCATACTGAGTCATAAATGTGATTTTCCCTACTTTTATTGTTGCTTTACATGCAGGCCAGGGTAATTAATATCATACTTTTTGACTATATAGCTTGCTCATAGTGCTAGTTTCCAACATTGACGTATATATATATTTTTTGTCTATGTGCTGCTATATAGTCTGGCAATGATCTAGACAGATCTGCTTATATATAGCTTGTATGCATGCAGACAGGGCTGCATGCATAATATTGTTAACTCTTTTTTGGGGGTGATCGAGATAATAAACTATATAATATTGCATGTGCAATTTGATCTAAATCTTGTATTTCCAATAAACAATGCTATAATAATTATTTATTATAATCCATATAACCAGAATTTACAAAAAAAAATAAAAAAAAAATGATTACATCAACAACAATGCACTTTAACAATTATTAATATTGTCCTATAATATTTTTTGTTCTTGAGTATTAGACACTGTTGTATGTACACAGATCGAGTCAGTCTATAGATCTGTATCTAGGCACGGAACTGCAGGGAGCTGATTCTAAGACCAATTGAGTCCTTTCCTACCTCAGACACCTGGAGAGGAGAGGAATCACACAAACAAACATACATTCAAATTGAAAATGAATCCAGTAAAAAACAAAAAACATGGAGACACTAATGGCTGATAATTATGAAACAAACAAAATGGTGTTACCTGGCACACTTTACACGTGATGCCCTTGTGGTCTGGCACATAGCAGGTCTCACAGAGAGGGCACTTCTCCTGAGGCTTCCCGCTAGGAGGAGGGGAAATTGGAGTGAACCATTAGTTGCAAAACCTTACATAGTAATTGGTGCAATTTACCATATCAAATGCTTTTCATATACCCACTTATAAGAAGCATATGTACCAATGGCACACACACACAAGGATTCTAGGTTATACTTGTAGATATACATAGGAGCCACTCACACCCGCCCACACATGCATACATACCCCCCACATACTCTGCACACTCACATTAATTATACCTACCGATAAATAGGCTTGTATGTGACGCCACAGATGGCAAAAGGGTTATGTTGGTCGTACATCAACTTCTGAGCATCAGTTGGATTCTTGTCACAAGCTTGAAGGACTTTACGTGTCTACAAACACAAACAAACCATCACAACATCTGTATATATACATGTGCAGCGCAGCAGAACTGCAAACACACAGCAAAGACGCTACTCACCTGTGCTGCTACCTCTGGTTTGGGACCTAGCTCGAGAAGTCTTCTAGCAAATGAGGCAGCTGTCTTGAAGTTCTTCAACTGCAGAGATAGTTCAAATGAGACCATGTCATGAATTTTAGGAACTCGACACTCTCAAACATAACATAACATAATGACCGTAATTAGTAGTTTGGAGAGACAGGGGCTTACTCACCTTGTAGAAGAGATTGAGAGCTGTTCGGAGAGTGAGAATGAGATGGACTGGTTGAAGGTCGCAGTGAGTAAAGTAGGCAGCCATCTTTGAAATATAAAAGAAACAAGAACCATTAAAGATGATGATGATATGAACTTTAAAAGTGTGCTGAACTTCATCACAACATCTCTACATTAGCTTTTACCTCACAGATTCGCTTTTGCTGCTCAAGATTTGCCTACAGAGATTAAAAGAAACAAAACAAATGAAATGCTAGGCCAAGAAGACAACAACTTATACAACCGTACTACCTTAGGCAGCTCTTTACGCTCAATCTCCATTGAAAGACCAAGAATATACTCTTTACAGATCTTTAGCAGCTGCTGGGCCTGTGAATAGTAGTACAAATATTTGACAACAGGTCAAGATGTAAGGAAAATGGGTGCGCGCACACACACACACACACACACACAGTAAAGAGATCACACGATACATGTATTAAGTTCACCTCTGATATCTCACTCTTAGTATCCACCACCAGCAGAGGGACACTAAGGAGAATAGCCCTGAACTTGACCACAGCATCTTGGAACTTCCCAGCTGTAGTCGACTGATAGGCACTCTAACAAACAAGACAAAGAGAGGATACAGAGACATACAAGTAGCAGATTCTATGAGGTGCTCTCTAAATAGAATAGCCAAAACTGTATGAGTAGCTAGCACACATACTGTACATACATGTACACACATACATACATACATTAATATATCCATCTCCATAGATCCATACATACATTCATACCTGTAGCCTCTGGACCAATGAACTCAGTTTCATAGCGACAGCTGGTAATCCACCACGGGCTCCTGCCTCTTGCCTGGAGGGGAAGAAACAGATGAAGAAAAGAAATTTCTGATCAATAGCAAGATGAAGAAGACACATACATGTACTATACTAATACTGATTAAAACATGCAATTTTTAAAGATATGTTTAAAAGATGCGATGTTTTAAAGATATGTTTAAAAATGCAATGTTTTAAAGATACAGTATGTTTAAGCATTTCTTTAGAACATTGTGTATCTTATAAACATAACGTCCTTCAAACATGTTTAAAACACTGCATATTTCAAGCATATCTTTAAACATGCAATGTTTTAAAGATATTATGTTCAAAAGATTCAATACTTTAAAGATATCTTTTAAACATATAATTATTTTAGACATTGCATCCTTTAAACATATCTTTAAAACATAGATATGTTCAAAAGATGCAATAGTTCAAAGATCTATAGGTGAATATAGAATATGCCTCCCAATCTCACTTCTGCTGTACAAGACTTGACCTGTGTCATGCAGTGTCCCATGACTCACCAGTTCCTGTGGGGGTAGCCATAGAGAGGGGGTAGGAGGGGGATCGCTGAGAAGGACGACCTCCCCCCGCTGTAGGACAGCATGAAGTGGGACTTGAAGGGGTCAAAGTTCACCACACCAACTTGGTCGTGAAGAAGCTAAATTCACACACACACACACACACACACACACACAGTCAATAATAGCTAGATTGTGTAAGAATAATTCAGTAAGCATGACACACACACACACACATACACACGCACACACACACATACACACACACACACAACGACAGCTGTACCCACTTACTCTCATGGCCGTCTCAAATGACCCAGCAGTCACATGATCTCCGGCAAGAGGGGAGTTGTTTACCCATACCTAACAAGAATTAGGAGAACCAATCAATTTGTGCAATATGATGACTCCTGGTGTAATGACGCCCACATCGCTTCAATTATCAACAATTTCTGTATCTATGGTGATGATCAATGATGATCTACACTGTAAATAGTGCAAAGTGACTAGATTTCAAATGAATGTGGTATCTAGACGCATTCTTAGCTGTATAATCTCAGTCTAGGAAGGTCGTATTGAGCTGGGATTGGTACCATTGCGATCAGCTTGAAGAGATCTTTCAAATAATATGGTTTTATTACCAGATTTAAATTTAATTTGCTGTATTGACTAAAGGAACATTTGAAAATTTTGTCAAAAATCAGACTGGACCAAAATATATCCATGATTTTTGATGATTTGAACTGCAAAAGTCCCAACCTCTTACAATCTTTGTAAGCCGACATATGAAATGAGAACTTAAACAATTGTCTTACATGGTGGGTACATCAGAGTATTGAATGACCCCTACAATGTATTACATAATCACCTGTGTGGGACTGAACCCCTTTGTGGGGGGGGGCGGTCAAAATATTGAGTGACACCTACAATTGTTATTTACACAATCACCTGTGTGGGACTGAGCCCCTTTGTAGGGGGTACATAGTAACCCTCATCACCAACACCTCCAGCACCAAGGTCAGGCTCCTAATTAAGGGAAAATTGGAAAAGAAATATTGAAATAGTTTCAATTTTAATTAAAGGAAAGCAAAAGAAATAATGAAAATAACTCATAATTCTAAGATGGTATATAACTATGACGTACAAGATCAGCAGGTAGGACGAGATCATCATCGCCCACTTCCCATCCTCCCTCGTCATCTCCTCCCAGGATATCATCATCGTCACCCCCGGCACCTGCGTCTATGATGTCACCAGCTGTAGACATAGGAACGGTGTGTGTGGGTGTGTGTGTGTGGTAAGTTTATAACTACTCATGTTTGAGTTATAACTGGGTATGTGTGAGTTATAACCCTGTATGTTTGAGTTAGCTGGGTGTGTTAAGTTATAACTGGGTATGTGTGAGTTATAACCCTGTATGTTTGAGTTAGCTGGGTGTGTTAAGTTATAACTGGGTAAGTGTGAGATATAACCCTGTATGTTTGAGTTAGCTGGGTGTGTTAAGTTATAACTGGGTATGTGTGAGTTATAACAGCGTACATTCGAGCTATATAACTAAGCACAAGTACAAACTAAGGCACCATCTATTTCTCTCTTCTTCTCTAGGCTGTGCAGTACCGCCTACCTTCATCAATGAGCAGGTCATCATCACCCCATCCCTCTGCCTCCTGCTCCTCAGCCTCAAAGCCTGGCATGGCGGCTGCTGCAGCTGGTCCTTTGCCAGCCACCCCCTCAAAGAAGCCCTTGGCCACCGTTAGGAGGGGCCAGTTGGCCTCTGTCTGCATGATGGCAGGTGGAGGGGCCAGCAGCTTGGCATTGGGGTGGACTTCAGGGAGCTGGGAGAGAGAGAGAGAGAGAGAGAGACAGAGAGAGAGAAAAGAAAAAGTTAGTAATTTTCTCGAGTTGTAGTTTCTATCTTCTTCAGTGTCACACACCTTATCCAGACTAGTGCTCAAGGTTTCAGCGAGAGCCCCCGCCTCCTCTGTTAGTCCATAGGTAGCAGCTGTTAGGTAGGCCAATGAGGCTGTGTAAGAGATGACAGGAAATGACAACAAAAACATCACAAACTTGTATACATAAATACCAGAAAAAATATCAAAATTTACCTAGAGAACTATTGTACTGTATAGCAACAATTGAGGACATTCATAAATTCGATATTTGTAACATTAAAATATGCATACTTTGTCCAACCGCCTTTAAAATTTTAACCCTTTCACTGACATCTCCGATGTAGAGAGTGTTGTGGTACTGACTGCTGACATCTTTACGGATCTCAGCTAAAGAAAAGAGAAACAAAGAAACTTTACAGCTGCTCACAGAAAGGAAAGAAATGGAACTGGTACACTAAGTTACAAACCTATCTTTGTCATCTTCTTCAGCTTCTCTGTGTTCCCTGTGATCACGTAGAGGAAGGACAGTCTATCGAAATTCTTGGTTCGCTGATAAGCCATTTCAACAACCTACGTAGGACAAAGACCAACAAAGATGGAGTTAATGTAAGTCTCTGTAAAGCTACCCACAGCATTGATATCGACACACACCTGATGGTTTCCCTGAGCAAGAGCAGCGGTGGCTAGCTTGTCCCAGCAGGCCTTATCGTCAAGGGTCCTAGCAGCTTCCAGAGCAATCTACAGAAAAGCAGAGAGGGGACGAAGCATTTTGTGATGTGAAGTTATAAAAACAGAGAATTCGAGCATTACACAGGGACATTGTACAGCTGGCTAGCTGGTTACAGCTGTCTTTGTTAATTACAGGAGACACACCTCTATGTTGCCACACTCCAAGGCAAGGGAGAAACGAGTTCTCTCATCTTTCACAAAATGAAGAGCAACCTAAAATGAAATGGAACAAAACAATACTCTGAAGAGATAAGCTTCCACAAGCACTCTAATGCCACCTAATTAAACAACACCTTGTTATAACTCAAACATGAGTAGTTATAAACTTACCACACACACACACACACACACACACTGCATGTGGACAAGATGTGGACGCTAACATAGCTGACCTCTGGGTATCCCTTCTGCTGCAGGTAGGCAATGATAGACTGCCCAACCAACTTGGCATTCCTCACCATATGCAGCACCTACACAGACAACAAGACGAACATAAGTTTGAGTTGTTGGCAGACAGAAAAACAAAATTACAAACTTGTACACCCGTTTTACCAGCACCAACGTCTGACCTTAAGTCGTAGAAAGTTAATCATTAGCTGCTCAAACACTTTCAAGTACATGCAACTAAATTCATAGAGTGTTGAGGACAGGACGTGCGGTTTTGTAGCGAACTAAGTTACTGTCGGGCATCTTATTTTTAACTTTATCAGTTACCGACTGTTCATGTTGTTGGGTCTAGGACTGAGGTATAGGAAGAATTACAGTAGTTAGGAAGAAACGGCCCAACATTGATGGATCACTATGTACTGAGGTGAAGAATGGGCCAATAAAGTATTTTAAGAAGGATTTAAAGCTAGCATATCTCAGTCCAGGAAGGTCGTATGGAGCTGGGACTAGCACCATTGCGATCAGCTCAAAAAGAGCTTTCAAATGATATATAATTTACTAGGTTTTGAGATGTAAGCCAAAATGGCCAAATTTGATAATATCCCCTGACTATAGTCCACGCTTTTTTCACGACTTTAGGTCAAAATCAAACCCATATCAAAACAGACATAATTTGAAAGCTCTCTTTGCACTGGTCACAATGGTACCAATCCCAGCTTCATACGACCTCCCTAGGCTGAGATATTGTATCAAATGTAACCGCTCAACTCTAGCAGAAGAGTAATTTACAAACCATAATATTGATGTGGCAATAAAGATCAAACTACCTCATCATATTTTCTGTTGATGAGTGCCATCTTGAACTTGTACTCCGTTGGGTCTATCGTGAGAATCCTGGTCTTGCACTCGCGGTCCAAGCAGTAGACATTGCTGCCCCTCACCATGGTGATATAGATGGGAAGGTCAAGGGTTCGGATGATACCATGATCACTATAGAGAGGAAAGAAAGGGTTAATAGGAGTAAGAGAGAGGTAATTAAAGGGTTAATAAGGAAATGAAAGACGATACAAAGGGTTAAAAGGGAATGAAAGTGGTCAAGAGTTACTGTTAAGAAAGGGTTAATGTTGATGTACCATTAGAAAAGCCCATTAGCACACATGTGGTTTTTAAAATTTCATAAAATCAGACATAGGGAAGTTTGTTTGGTCTGGCCAATATCAACTAATGTTACAGCATCCAGTGTATCATTGGACCTACCCATTGGAGAGGACGTATTTGATGTGGTTGCTGGTGGTATAGATGAGGACACCATTCTCATCCCACCCAGCACTCTTCAGGCGCATGTTCTCATTCACTGTACACAGGCTCTGGAGCTTACGATTGCAGACAGCAAGAGCTGGGGAGAGAGAGAGAGTGTGAACAAGCTAACTCTTTCATACCTAACTTTATGTGTGTGGTGNTAGAAAGATTCTTTTAGGTTTGGGTTGATGAGAGTCTTTAAAATTTCACGTTCTTCACATACGTCACTAAAGGTGTGAAGTAGTCATTGTGCAGTGGGTACTCACCATCGTGTTCATCATATCTGTCGATGAGGGTGCACATCCTGTAGTCCCACAGCTGGATGACTCCATTGTGGAGGCTGGTAAGGATCCATGGGCGGGTGGGATGGAAAGAGAGACCTGCAGGAGGGAGAAAACCTCACGTAACGACAGCGCCGCTCTTCAGGCATGTGGTGTAGGACAAGGGTACTTGCTATTCTAATTAAACACCACCATTCTTATAATTTCTAAGCCCAAGCTGACCTTTCACACGGTGAGATTTCGACTCGAATTTCGTCAACATGGTATAGATAAGATGTGGCGATCGAGGGATGTGTGCAGATCTCTCTTTGTCTTACAACGACTGGCTTTTCGGTTTGAGCTTCGGTGCCACGGACTTCACCATGTGCCACGTCACAAAGCGAGAGATTTAAGAATGCGGAAAAGGTCGTCAGAGTAAAAAGAAGCAAAATTAAATAGTTAGCAACTCACGCGCGCCGCGCATGGACCGGCCGGCAAATCAAGCTTAAGCGCATGCGTATTAGGTGAATTGCCATGCATGCATAATGTCATTGCTGCCTAAACACTCCTCAGCTTATGGAGTTGAGTTTATGAATGAGTTAATCACTGTCCAGTTGTATATATAGCCACCATCCATGCAGGGTTAATTTAAATCAAATCCCTGTTTTAACAATAATCGTAAATAAACCATAATATTATGACAAAAAATTATTAATAATGACATTATGATAAATTAATACCATGGTACGTATACATGCTGGGTCCTAGAATTAACAAGCTCCTGATCCATGAGCTATATAACCCTGAATGAAACAATAATTTGTTTATCTTTCCTAACACAGAAATTTAATACAATACGTAGTGAATTAAATTGATCTTCTATGAACCCTCTATTATTATATAGCAATATATTGTATATATTAATTTTGCAACAAACTAAGGTAGATAATAATAATATAATATTATTATAGTTGATACAATGAGTGGAAGTAATCACAACGACGTTATAATAATCATGCAATGTTCTAGATTTATGAGAACCTATATACTCATCCTGGTATATGCACATGCACATTAATTGGAACATAAGCAATATTATAATTATAGCTAGAACATGTTATAAGTTTGTTACATAATATAGATTTAATACATACAATACATTTTGAATACAGATATAATTATAACTAGTGCTATAATAATTAACAACACATGCAAACATAACTAAAAATAATTACAAATTTAAAGATAAAAAATTCACTTGCAATACAAATAAATTGTCCTTTAACTATTACACTGTTCTCCTTTTTAAGTCACAAAGCAGCTACCACTAGTTTACATGTAGTTTATGGGATGGTGAAATCCACCCGTCGTCCAAAGGGCCGGGTCAAACAACCAGCTTGAGTTGCAAAATCGGCAATAATGGTGACCGAGTGATCACCACTATCAAGATTGGTCAAAGTTAGCGGAGAAACACCTGTGAAGGAAGAGTATAAAAGAATAGCATTCAAACTAAGTTTTGCCACATTACTATAGTGTTAATCTATAAGGCTAAAGAGCATTACAGGCTGGCCTAAGATCAAAATTATGTTCTGGCTTAGATCAATGATAATAATAACGAAGGCTTTACACAGCTGAATCATTCAAGATGCTTTAGTGTACTTGTTACTATAATATTATTTTGCATGTAAAACCAATTAATCTATACTTTCGTGTCAAGAAACAGTACATGTATGATTTAATTGCATAGCACTTACAGTTATCAAGATCTTCACCATCCACCTCACAGTCAAACTGGTCAACAGTAGCCCCACCATCTGCCTCTGGTCCAGTGCCTTCCCATTCAATAGTAGCATTGTTTCCATCAATAGTCACTCCCTTGTTAATGAGATGAGCCGAACACTGGTTGTTGTCTATAATTGAAAACAATAGGAAGCAGAAAAAGGGGATGCAATTGATGTAGTTTTGTGTGAAACAGTTAGACTGTCTGCTGTCTTAGGTACCTCCTCTAAAAAGCCGCACAATTTCTTGGTCTCCTTGACCACAGAATGGTTTCACCTCGATGAGCAAAGTCCGAGATGTCCTCCTGGTGGCTGCATTGATAATAGTGATGGCATTGGTTCCTTGGCCTTCTGGAGGAGAGCCTGTGAAGACAATAGTACAATAGAGTACTGGTTTACAAGATTTTTCTTTTCAACACTTGCTTAAACAAACAACAAAAAAGAGATCTGTCATAATTTTAAGCAGATTCTATATAGATACCCACGCACAGTAGCAGTATATATGCATTGATGGAGTTGCACTTACAGTCTTGAGGAGCAGCATCAGATGTGGAGCAAGTCAGTTCTGCACATCCTGTCAGAACGTATTCCACATTCAGATCGCTACCATTGGAGTGGGGAGTATCACCAGAGAAACAAAACTCAACCACTGCAAGTATACACCAATAAAACAAACAGCATAAACATCAGTTGATATACAAAACATGTATACATTCAACTTTTTCAGGTAGTCAACATGCATTTAAGTGAATTCAAAAGCACAAACAGCAAGTCTTCACTTCTAAAATGGAAGAACTTACAATCATTATCATATAAGAGGACATTTGTGGAAGGATTTGCAATCTCAGCACGCTCGCTGCTCGATTCCAGTAGGAGATTGAAGCTCTTGCAAGGCTCAGAATCACTGTCATCTGTAATGTTGACTGTAAAGCAATCCTCGTCCTCAGCTTGATTGTCAAAGACAAAGTCGAGAGAGACAGCAGTGTAGTCAGAATCATCTGTATATATGTAGTTTTAAGAAAATGTAAAAGGATGACATTGTGAATTTGAGAGCCAATGCAATAACCATGTACAATGATGTCCTGACCTGTTGTTACGTGTGATGTTTCAACCGAAACAAGCACGTCACGTTCAAACATCCCATCGACAGTGATGGTGTACTTCACTTCACCATCTCCCTCACACACACTCTCGGGCCCAGTCAACACAATGGTCACTATATACAGGCAAGAGCACAAGACACAATTGAGCAACATATTGATTCAAATGCTATAATAGCACAATGCACTCTAAGACAAATTATGAGTCTATAAAGGATTCTGCTCTAACCTGAATCATCATCGAGTATGGTCACAGGTGAGATCCCGTTGTCTCCAAACGTGATAGCATTATCCCCACCATCATCCAACACCAAGAGCAGCATCTCATCATTCTCGTAAATCAAGTCCTGTACTGACTCAAATAAGAAGCACTGCATGCTCACCGTCGCGTTGAATTGAAGGACAACAGAAACGTCTTCATAGTCTTGACCACCACCTAGAATAAAAGGTAAATAATAAATAAAATATTAAAGTATTATGTCCGTTTCTTACCAGCTAGTATACTCTAGCAATATAGGTGTGTGAACTATAAGCCAGTTTTTTACGAGTGATGTTATTTTCCTTGGCATGCATGAGCTTTGGCTAGCCTATTTATATTCTAGGTGTATGAACTATGACCATGCTATTGATGTTTTTTTTTTCAGGGCATGCATAAGCTGTTAATTTACCTATTGCTTCTGGTGCTCCAAGAGAAGAAGAAGAAACACTGACACTAGCGTCACGTTGAAGAGTTCCATCCATCAACTGAACACACACACTAGTGATATTCTCTCCCTCATCCACTTGGTAGCTTTCAAGTTCGAAATCAAACTCAACAGCTGCAGCAGTGATACATGAAAAGATGTTCAAAATGCGTGTGACAAGAATACTGGCACATGCACTGACAGCATTTTGGGAGATTACAAAGCAATTAAGCAGTGGCCCAAAAGACCAGAATAGAGCAGTACTGTGAGCCATGCAGCATGTGTACAATCTTACATGAAAAACTATGTTACAAAGAGTCCTATATTTACAGCCACACACAACACTCACTGTCTGCTGGGTCTTGTTGTATCACAACTGTGGTAGATGAAGGACTGCCTATTGTTACTGGCTGGTCAGCACCGGGGTTAAGCTCCACTGAGAAAGACTCTTCATCTTCCACAATTTCATCATTGATGATTGTGACGGTTCCACATGCAAAATCTCCGATACCATTTCCAGATGAAAACAGTATTTGCTCATTTGTTGTAGATTCAAAGTCTTCACCTGAATGGACACATACAAGTTAACACAAGAACTACACAATAACTTCACGTACGAACCAGCAACAGCATTTCCATCTTGAACCGTCTCAAGAGTCACAAAGACATCTCTCTCCAGACTTCCAGAAGAGATCTCAGCACAAACTTCTCCAAATTCATCAGCTTCTTCGGCTGTTACTTGAAAAGCTTGAGTTATTACTTCCAATACTATACATGCACAGGAGAAAAATTTTGTAACGTACAAGTTGGACAACATTTTATGTAGCTAACATGTGATCATTATACCATCATTATCATCCTCAATAGTAACAGTGGACTCCGAAGAGCTTATGACAACAGCTGGGTCATTCGAGGAAAGCATCACCAAGAACTGTTGATCTGGCTCAACGACATCATCGTTGATGATGTCAACAGAGGTACACTCTTCAGTGCTTACAGCATGGCCTGCGCTAAAGATGATTGGAGAATCTTGGACCCCATCATAATCACTTTCAGCTGTGAAAAAGCATTGAGCAGTTAAAATACTGGTGATTATAATGACATTGTGTTTCAGAGACTCACCAATAGCTGAATCATCGCTGGTCGAGAGCAAGACTTCGACATCTCTCTCTAGTGTGCCACTGTTTAGCTCGACACAAACCATAACAGAGCCAGAGTCCTCTTGGGTAGTAAACGACCGTGAAAAGCCAATATCAACAGCTAAATAAACCAAGGAAGAAGAAAATGTATGCTTAAAAGAACAAACTGCCTGACTATGCACTCACTGTCAGCTGGATCTTGGACTATTGTAATTGTAGCAGATGAGGGGTCGTCTATACTCACTGGCTGGTCAGTACCGGGGTTAAGGTTTACCGAGAGAGTCTCATCAGCCTCCACAACGTTGCCATCATTGATGATGGTGATATTTGCACATTCAACATCCCCCATACCACTACCAGATGAGAACAGTATCTGTTCATCTGTTGTAGCTTCAAAGTCTTCACCTAAAAGGAGAACAACAGTTTAGTATTAAATTTTGATGAAAACTATAGTTATAATCATACACATCTAGATTTTCAATCACTAGTAGCTAATACAATGAATGCACAGTTATAACTAATAGCTATACAAACCTAGCCTCGTACCCAGGCTCTCTCCTTTGACCATGCACTAATGGCAAGGAAAGAAAGAGCTCGGGTACGAGGCTAATACGAACCAGCAACAGCAGTTCCATCCTGAACTGTCTCAAGAGTCACAAAGACATCTCTCTCCAGACTTCCAGAAGAGATCTCAGCACAAACTTCTCCAAATTCAGCTGCTTCTTCAGCAGTAAATGCAAGAGCAGCAAAATTCACTCCCAATTCTATAACAATGACAAACAATTCACAGCAATTAAATGAAACATCTCTTAACATGTGCGGCTAAAACACTGACCATCATTATCTTCAATAACAACAGCTGCCTCTGAAAGAGGGCTGATGACAGCTGCTGGGTCATTTGGGGAAAGCAGCACAAAGAACTGCTGGTCTGGCTCAACGACATCATCATTTATAATAGACACATTCACACATCGAGCTGTCCCAACACTGTCACCAGAAACGAAGACCACGGGAGAGTCTGTGATTCCACCATAATCATTTCCATCTAAACAGAGAGAGCAAAGCAAAACAAAACTAAAATCAAAGAGCAAATAAACTTCCAACAAAAGTATAAGCTCACCAATAGCTGAGTCATCAGCAGTGGAGAGTAAAACTTCTAAGCTTCTTTGGAGGGTGCCACCACTCAGCTCAACACAAACACGAGCAAAATCATCACTTTCTTCGTTAACTTCATACAAGGATTGTACCAAGCTAATGTTGACAGCTAAATTAGCGAAGAAATTGGAAAAATATCTAGTATAATTATCTGCATGCATACACACAGATCTTAATATATGAAGGCCATTCATCACTCACTGTCTGTTGGATCTTCCAGTATGACAATCTCGGCAGATGAAGGGTCATCTATGGTCACTGGCTGGTCAGCACCTGGCACCAGCTCCACAGAAAAAGTCTCATCATCTTCCACAAAGTCATCATTGATAATACTAACACCCTGGCTCTCAACCTCTCCTTCACCACTTCCAGAAGTGAATGTTATTTGAAGACCCACTGTGGATACATAGTCCTCACCTATATACACAACCAAGGATGGATAGATGCAAACCATTATTACATAAGACTGAAAACTACGTATCTATTGCTTACAAATATTATATTTTATACACAAAAGTCCCCCTCACCAGCAATGGCACTGCCATCTTGGGATTGAAGGTCCACAATCACGTTTCGCTCTAAGCTTCCAGAAGAAATTTCAGCAAAAACTACAACAACTTGGCCATCCTCTTCAATGGAATAAGAACTGTTTTGAAACCGGACTTCAAGAACTAACAACAAAGTAAGAATTAAGCAGATCTATAGTAATTGCAAATTGAGACTCAACACAAACTACAACAATTACTTGCTTTTAGATATCGAGCATATGCTAGGCTATTTTCAGAATATTACATGC
Organism: Tethya wilhelma; assembly: GCA_964030475.1. Classification (NCBI taxonomy): domain Eukaryota; kingdom Metazoa; phylum Porifera; class Demospongiae; order Tethyida; family Tethyidae; genus Tethya; species Tethya wilhelma. The sequence goes on along the minus strand of CAXIPT010000006.1, from coordinate 5,350,369 downwards.
ATGAGATCACTTTGTTTCATTACAAGCTCACCATCATTATCTTCAATAACTACGGTCGTCTCTGCAAAGGGAGACAGCACCACTGGATCATATGACCTAACTACAACAGAGAAGCTCTGATCAGGCTCAACAATATCATCATCATTGACGAGCGTGATATTGACACACTGCAAGCTGCCAAGTGCAGCACCAGACAGGAACATCAATGGGGAGTCAGAAAGTGAGACATAGTCATTAGGAGCTGCATAAATAAAGGGTTAAATATTATAATAATATCAAATGAATAATATTGTGACAGAGTTATATTATTGTATTGAGGTTCTTTGTGGCTGTACCTATAGCTGTGCCATCAGAGGTAGAGATGAGAACTTCAATGTCTCTCTTTAACAAGCCTCCTGACAGCTCAACACAAACAGTAGCAACTTCATCTCCTTCGTTGAAGGTGTAGACATCTTGAGCAAAGCTCACATTAACACCTAAAACATAACCAGAAATAAGCAACACAATCACAACACAGTCGACATAATAATATTATAAACCGGTGGATTTACTGTCATTGTCTTCGATGTTGATGATGGTTTCATTGGGGAACAGCACCACAGCGGGATCCCCGGTGTAGATATTCAGAGAGAAGTACTCTTCATCTTCCAAGCAGTCATCATCCAGGATGGTGACAGGCACACACTGTTCATTAGCAGCGACTAATGCAGCTCTCTTTCCCATCGCAGCGTTGCTGCTGAACGTCAAGTCAATTGTCATAATGACTTGTGTGAAATCAACGTAGTCTTCTCCAGCTGATAATATCAAAGAAAAGCATCAGTCGTTCATCAAATTCATTTACATGTACACATATTATGCACATGTACCTATTGCCAAACCATCGCTAGTAGCAACAGCAATGACAACAGCTCTGTCCAGTTCACCCACAAGAACTCCCACACACACCATCACAACATTGTCACCACCCTGTCCATCATCTTCATCTTCAACAAAGGATACCTGGGTAAATCCAATGGTGACAACTGCATGGAGGGAAAGAAACGTGATGCAATTTTTACTTCAGCATGCAGTTTATGTGTGTGTGCTATACCAAACTGAATGCATGCATCTATATAATGTGATCAAAATGGAAGCTATGCCTTAAGAATATTATTTCACATCTGTGAACAAATCAAAATAATCTCTTACCTGCATTGTCGAGAATGTAGACAGGAGCTGACTGTCTGTCCACTTTAACAGCATCGTCTGCGCTTGTGAGGACCAAGGAGAACATCTCTGGCTCCTCAAGAATATCATCCATGATGATGGTGATGTTGGTGCACTGCTCATCCTCTCCCAGCGGAAGGAAGAAAAACACTTCTTCTCCTCCAAAATAGTCCAGAGTATCTATAATAATTTTTTACAGGTCATACACAAGGAAATGTATTTAAAGTTTGGGGTAAGTTTTTTTCCTAGAATACAACAATGAAGACATTAATTTTTCACGAAATTTGTCAATCGTGGATGGGTTCACTGAATACATTAATTGGATTCTAAAGCAAAAGTAAAACTGTGTGTGCATTTGGAGTAAAATATTTCAGTGCGAACAACCTTCAGCAGTTCCTTGCACAGTCAAGCCAATAGCCACCACACTTCTCTCAGTCTCATTCAAAAGTGTCACGCAAACTTCAAGAAATCCTGCAGATTCCATTACAGTATACGACTCTTGGCTTATTGTGACAGTGGCACCTAAAGAGGACGATTGATTTGATTTGCAGTCAAGCAACATATAATTTCAACAGAGGATTATTACAGGTAAATTGCAGCAAAACTTGAAGTGTCCAAACCAACTTACAGTCATCATCTTCAATCCAGACTGATTTGAGATCATCCTTCAATATAACATAGGGATCATCTGTGCATAAACCGAGATTGAAATACTCGTCATATTCCAGAATCAAGTCGTCAATGATTTCAAAGTCAACACAAAGTTCTTCATCAGAGTTGTCAGGAGTGAACATCAAATCAGTAACAAGAGAACCACTATAGTCTCCAGAAACTGCAGTTGGTTATTAAAGAATTACTAATAATTGTTACATACAACAGAATCAGTTAAAAAATTACTTACACAGTGCTGTACCACCCAGAACTTTCATACTGAATGAAGCATTTCGTTTGAGTTCACCAGCACATACTTCTGCACAACAACTAACACTAACAACAGACTCTTGAACACTGCGATGAGTCTCCACAAAGCTCAAGAGTATACCTATTAAAGATAGTGTGTGTGTGTGTGTGTGTGTGTGTGTGTGTGTGTGTATGTGTGTGTTCATCAACGGTGATGTGTGACTAAAATCATAACAAAATATCTTAGACTTACTGTCATCATCTGTGATCGTAACGCTGACGCTTGAGTTTCCAAAGTTCACACAATTTTGACTGGAAGAGAGCTCTACAGTAAACTCCTCTTCCTTCTCTTCAAGACACTCATCGTTGAGAATGGGAATGTAGACACACTGAGTTGTGGAGCCAACACTGAACCCAAAGACTAGTTGTTTTGATGTAGAAACATAGTCCTCTGANATCACCAAGATCTACACGTATAATACACATTTTTTCACAAACATAAGTATCCTAAGCTAAAAAAAACAAACAAAAAAACAAAAAAATAATACACACAGGTTATCATGACTGAATTAATACGTGCATGTATGCATGTGATACACAAAGTATTATTATTATAGGTGTTTTTTTACCCATGGCAGTTCCTTCCACTGTAGATACGTCGATAATCACATCAGTCAGTGGTGCATGATCCAACTCCACACACACAACGGCAGCACCAACATCTTCAGCCACAGAAAGTTCAGTGAAGGTAAATGAGGCAGTGATATCTGTTTGGGATTTGAAATTGATACAAGTGCAGGATGGTAGAGTTAATAACTATCAATCTTATAACTAATGCACAAGACTGCAGTTTATCTAGTTTATCTATCTTTTTTTCTATTCAGATGTGAACAGATCATGCAGGGGCAAAAAATAGGGTTGATCTAGCTCGATAGTTTAGCAAACTAGACTTCTAACTCAAAATTGGTGTGCTTGCAAAAGATCATCATAGCTGACTAGGCCAGGGCCACTCACAACATTGTCATAAGCCCATGGCATATATTACTAAATGCTTACCTTCATTTTGAGGTATAGTTATGATGGTTATGTCACGGCCCAAGTCAGCTGCTGGATCATCAGAGACAAGACATAAGAGGAGTAGCTCAGTGTTTTCCTTGATCCCATCGGTCTCAGTTTCAAAATTGAAGGACATACTTCCACCATGGATAGTATTTGCAAAGCTTGCATCTTGTCCAATGGTCACATTAACGAATGAAAATTGTTGTGAATCTGTTATAATAATTATGCATATACATGCATCCAAAGAAGGTATGGTCAAGTAAATCAATGACCACAAATACATTAATAAGATGATCGGCTTACTTCCAAATAAAATATCAAACACAATTTCAAGAAGAACTTCAACTAGAACTGGCCGTTGCAAGTAACCATCAAACTCGATGAACAGTTGCTGAGGCCCAGCACCTTCCAGAACAGTGTAGCCTTTCTCAGCAAAACCAACAGAAATTTCTAGTGGTCAACAATAATTACATCATAATTTATTATATTATACCGTATTAGATAAAAAATTATAGGAGACTAATGCATGGGTGTTATACTGCTGCAAGAGAGTAATAAATTTTAAGCTTATATATAATCATATACCATCATCATCAAGTATTCCAATGGTGACTGCATCCATAGCGCCAGGAGAAACAGCATCAATTGAAGCACTTTGAATTACAAGCGCAAACGTTTCAGTGTCTTCAACAATATTATCGTCCACAATGATATCAACTTCGACATTCCCACACACCTCCTGCCCTTGCACAGTCATGGCAGGGATGGTCACCACAAATGTTGAAGAAAGGAAATCGTCTGGTGGGACTGAATAAACAAAACATTTTCAATAAAACAATACTACAATAATTTCACAGTGCATAACAATACTTTGAGACTTAAGCTGAACAGTAACAAGCTGTACAGCCATGCAGCTATCCAATGTAAATTTCTAAATACTTAAAGTAAAAATAGTTTTCTCATATATACTTGCTGAAACAGGAACTGTTATTAAGTCCAGGGTGAGTTCACATCCCAAACCACCAGATGTGAGTGTGGTGAAGGTGAAACACAAATTGATAGTGTCCTCCGACCCATCTTCAGGTAAAGAGAATGACATGTCTCCAGAAAATTCAATCACACCCTCTGCACATTGTAATAAATGTGCATGAAGGACATTCTAATTACTATATGTGTACGTGAAAATTCAAAAGCTCACATCTTTATATACAAATGTGCATAATAAAATTAATTATTATATATCACTGTTAAATTTTGGTGCGTAAAAAGAAAGTAAAACTATACACTTTAACAAAGTGTGCTACTGCCACATGTAAACTGTCCCCAAAAAGTATACACTTCACTTAGTGTGCTATTTCCACAATGTCATGGAAATTGTCACCAAAAACTATACACAATTTAACAGTGTATATATACGTAGTTTAGCCAAAGAGGATCTATAGATAGACCGAAAAATTAATGTTGATTAGTGCTGTTGTATGCTGAGTAAAATTCAACTACATTCAATTAGCAATGAATCTCTACAGTATCATACCAAGCCTTAATACAAACCTCTATTCACAGTGCCTGCTTACAGTGCTCAGGCATATGAGTCTATTATGAATATAATTACATCATACTGCTATAATAATAATTATAAGTGTACCATCATTATCTTCAATAGCTACGAGCGTAGAATCAGCAGTGGGATCAACATTGATCTCTGGAGAGGTGCTAGTGATTGAGACAACAAAACCGTGAAAGCCTTCCACGACTTGATCATCAATGATAGACACTGTAGCACACTGGGGGTCATTATCCATGCTACTGGTACCAAAGGTCACCTCTAATTGTCCAATGACAGCAAAGTCAGATCCTTCCGTTGCTGTAACAAATACAAAGCTGATCATAATATTATAGAAAACATGTTCTTAAAGTAATCATACGTACGGTAGTACGTATAGTAGAAATGGGCCGGCTGTCTCATAGACACAATACAAAATGTTGGTCACCATAAAAATCTAGTCAAACAAAATCAAACTTTCAGAGTTGCTCAGAGGCTCTCACTAACAGATTACCAACTGCTTACAAGTCTTGAAACTCGTAAAAAGTTTCCTCAGCACTCGTAGAGAGCGCTAGGGGGAAGCCACCACCACCATACTGTACTGTGTATTGTATACTGTATAGTGTATACTGTATACAGTATACTGTACTGTGAACTGCGTACTGTATACTGCGTACTGCGTACTGCATACTGCGTACTGCATACTGCATACTGCGTACTGCATACTGAAATTAACATAATGTGTGTGTGTGTGTGTGTGTGTGTGTGTGTGTGTGTGCGTGCGTGTGTGTGTGTGTGTGTGTGTGTGTGTGTGTGTGTGTGTGTGTGTGTGTGTGTGATTTCCAAACACATACTCCACAATCTATTATTAGCTATTATTAGCCAAACATAACAATAACTTTGAATCACTGACCATGCATGCATTAATGTAACAGTTATAGTCATTATGTCACTAATCTAAACTTTCCATGACAACAAAACGGTGCCTTTTTGCTTTATACTTGCTCTATGCACTGTAGTTTCCTTTACATTTAGAGCATACCTTCTTCCGATCCCGAAGAACTCAGCATGCAAAAAATCTAGTGCCTAGTGTCACTGTATACTGTGTACTGTGTACTGTGTACTGCATGCATGTATACTGTATACAGTATACAGTATACGCAGTATGCAGTATGCAGTATGCAGTATGCAGTATGCAGTACGCAGTACGTAGTATGCAGTACGCAGTACGCAGTATGCAGTATGCAGTACGCAGTACGCAGTATACAGTACGCGGCACATGACTACTTCATTTTCATTTTTGATCCCTCATTGCTAATTGTCATAAATGGTTCAAAGAATGATCTGTATACTTGAATAGCTAATCAGTATGGATCACATACTAATGGTTCAAATTTGTACCAATCTTATCACTTAGCTAATAAGTGGAACAAACTATGGCAGGCAGGATTAATTTACTGGCCAAGACTTGGGCACAAAAAATGAAGTAGTCATGTGCCGAAATTGAGACCATCCTTGTTCCAGTACTTTTTACCACACTACCCATTCCTACACTGCTTATTTTTTGAAATTTTTACTACTTGTTTTAACTCATTCAAACTATAAATAAATTCATATGAGATCGAAAAAATTACCTTCTTTTAGCCCAACTACAGCAGCCGGTGCTTCTATGGAAAGAGTAGCAGTGACAGGGCATGATATCCCACCGGATGGTATGCCTGAAATCAGTACACAAATTTCCAGATTGTCTGCTTGTCCTTCCATTGCAAATAAATCTGTCATTTCAAATCCAACAGTTGCATCTGGACACAAAAACAACATTCTCCATGTTACAACCCAAGAGATGTATAGACTCATGTAACCAGCCTCTCTCTAATGTTTGCTTTGCCCCAATATGTGCAGAGCAAAAATTAGAGAGAGGCTGGCTACATGAGACTAAGAGACATAATGGTTGACCACATATAATTATAGCAAAAACTAAAACCAAACAAAAAATAACAGTAAACGTACCATCAGCATCATCATCAGCAATAGTCACAGTAGCAATACCAGGGGTAAGAATAATATTAGAAGGTGTGACACCCATGGTTTGCACATTGAAGGTCTGTTCATCTCCCTCCAGCTCTAGGTCATTCACAATGGTGACACTAACACACTGTGGGTCACCACTCATTGTTGTACCAGAGGGGAATACAACGGAGAATGGATTTGGAAGAGTGAAGTCTTGATTAAGCACTGTAAATCAACAAAACACAGACATCAATATGGAAACATGCATGAGCCTCACATGCATCTTCTTCAAAACTAACACATGCAGTAATTAGCTTAAGAATGAAAAGGAAGAGAAAAACAACATTTTGAGGTGAGTGTTCCGAGTTGCCATAGTTCAGAAACTCTGAATAAACTCTCTGTTGTATTGTTGGTACAGTGTGTATTGCATGCTGTGAATTTGAATACTATTTACTGACTAGTTTTTGAGATATCCATAGTGGTTAAATCAACAGTTATGTCACAATCCAGACCATTGGCAGGAACATCAGTGATTTCGAAGCACACTTCCAGAGGGTCTGACTGACCTTCTTCAGCATTGTAGTCTATCTGTAGAAAACTTACAGTGGCAGCTGTTAAAAAGAGCACAAACTTTCATAAATTATACATCCTACATGTGGTTATCACACATACCATTCATACGGCATGAATCTACAGCTATGTGTCTAAATTATTTTATTGGAAGTTGGATGCACTCACTATTTGTATCCTGAATAATGACCTCAGCATATTGGCTGCTAGTTGGCACTTCAATATCAGGCTCAGCATCCAAGTGTACTGTGAAAATATGTTCTCCTTCGATTGCCATATCATCCAGCAAGGATATGTCAGCACATCTTTGCTGGCCCATAAGAGAAGCAAACGTTCCAGCCACAAACGTTAGCGGATTTGGCCCATCTAGAGTGAAATCTGTGCCACTCTCTGTAGAAAAATTTAACTAATATTAATTTTTAGACAACTATTTTACAATCTATACAATAATTAGCCAATATGTCTTCTGGATATACAAAATCACCATAATTTATTATAATTAATTCAAATTAATACACTTACGTGCTTTGGGTCCATCAAAGGCTGACAAAGTTACAACAACGTCAATTTCTGACCCACCAGAAGGAAAAGCTGACAGTTCAACACACACATCACGTATAGTGCCTTCCGCTCCAGTGTACTGACTTTGAGTAAATCCAACAGTAGCATCTACATACATAACAGTACAATCATGTACGCATTAAGGTAACATTGAGTAGGAATAATAAGCATTTGGCAAAATCCATTTGAGCAAAACTTACTTATACTGTGCAGGCATGTTAAGTATGGTACAATATCATGTACTACCAGTATACTTTCAATTGACAACATATACCTGGTAGGTTTTTGTCGGTAATGGTGATAAAGGTTAAAGTTGGAACAGCTGCAATAGTAGCGGAAGGAGGGTCGGTATTTGGGATGATGGCTCCCGTAAATGACTGATCTCCCTCCAGTATGTCGTCAGGGAGAAGTGACACTGGCAGACATGCCTCCTCACCAGCTACAGATCCACTAGTAAAGGTGGCTGTTCGTCCAATGGTACTGAAATCATTATCATTCAGTGCTGGAATCAAAAAACACAGATTATTATATTAAAGACTTGATTCAATACATACTACACATTGCACATGCATCATTCACATGATAAGTAATTCATAAAACCGAACCATTATAACTATGGTGGTTTAGTGAACAAGTATAGTACAATTCATTGAATTCATATATCAGAAGGAAAACAAATTGGAGTTTGGAAATTAATGTTAAACCAAGTAAAGCTAGCCCTGCTATAATCGTGCAAACATACTTGCTGATAAATCCAATAGAGTGAAGGTGACTCGTAGATCAACCTCAATTGCTTTCGTAACAGAGAGGGCAGCACAGAGCATCACTGTGTCACCTTCACAGCCAGTCAAAGTGTCAGTAGTCAATGCAACAGTTGCATCTGTATGTAGAGAGACAATACTAAGACATGGCGTACATATTTGATGATCGCAGGTATAATATAGGGGTCTGATGAGATTAGCAATACTGAGGGAGGATTTGAATTACTTGACTAATGAATCTCTATAGCGTTATTGGAACAGAAAGTTAAGTAAGAATGAATGCATGTAGAAATTGAAACTTAAACTGAATAATATATACCATCGGTATCTTCAATGATCAGGGTAGCTGTATCATCGTTTGTATTGATCATAACAGTATTAGGCTGTGGGGTGACCAGCGTTGCAACAAACGAGTGATCTCCTTCAAAGCAATCATCATCATTAATCTCGACAGGTATACAACCTGGCATGGCAGCTCCGACCTCAAAAGTAGCAACAAGAGACCCAAGCGAATAGTCCTCCGGATCTGTAATAAGTAAATACAATTAATAACATAACTATGCAAAAAAAGTTTCGGCACTTCTTATTTTTCGGCACCCTTAAATTTACTGTACTGCTGAAATTTATATCTAATTTTTTGGCAAAGGTCATCATAATATTGAGCACACATCACACCAGCACATGCAAGCAAAACAATCTCTAGAAATTTGGCAAAGTATTTATTTTGCACCGAATTTTACAGTATTTGGTTTCTTTTGAATTTATATTAGGCCAAGGTCATCATCACATACTAGCTGACCATAATCACAGTGCTTGGCAAAGTTTGAATGGATATATAATTATAGGTGTTCATTTTGTGCCAAATTCTTATAATTATAGAAGATGATTTAATGAGTAACTTAATTATTGTAGAAGTCAAAAAATATTGCACCTATATTATTATACCTGAAGCCAGAGGGCCTGGAGTGATTGTCATCGTAACAGTTGCCTGGGTTTCAAAATTAACCACATTGGGAAATTCAGCACAGATCTCTAGCTCAGCCTGAAGATTTTCATTGGTACGTATTTCATCGGTCATCATTTCCACTGTCACTATAATAATTATAATATTAATAATAGACTGAGCAATGAAATTATTATGTGAGAAAACAAGCAAAATTAATACTTAACTGGAAGAATTAAGTATAAAAAATGTGATATAGACTGAGAGAGACTTGATACACCACATTAAATTTAATGGTTATAAATTATGGATAAATATTTTAAACTCACCATCATCATCAAGAATAGTAACCTCCACACTGTCAGTTACAAAACTGATTCCAGCTGGTGATGTTGGAGGAGAGACTGAGACGGTAAATGAGTGGTCTCCTTCAAAGTTATTATCGTCTAAAATGCTAAAGGTAAGGCAATCTCCTTCTCCTGTTGCAGTTGTTGTGTCAAACGTGTAAACAAGGCTTGCTGGTACATCATAGTCCATGCCTTGCACTGCATTTTTAAAGTGGAACACAAGAAAGTTTGAGTATAAAACATTTTCAAGTTCGAGGGTCAATAATCAATGATAATGAGTGTCATTTGATCATTGTAAAAATGAAGAATAAATTTCCTTATACTTATAGGTGAATATGTAGCATTAAAACAACCCACAAATGTTTTACCTGCAATAGCTGAATCACTTGCTGCTACAGTAACTTCAACATCACATTCCAGAGTAATCCCAGTGAAGAAAACTACAGCACACACTTGAACAGTTGAGTCTTCACCTTCCACTGGGAAATTATCAGGAGTAAGTGGAACTAAGCTGAAGAAGAATGCACTCACTGAGAGGGGAGAGAGAGAGAGAGAGAGAGAGAGAGAGAGAGAGAGAGAGAGAGAGAGAGCAAATTAAATCAGCTTACAAAATTCATAGCTAGTTGGGATTACTCAAGAGTATATTGGACACTAGATAATCAAAATCCAAAAATGCATGCCAAGTGTCTATGCATGACAATCATGATAATACATAGGCTGTAAATAACCATACCATCTGTCGCATCCATGATGTTAACTGTGAGCACATTACGGGTTCCAATTGTATACTCAACACCAGTAGTCGATAAGCTAATGGTGAATGAATGAACACCTTCTAGTGCCATATCAGTAATAATCGACGTAGTCTCAGTTGAAGACTGTTCAGTACCATCACCATCACTTATTGGAAATGTAGTTGTAAAAGTTGATTGACTAAAATCCAGGCTAAGTTCTATAGGTTAGAGAGAAATTAAGCTAAGTCACATGAACACAAAATTCACACATATGCACGCACGCACGCACACATGCACCAACACACACACACACACACACACACACACACACAAACACACACACACAAAGATATCTGGAATATAAATACCTAATACAAGCTTACAAACCATGCAAGTGTTCCATAAATGCATTAATGTAGCAATATACCTGCTTTAGCTCCATCCACAGCCTCAGCTAATGCATTAATAGGTACCATTAGTGTTCCAGTAGCAGGAGTGTTCAGGAGCAGTGTTATTTGAAAGGTGTCCCCTTCGTTCATATCAATGCTGCTATCTGGGTCAGCAAACTGTATAGTTGCATCTGCATGCATTAATTAACCATTAATGCAACCTTTGAACATAGTAATTGTCAAAATTCAGTCATGCATGCATTCACTGGAAAAAATTACTCTCAAGAAGTCAAAAGAAGATTAAGATGGTATTCAATAATGTGCTGCTGATTGTCAACCAAGCCACATCCATGTACTCACCTTCATCATCGGTAATGGTATACTCAACAGAACTATCAGTGCCAATTCCTAGCGTTGCAGGAGACTGACTTCCAGCAACTATTGATACAGTGAAGCTTTGATCTCTTTCAAAGTCATCATCGTTGACTATAGTGATACTTGCACACCCTTCTACTCTTGATGACGGAGTAGTGACAGCGTTCAGGGTTACGGTTTGAGCACCAGATGGATTGATATTGGAAGAAGCAACTATAGTAATGCATGAACAAGTAAGTCAGAGAAGGAACTATAACAGGAGGATACCAATAAGTATATTGTAGAGTAAAATAATGTCATTGCAGTGTGTTAAAAAAAATTGATGTTATATAGCAATAATATAATTCTTAACAGCTCACATGCAAATGTTGGTTCTAAGTTAACCGTAGGGCTTGTAGTTTCCAGGCCAGTCACACTCTCAATGGTGACACAAACGGACAGAGTCTCAGTGTCATCTTCCCTGGTCTCCAATATACCATTCAGCGTTTCACTTGTTAGTACAAGATTATTGTCAATCTCTATAATATTATACAACCAAGTGAATTAAATTTATGCAAATTTCAATATGTATAATTATATGTCAATATAAATTACAAGGAGTGGGGCTCGCTTCGCTCGCCCACTCCTTGCTTGTGTATGTTTATAGGATCAGTTACTATAACTCAAACAATAGTAAGATAAAGTTGATGAGCAAAGCTATGATAATTGTGTATATAATAAATATTCTTCAATGGTCAGTTGGCTAACAACCTTTGCAGTTGAAGCAACACACAACAATCACATCAATACTGGCATAAGCAATTGGAAACTCAAAGGGAAGCAATGCTGCATGTGTATATGCACTGCTTTGTGCCAGTGTTCTGGCTTAGTACTACTTTGCTTTGGCCAGCTCAGCAATTTACCTCATTACGTGACGTCACAGACGACCATTTCCCGACTTCCGCCATTTTTGCAATCAGCTGGCAAAGAAACTCGTTATCTGGCTAGCTGTGTTTCGTGTACAGCAACAGAGAAGCAGACTCCTAGTAGCGAAAGTTCTCCCCTCGCTACGCTTCTTTTGTGAAAGATTGGCTTCTCTTTTATGCTTGTTCGTCGGATCCAGACGCCACTGGTATGCCGTGTCAGCGATCTCAAAAAAAGTTAGCCATACTTGTAGCGCCTGCCATTCTACCCTAGGCTAGTACTATCTAAGCTAGTTCTCTAAGCACACTTTTCATAGCTTGCATTTTTCAAAGTCCAAAGAAAAAGTAGCGTTTTAGCTCGAGGTTGCATCACTTCCGGTGACCCTCCGTTACACACACACACACACACACACACACACACACGGACAAAACTTTGCTTATAATATGACAACAGTGTCTGTCACGCAATAGGCATACATTAATCATAAAATTTAATGGGCATTAAAATTTGACCATTCAGTTGGTCTTGAGAACACAAAGTGAACATAAAAATTATAGACAAGTCTGTGCACATTTGTACTATAGATTTGGATAACAATTGGTGGACATGAAATTTGACAACCTAGACTGTGGTCTTTGACCATCAAACTACTAAACTTAAATTGCTCAGTCATCATACACTTTTGGCTATATTGTATACAACTTACCATTATCTGAAATAGTAACAACAGAATTACCACCTTGGAAGACTACATCAATCCCTGCAGGGTCTGTCCCACTCGCAGCCAAGTTGACAGAAAATGTGTGTAATCCCTCCAAAACAGTGTCATCAACAATAACAACAGTGGGAGAACTTGATGACATATCGTTTAGTATTGTACTTGATGAAAACACTATTTCCAGAGGTGAGGGCAAGGTATAGTCTTGACCTTCAAAAGCTGCATGTAGAATGCAAAACAATAATTCTTATAGTGAATGAGTCACAGTATGTTTTACATTGGAAATAGTTTTACCATATTAAACTGTTGCGTTATAGTATTAACAATAATTATTTTAAATATCAGAAACTACATCAGAGTCATCAAGACACACACAATTATTATACTGAAGATTGAGCTATTTTCTCAGTATTTTCTCCATCTAAATTGGCCTGTCTCCCATCAACAACCTCAAATCATAAATATAAAGAATATCAATACTACGGAAATATCTCACAACAAAATGCAAGATGATTGTGTTAATAATAAAACACATAATACATGCAAGTAAACTGCTACAGTTGCATGAATCCTAAGGGGAGGGGGGGGGGGATTCACGTTGAGTGCAGCACAATCAAGGGCATGCACAATTATTAGTTACAATTCATTAACCTGCAATTCCATCCCCCGTGATATCTAGTGGAATGGTAATGCTTGTCTGCAAACCTCCAGATGGTACTGCTGTGGCTTGGGCTTGAATAACCACATTACCAACTGATTCTGATACTGGAGTTGACGGCACAGTTATGGTGGCTTGGAACAAATTTGCTGAATAGTAGTAGAGAACAAACATAATGATTATCTTTACATTGTATTGTCATGCAGTAATTCATATGATATTGTTCTCAGACAGATTTTTTAATAAATATAATTGTTATAATACATACCATCATCATCATTGATGGTGATGGTAGTACTGCTGGGAGCACCAACAGTATATAAAGAAGCCATTTGGACCAATGATACTGTAAAGCTTTGGTCTGGTTCCAGAATCATATCATCGATAATAGTGACAGTAAAAGTTTCTGTTCCAGTAGCAGTGAATGTTACTTGCGTGTTGGCCAGAGCATCATAATCTTCACCAGCAACTGCATTAGAAGACAAGTTTTACTTACTAATAGAGATTAAAATGTGCATGTAAATAAATTACTATTATAAATTACAAGTTTTAATATTGATCATTACACTTTAACCCACTTACTTCTACAACTTTATTATAGGGTCTTCCCCTGTTTGATTATCTTAAGGCATGCATGCACTGCCAATTACTACTCTACTTACTTTTATGAAATGGGTACTTAGTCTACTTGTAATTATAGTAATCTCTGATATGATTATAATGATGAATTTCTATATTATATTATACCTGCATCTATATCAGATGATGATACAGCTACAACAAGATTTTCCACCAGTGATCCTCCACTCGGTAGTTCTAGTTCTAGTGAAACTAATAAGTTTGATTCAGTGGTTGTTACTAGGTTTGCTGACTGAAAAGTCACAGTTGCATCTAAATAAAAAACAAATCATAATTAATTTTATGATGTTGTTATACAACAAGAAAAAGTTGCATGGAGACTACAATGAATGTTCTTCAGGCAATCTCACCGTCTTGATCCGTAATTGTAAACATTTGACTGTTATCAGAACTGAGAGCAAGAGTACCCGGAACCTGAGTGCCAGCACTGAGCGAGGCAGTGAAATCATGTGATCCTTCGTAGTCATCATCATCTAAGATGGAAACTGAGACACAGCCTTCGTTACCAGATGGGGTGGCACTGAACGTTGCTACTGAGCTAAGTATCGTGTAGTCGTTTGACACCGCTGTATTTGCAAAATTGACAATGAAAATGTGCATGTATATCATGTATATCAAAATAAGCATTGCCTACAATAATATGTATGTGTACCTGCAGAACCATCCACGAAATCAAATGTAATCGTTGCTGATGAAACTTCAATCGCATCAACTCCAGTTATTGAAGCACAAATGTCAATCATACCACCACTATCTTCTGTTACTGAGACAGTAGGGGGACCTACTACAAAAATCTCATTGTTGATCTCTGAAAATAAAAAGGAGAGAGAAAATTGTGAATTATATTAATACATGTGCANATCAAAATAAAATTAATCGAGATTAATGGTAAAGAAAGTGTTTTGATAAACTCAAGTGCCTTACATATTGCTGAACCATTCATAATTTTGACGCCCAATTCAACGTTACGCTTGAGTACACCTTCACAGACTTCAATACAACACTCAACGTAAACACCAGACTCTGGAACACTGTGATGAGTCTCATTAAAGCCCACGAGAACTCCTAAAAAATGGAGGCAACAGGTGCAAGAGTGAAAACATGCGTGTACACACACTATCTTTACTAGACTTACTATCGTCATCAATAATTGTGACAGTTCCTGTATCTGTCATAACATTCACACGCTCCTGTCCTGAAGAGAGCTCTACAGTAAACTCTTCCTGCTTATCTTCAAGACACTCATCGTTGAGAATAGGAATGTAGATACACTGAGTTGTAGGGAGATCAAATCCAAACACCAAATCCACTGTTTTGGGTAAGTAGTCTTCTGAAGCTAAACATCAAAATTGGAATGCATGATTGTTATCAATTATATGCATGATCAACATGCAAATAGGTTACATAAACAGCAATTAACAATGTACAAAGTCTCACTACATGCACTGGTTTCTTCCACAGCAGACGATATGGATGCTTAGTATGACCATATAAGCTATTTTTAATATTGAACTCACCTAGTGCAGTGTCATCATCTGTTACTAATCGAGCCTCCACACTCCTTTCTGTCTGCCCGTTCAAAAGATCCACACAAACTTCAACAACACCCATAGACTCAAATTCAGTGTATGTCACTGGACTTATTGTGACCACACATTCTGCATGTTTGAAAGTGCATGGCAATGTATTAAATATTGACATAATTTATGTCCATACTGTGAATCTTATGTATGGAACACACACCGTCATCGTCTTCAATCCACACTGTTTTTACATCAAAATTCTCCTTAAAATAAACATAGGGATCCTCTGAGCACAAAATGAGTGAGAAGTATTCATCATTCTCATAAATCACGTCATTATTAATGGTAATATCAATGCACTGAGGGATGCCAATGTTGTCAGGAGTGAACATCAACTGAGTTTCCATAGCAGCTACATAGTCTCCAGGACCTGGGTATCAAAGTATATATCCTTGTTATAACACTTAAGTATAATGTGAATAATTATTAGAAATGATTGGTCTTACTTTGGGCTGTACCATCCACAACTTTGACACTAAATGGAGCATTTTCTTGCAGTCGACCTTCACATACTTCCACACAGCAGGTAATAACATCATCAAACTCCTGAACACTGATATGATCGTCCACAAAGCCCAAGACAATCCCTATAGACCAAGGTGACAGGTGAACGAGAGTATGACAATGCACCTCTATCACGATGCTTACTGTCATCATCTTCAATCCACACTGTACTGACATTATCCTTAAATTCAACATAGGTCTCATTAGCGCACAATTGGAGTGAGAAGAACTCATCACTTTCATGAATATTGTCATCAACAATGGAAACATTGACACATTGAGGGGTCCCAATGTTGTCAGGAGTGAACATCAACTCAGTTTCTGCCTCACCAAAATAGTCTCCAGGACCTATAAATTGGAGTATGGCATGCATGGCCTTCAATAACAGTTTATGTAACTACATATAATGCATCAGAAATAAAAGT
Organism: Tethya wilhelma; assembly: GCA_964030475.1. Classification (NCBI taxonomy): domain Eukaryota; kingdom Metazoa; phylum Porifera; class Demospongiae; order Tethyida; family Tethyidae; genus Tethya; species Tethya wilhelma. The sequence continues at coordinate 5,333,541 of CAXIPT010000006.1, read as the reverse complement.
TCTTACTTTGTGCTGTACCATCCATTATTTTGACAGTAAAATTGAGATCTTCTTTGAGTTCACCATAGCAGACTTCCACACAACACTCAACATAACCAACAGACTCTTGAACACTGTAATGAGTCTCAGTAAAGCTCAAAAGGACACCTATAAAGACCAAGGTAACATGTGAACGAGGGTGAAAAAATTAAAATTGCAACATGCTATAAACACTAACCATGATTACCCTGAAATTTTAACATTATTCAAACAATTGCAACAGAATATGCATAGAAATTATTATATCATTACAGCTAAAATTATACTTACGATCATCATCAATAATTGTTATAAATGCTTTTGGTGGTCCAACAATCACACGCTCTTGTACTGAAGTGAGCACTACACTGAATCCCTCCTCCTTTTCATGGCACTCATCATTGAGAATAGGAATGTAGATACACTGAATTGTAGGCAGGTCGAATCCAAACACCAAATACACTATTTTCGGTAAGTAGTCTTCTTCAGCTAAATTCACAATAAGAAAAGGTAATCATCTCCGTGCACAGAATTGGAACAGACACAACTAATAATGTAATTAAAGAATTATTGACAATGAAACTACCTAGTGCAGTCCCTGGGTGTGTTTCCAAATGAGCCTCCACATTCCACTCTGTCAGCCCATTAGCCAAGAGATTCACACAAACTTCAACAGCTCCGATGGACTCCGGAACACGGTGGAATAGTTGAGTAAATATTACCGTGACATCTACATAATGATTGAGCAAAACTAGAACTACATGTGATGTGCGTAAAAGTTTTGTACTACAATTCTACCATACAGCAGTATCACTACTCGATCAGCATGCACCTAGCTTGTCTCACAGCAAATGTTGCAAAGCATAATAATAGGATGAGAAGCTACATGCAGTTAATGCATGCAAAACTGTTCTCTAACACTACCTACAGTATTTATTCCAGTTCAGTGAGATTTATGTACTTTTGAATGTGCCCAATTACTTGCAGGCAACATGCCCCCAGACCCCCTTAAATAGCTTGGTGTCCGATGTTCTTTTGCCCCCCCCCCCCTCTCCATTTGAAATTGTTGTAAATGAAACACTGGGCAAAGGTCATCATTTCCATAACTGCCTAAGCATACGACTTAATGCATGTGCAATGTCAGCATATATTTCTGTGGAAGTCCTATATCATACATGATATTATCTACTGGCAAAATTAAGGCCTTATTAAATTATATTAATTTTAATAGTAGCAATGCTCCATTTATGCACTGCAGAAATCATAATATGATGCAGGCAAGGCATACTGTCATTGTCTTCAATCCACACTTTTTTGATGGCAAAATCCTCCTTGATATAAACATAAGGATTCTCTGTGTACAAAGTGAGGGAGAAGTATTCGTCGTACTCATAAATTAAGTCATCGTTAATGGTGATCTCAATGCACAAAGGTTCTTCTATGTTATCAGGAGTGAATGTTAACTCAGTTTCCAGATCAGCTAGATAGTCTCCTGGATCTGTATATTGAAGTATAGCACACAATTTGAAAAAGAACTAAACAGTGAAATGAAAAGTCTTACTTTGTGCTGTGCCATTCATGACCTTGATACTGAATAGAACATCTTGTTGCAGTCCACCTTCACATACTTCCACACAACACTCAATAACCCCAACATCCTCTTCAACTCTGCGATGAACCTCCGTAAAGCCCAAGTGAATCCCTATTGATAGATCATACAAAATAACAAGTGAAATGAGTTTACACCATGATGGAATATATGCACTTACTGTCATTATCTTCAATCCACACTGTACTGACATCATCCTTAAATTCAACATAGGTATCATCTGTGCACAAACTGAGAGAGAAGTATTCATCATTTTCATGAAGTTCGTCATCATTAATGCTGACTTCGACACATTGAGGGGATCCAAAGTTGTTAGGAGTGAACATAAACTCCGTTTCTGCTTCACCAAGGAAGTCTCCAGGACCTACATGTGTGTTGTGTTACAGAAGATAATCTTTTGATAATTTAGAACAAAACCTCTTACTTTGTGCTGTACTATTCATAAGCTTGACTGTAACTGAAACATCTCGTTTGAGTTCACCAAAGCAGACTTCCACACAACAACTAACACTACCACCAGACTCTGAAACACTGTAGTGAGTCTCAGCAAAGCTCAAGACAACACCTACAGATGGAGGGAAATGTGTACAAGAGCTTAACCTTCTGTCCTAAAGTTCTATATACTTACTATCATCATCAAGAATTGTGACAGTTCCTGTATCTGTCCCAACAGCCACACGCTCCTGTCCTGAAGAGAGCTCTACAGTAAACTCTTCCTCCTTCTCTTCAAGACACTCATCGTTAAGAATAGGAATGTAAACACACTGAGTTGTAGGGAAATCAAATCCAAGCAGCAAATCCACTGTTTTAGCTAAGTAGTCTAATGAAGCTAAATATAAAATAGTAAACAATATGATTCAGCAATCAAATAATTTTATGCCGTTATATACTATACAGGTAATGTGACTGAGTTCTTAATTTTACAGCAAATTAACATTCCCAATTATGAACTAGTAGAAAATTGTATTTTGCACAAGTAGCAATGAACTCACCTAGTGCAGTCCCTGGTTCTGTTACTAAACGAGCCGCCACACTTCTCTCTGATGGCTGGTCATTCAAAAGGTCCACACAAACTTCAACAGCCCCCACAGACTCATTAACTGCATACATCTCTGGATTTAGAGTGACTGTACATTCTGCATTAATGAAAGTACAAAATTGTTAATTCCATTTTTCAACAATCATAATGAAATCATAATGCAAGGAAACACACACCATCATTGTCTTCAATCCACACTGTTTTAATTGTGCGGTCCTCCTTGAAATTAACATAGGGATCCTCTGTGCAAAGACTCAGTGTGAAGTATTCATCATACTCATAAATCATGTCATCATTAATGGTGATATCGATGCACTGAGGGTCTCCAATGTTGTCAGGAGTGAACATCAACTGAGTTTCTGCTTCAGCTACAAAGTCTCCAGGACCTGAGTATTGGATAACAATTAGTATGTCATCATTAAAACATGCACCTAATAAAAGAACTTACTTTGTGCAGTGCCATTCATGACCTTGATACTGAATGGAGCATTTTCTTGTACTCCACCTTCACATACTTCCACACAACACTGAATAACACCAACATCCTCTTCAACACTGCGATGAACCTCCGTAAAGCCTAAGACAATCCCTATAGCAACCAAGGTGACAGGTGAGGTGAATGAGTGTTTGACGTTGCATCTCTATCATGATGCTTACTGTCATTATCCTCAATCCAAACTGTACTGACATCATCCTTGAATTCAACATAGGTATCATCTGTGCACAAACTGAGTGAGAAGTATTCATCATTTTCATGAAGATTGTCATCATTAATGGTGACTTCAACACATTGAGGGGATTCAAAGTTGTCAGGAGTGAACACAAACTCAGTTTCTGCCTCACCAAGGAAGTCTCCAGGACCTGTGTTATGTTATAGTATATGTCCTTTCACAATAATATGATAATTTAGAACAAACTTCATACTTTGAGCTGAACTGTTCATAAGTTTGACTGTAACTATAGTATCTCGTTTCAGTTCACCACTGCAGACTTCCACACAACAACTAACACTACCACCAGACTCTTGAACACTGTAGTGAGTCTCCACAAAGCTCAAGAGAACACCTATAGATGGAGGGACAGGTGTATGAGTGAATGATAATGTACAATATGTCGTAAAGATCCACTTACTATCATCATCAGAAATTATGACAATTGCTGTTTCTGTCCCAACAATAACACGCTCCTGCTGTGAAGAGAGCACCACACTAAACTGCTCCTCCTTCTCTTCAAGGCACTCATCATTGAGAATAGGGATGTAGACACACTGAATTACAGGCAGGTCGAATCCAAACACCAAATTACTTTGTTTGATTAAGTAGTCTTCTTCAGCTAAATATAAAAATTAGAGAAATTTTAATTATAATCATCATGGCCTAGCACTAAAGTCTATTTGTGTTCACCTGAGCTCCCTACATAATTACATGCACTTGTTTTGATGTGGTCATGCACAATACTTATTGGACAAAGACAATGGACTTTTGAATTGTCTGGTAGAATGCACACAAAATTTGCTAATTTAAATATATGTGTGGTGCTTGAAATAATGAAATTGGTGGATATATGGTCAAGTATAGCGAAAAAACTAAAGCTCAAATGAACCCAAATAAACTTTACTCAGTTATTATATATTCATCTTGAACTCACCTAGTGCAGTGCCTGGTTGTGTTGCCACACTAGCCTCCACATACCTCTCCGTCTGTTCATCGGCCACGAGATTCACACAAACTTCGATAGCTCCAATGGATTCCCAATCAGTGTAAGATGTTGGATTAAATATGACTGTGACCTCTGCATAAGTTTTAATTAGGCAGAATTAAAATATAACATATGTTAATCCTTACAAACATTACTATGCAGGCAAGGCATACCATCGTTGTCTTCAATCCACACTGTTTTGATATCAAAACCATCCTTGAAGTTAACATAGGGATCCTCTGTGCAAAGACTCAGTGTAAAGTATTCATCATATTCATAAATCATGTCATCATTAATGGTGATATCAACACATTGAGGCTCTGCAGTGTTGCCAGGAGTGAACATCAACTGAGTTTCCAGATCAGCTTCATAGTCTCCAGGGTCTGTATATCAAATTACAGCACATAATTTGAAAAAAAAGCAAAAAACAACTTAACAGTGAAATACACGATAAGTCTTACTTTGTGCAGTGCCATTCATGACTTTGATACTGAATGGAGCATTTTCTTGTACTCCACCTTCACATACTTCCACACAACACTGAATAACACCAACATCCTCTTCAACACTGCGATGAACCTCCGTAAAGCCCAAGAGAATTCCTACAGATCAAGGTGAAGGATGTATGAGCTAGTATAATTATGACACAAAAAATTTATTCTTACTATCATTATCTTCAATCCACACTGTACTGACATCATCCCTAAATTCAACATAGGTATCATCTGAGCACAAACTGAGAGAGAAGTATTCATCATTTTCATGAAGATTATCATCATTAATGGTGACTTGGACACATTGAGGAGATCCAAAATTGCCAGGAGTGAAAGTCAAGTCAGTTTCAGGAAGAGCTTCATAGTCTGATGGATCTGTAAATGGTAAAATGTATAAATAATTTGACCCTTAAAGGAAGTGTGTCTCTATATTAGTGCTCTTTTTGGTACTAAAACCAAAATTTTGAGGTTTTGACATTCTATATAATATGATCTTTTGTGACATTTTTTACTTTGTTTCTATAGTGTAATCTGGGTACTACTTTTGTAAACTAGCTCCGTGTCTGTACACATATTACATGTTTATCAACAAAAACTATTACAAACCTCAGGCATTCTATTTTTGGTAAACAAAAATGGTGCTTATAATATAGTGACACAGTTCCTTCAATTCTCAACAATGGGAAAAATATAAGGCCACTCCAATAAAATGTTTAGTTTCTGGTTGAGTAACTTTTTGAGCAGCACGCTGGCATGCGGGTTATTATTGTTATTATTAAGACACAGGTCCACTGTTTTAGAAGCACAGTAAGTACTTATTTCAAGTGCACACACAGGAAGTATATAACTTGTATGAATAATAATTCTTCAGCAAGTTCTGAAATTGCATGCAGGCGGTTAACCAGAAACAGAACATTTTATTGGAGTGGCCCAATGGGATAGTTCATACTTTGTGCTGTACTATCCATAACTTTGACAGTAAATAGAGCATCCCGTTTGAGTTCACCACTGACAACTTCCACACAACAGTCAATAACACCAGCAGACTCTTGAACGCTGCGATGAGTTTCCTGAAAACTCAAGAGAACACCTACAGAAAAGATGGATGGAGGGCCAGAATGGTACATGCAAGCAAGCAAATGTCACAAGTATGTCCTTACATGCGAACTGTGTTTGCATGATTGTAGATGCATGTTTTTCTTTAGTTACGATACGTTAAGGCACAAGGACAAGTAATACTAACAATATTGCTCATTTATATTCTGCTTAAAGATCGAGCCTTACTTATACACTAAGTTTTGCTTACTGTCATCATCAACAATTGTAACCGTTACTGTTTGTACATCAAAGAGCACACACTCTTGAGCTGAAGAGAGCTGTACTGTGAACAACTCCTCTCTCTCTTCAAGACACTCATCGTTGAAAATAGGGATCTGAACACACAGGCTGATAGGGAGCCCAAATCCAAACACTAAGTCTCTTTGGAGTGGAAAGTAGTCTTGAAAAGCTAAGTGGAGTATTGGTAAAAAAAAAAGATTAAACCAGCAATTGATCGATATCGATCATTACGTGGAAAACTTGCAAACATATTTTTTTACATAGAATAATTACCTGTAGCAGTTCCTGGTGTAGTTGATACACTTACAATGACATTAATTCGTGGAGTGTGATCGACCTGAACACACACTTCAATAGTACCAGCACTCTCAGGCACACTCAGGTCAGTGGTGGTAATGGTTGCAGTAATCTCTGTTGGAATATACAGGCACACACAGTAAACGTAAGAACAAGATTTAAACAAGTATGAGATACATATTCACCAGGCATGCATGATCAGATGGCTAAAATCAGTACTACCGTAGCAGGTAAATTTGGCAAATTGGCGAATTCTTCTTTAAATCGCAAAATTATAAATCACCAAACAGTTCTATACACACGTGCGCCCATATAAATAATGTAGTATGTGGAATTAAATTGCCAAATTAAACATTGCCAATGAAGTTAAGATGAGAATTCACCATAAGCCTGCCAAAACTACCTGCTATATATTAAGTAAAATTATAGTGTTGAACTCAACGCTATAATGCTAACCTCCATTGCTTGGAACAGACAGAGTGGCTAGATCACGGACAAAGACAGCAGCTGGGTCACTGGACTCGAGGATAAGGAAGATGATCTCTATGTTTTCCTTGAAGATGTCTACAATGGAACCAGTAATATCAAAACATGTCATTCCACTGTGTACAGAGTTTGCAGAATTGGCACCCGCTCCAATTATCAGAGTTGTGACTTGAGAGCGCTGTGGACCTATATACAAATTAATGAAACCAAGAACAAACTACTTTTAATGATTATAAATTATTCAAAAAGTATATTTACTACTATGGTTTTAGCAAATTTGATAAAGTGGATAAGAAAAGTTATCAATGACTGTGCTATAATTTACCTCCGTTTAGTATATCAAATACAGATTCCATAAAAACGTCAACGAGGACTTCACGTTCCAAATACTGTCCATACTCCACACAAATATTAGTCTCTGCACCTTCTTCAGCAGTATACTCTCGGTTAACAAAACTTACAGTCACCTCTGTCAGAAATTTAAAACAAAATTAATTGATTGATCAACACGCGATTGCATACTGTATAGCACAAAATATTGGCGGAAGAAATTTTGTGCATTGTCAAAAGTTTTATGTTTGGTGGTAGTGCATTCAGCAACAAGTGCAGAGTGAAGAAGGCTCTTGAGCCGGAATGTCTCATTATATAAAAAGTTTATCTGCTACAATATATAAGCTCAACAACCTTCAGTTAATAACTGTACGTGCATGCACAAAAAAGACTGTTTCACGAATTTAATATTGGCAGTCATTACCAAAACGACCAATCTGCTAACATTAAATCGCCAAATTTTGTGCTCTACGATATAGAATTTAAGTAAAATAAGAATACTACACTTATGGTACTGTAATTATACTTACCATCATCATCAAGTATCCCAACAGTAACATCAACCTGTGGGTCTCCAAAAGTCACCCTAGCAAATGAGGCACTAGAGAGTACAAGAAGGAAGGTCTCAGTGTCTTCAACGGTGTAGTCGTCCACTATAAGGCCTCCTACTGAGAATGTATCACAGACATCTTGATCTTGTGGAGTGTTTGCAGGTATAGTCAAATGAAAATCTCCAAAAGTATAGTCCTCTGGTGCCACTGAAATGAATAGCAATATTAATATAAAAAATCCTAAAGTCTAATAACCATACAATGTCATAACATTCTACACATTATAGGCCCGGAGAATAATGTCAAGGATATCAATTGCATGAACTGTAATACTAACGTACATGCAGTTGCAGTTCCTGGTTGTGTTTCAAAATGAACGTCAAGATCACACTCCAGGCCTCCAGATGGCAAGCTGGTTAAAGCCACACACACCATAATATCACCAACAGATCCATCCTCAGGGAGGGAAAATGATGTAGTACCGGAAAATTCAACCACACCATCTATGTTATTGAATCAAAATCACAAGAAAGGGTATCAATTGCATGAACTGTAATATGTCAAGTCAATATCAAAATCATAAGTACTGATTGCTATAGCTTATCCAACCCCACAATGGTCAATCCATACACCTCACCATCATTGTCTTCGATGGTTACAAGAGTGGAGCTAGCAGTGGAATCAATATTGATCTCTGGTGAGGTGCTGGCAATTGATACTCTGAATTCATGAGGGTCTTCCAAGGCATCGTCATCAAGAATAGACACCATAGCACATTCTTGATTACCATTGACACTACCAGGAGCAAATGTGACCTCAAATGGATCAGAAATAATCGTAAAATCAGATCCTACAATTGCTGTATCACATGACAAAGGATAAGATGTACTTAAACTTAACCCACAAACACAATGGACCATGCATGCAAACAACACTCACCTTCCTTCAGGGTCACAGGTCCACCAACTGACAGCATAATAACCACAGGACATGACACACCACCAGCAGGTATGTCCGAAATACTGACACAAATTTCCACATTGCCTGCTTGACCCTCCATTGCATTGATTGATGAAGTGACCATTCCAACAGTGGCATCTACATACAACAGCAATGGAACATGGAATATGCATGTTAGAGACTTAATAAATTGATTAATAATCATATGTACCATCATCATCATCATCAGCAATAGTCACAGTAGCTGTATCAGCATTAGTATCAGCAACAACATTGGCAGGAGAGATACTCGATATTTCAACGGTGAAGGTCTGTTCATCTCCCTCCAGCTCTTGGTCATTCACAATGGTGACACTAGCACACTGTGGGTCACCACTTGCCATTGTACCAGAGGGAAATACAACGGAGAATGGATTTGGAAGGGTGAAATCTTGATCAACAACTGCATTTTTAATAAAATGATGGCAATCATAGTAGTACTTGCTCAAACTAAGGACAATAAAGAATTAATCAGAAAGAGTGCAGTCACAAATTAGAACTGTATACTTTGAATACAAGATGGAAATGTTGATTTAAAGTATCCTAACAAAGAATGGGTAAACAAACATAATACCAGTTTTGGTTCCATCTGTAGCAGTCAGTGTAACTGTGACATCACACTCCAAGCCGTTGGTAGGTACATCAGAGATGACAACACACACTTCCACAGGACCAGACTGGCCTTCTTGGCCATCGTAGGTTAGAGGGGAGAACTCAACAGTGGCAGCTGCAATCAATCATTACATAATGAACATGCAATATGCATGACATTGTATGCATTGTCTATACTCACAGTTCACATCTTCAATGTTGACAATAGCATATTCTGTAACCACAATTATACCAGCAGGCTCAACAGCTAAGTGTACACTGAAACTGTGCTCTCCTTCGATTGCCATATCATCAATGAGTGAGAAGTCGGCACACTGTTGACTGTTGATGAGAGAACTAAAATCTCCTGGTATAAAAGTCAAAGAGTTTGGTCCAACCAGTTCAAAATCAGAGCCATCCACTGCAAACACGGATATACACAAACCATGACAATCAGTAGTACTGTAGATCGGGNTACTCATGATAAAATTGGTAAGTAAACAGAGAACATGTATACTTATAACTATTAAGTTACATTACCTGTTACTGTAAATTGAGAGTCTCCTGCAATTGACAGACCCACAGTTGCTTCAATTTCAAGTACATTTGCACCCTCAAACTCAGCACAGATCATTATAATATTATCATTCTCATCATCTTCATTGATATCCTGATTTCCAGTCACAATACTTACAGTAACTGTAAGCATACAGTATCATAAGTAAAATTCTTACTGTAGGTCTATGGCATATACTGCTGAGTTACATTAAATGACTGACCAATTTCATTATCAAAGATTGTAACAATGGCAGGTGTAGCAGAGCCACCAATTCCAGAAGGAGTTGATGAAGACACAGATACTGTAAAGGAATGATCTCCTTCAAAGTCCATATCATTGACAATATCAATTGTAATGCAAGGGCCTGTTCCAGTTATTGTAGTTGTGGAGAAAAAATATTGAAGAGGTGTTGAAGGAGAGTAATCATCTGGATCATCTGCGATAAGTGCGTAATATTCAATAATGTACTATTATCTCATGTATAAAACCGTATAGCGGGTAAATTTAGTGAGAATTAAATTTGGCAAATTGGTGAATTGTTATTCAAATCGCCAAATTAAAAATAATTTGCCAAACAGTTTCATACACATGAACACGCATATAAACAATGCAGCATGCAGAGCTAAATCGCCAAATTTAAAATCACTATAATATGTGAATTCACCAAATTTTAAGTTACCAGCTATACAGTATAATAATTATTATGGTAAACATAGCCACGGTAACCATGAACATCATTGTAATGTGGTCTAAAAAGATTGACCGAAATATCGAGAATCATTATATCATAAACTCACTTGCTTCAGCAGTGGGCACAACATCAACCATTATGGTAACTTCACACTCCAGTGTTAAACCACCGGTTAATTCGACAAAACTACAAATATCAATAGCATTATTCGTGCCTTCAGTAGGATTTGCATGTGGTGAAAAGCTGAACATAAAATCATCCGCTGTAAGAGAAACAAATGTAACATTATATTGTATCAGTAAAGGCATGAATATGTGCATGGTGAACACAACATTGAATTGGTCAGTTGCACTAATAGTTTTATGAGTGAATTAATTTTATGTATGAATTAAATTATGGAAAACATAACACACTAGCCAATATTGAAAGATAAAGAAAGAATAGTCTATATGCAACTAGCTGAGTGTAAGGCTAAGCATGCAGCTCTTTTCTATTATACCATTTGCATCCATGATAGTGACTGTAAGTACTCTATTAGTCCCAAGAGTATAGCCTCCAGCTGTAGCATCAGCAGGATCCAAAGTCACAGTGAATGTTTGGTCTCCTTCCAGAGCATTGTCAGTTAAGATAGATACAAAACTTGATGTTGAATGAAGGCCAGACATATCACCAATCATAAACTGAACAGCGAGAGTGCCTACATCAAAGTCTGTGCCCATCACTAATATAGTGTAAACAAAAGCAAATAATGTTAAAGAACAAGCTACTGGTTTTACATGCAGTTATTACATGCAACGTTTCTTGTGATGCATATATAATTATATTTCACCTGATCAAAGACGCCAATGTTATTCAGAGTTGTTAAATGTTACCTATATAGCTAACATATACTATATAACGTCATCAAGCTACTCACTTGCTTTGGTTCCATCAACAAGAGTCAAAGTCACATCAAAACCCACTAATAATTGACCACCAGTAGGTGTTGTCAGTTCAAGGTCAATCATAACATTGTCTCCCTCAGTCACAGTCAATGTGGTGCTTGGAAATTGTACAACTGCATCTAAACATTATGCATACATGAGCAAAATTAGTGAACTGCATTAGCTATAGGTACAAAAATAAATACAATGTCAATAGATAAACAACATCGCATTTTCTGACACTAAATCTATAGTTAATGGATGCATAATGGTTACGGTACGTACCTGCATCATCAGTGATAGTAATCACAACTTCAGAATCTCCAAATCCCAGCGTGGATGGAAATGGGCTTCCACTATCTGTTTCCAAACTCACAGTAAAGGCGTGATCGCCTTCATAGTCATCAGTAGGCATATCATTAACAATCACTACATCAACAGACCCTTGTAGTTCACCACTAGTCATACTAGTTGAATCAAATGAGACTACAGCAGTTTGTGTGCCACCATCAAAGTTAACATCATTTAAATCTGTAACAATGTATAACAAGTAAAACAACCATGATAATCATCACAAATCACATAGGCATAGCTATATACCAGTGTTTCCTCCAAAGAGGGGTAGGGGGGGCTCCCCTCTCCTTTCAAATACCTCTCTTTCCATACAAATACATATAGAACTACTAATTTTCAAACAATTTCAAGCAACTCCACCCACCTCCCCCCCTCTTTACTTTTGTTCTGGGAGAAACACTGTATACTCATCACAACAATTATTATAATTATCAGATGAGACTTAATCGATGAAATACTTTACACGTGTACCTGCAAAACCACCATCAAATCCAAATCCCATCATGACGGATGGTAATTGACCACCAGGAAGGTCACTTGAAGTCACATCGGAGATAACAGCAAGAATTGTAACAGTAGTTCCTTCTGGTGTTTCAAAATCCTCATTGACAATATTTATATCATTGGAGCTATCTGCATGATTAATAAGTTAGAAATATGCATCAAGTTATGTTATAACATGAACTAGGCAAGTCACCACAATAATAGATATATACATAAACTTATATGAAGTTTCGAGTAAATTACTGGTAAGAGAATTAATGTACGATTGTAAAGGAATAATAAACCATCAGCACGGCAAGCAACAAAAAAATCATTGAATGCGTGCAGGTGTAAATGCCACTAACAACATGTACATGCACTTGCATAACATAATAGGCATATGACAGATTACATACCAGCATCCATTATGGTCAGTCCAACTAGCGCTGGAGAGCCAACAGTTATACCAATAGTACTTGAGGGAGCAAATAAAACAGTAAAGGATTCATCAACTTCTAGAACCATATCATCATCAAAGCTGAAGTCCACACAGGCAACATCTCCAACTGTATATGGAAACATGAACTCTACCTCCTGAGTTGCACCCACACTAGGAGAAAGTTGCGTATAGTCACCAGATTCTGTAGTGACTAAATATACAGATACACACTTATGTGAGTCATCATGCAATTAAACCACGATTATAATATTATAATCTTACCATCTGAAACAGTGAACGCTACTGGTATAGATGTAACCATTCCATCAATTCCACCAGGTAGCATTTGGATCTCTGCACAAGCTTGAACTAGTGATGTACCCTCAGGTTGGGATATACCAGTTGGGTTAGCAACTACTATAAAGTCAGTAGCTGCAAAATGCATGAGTATATTGTATAAGGTATACAGACAAATCAGTCATCTTTGCTAAAGAGAGATTATCAAATACAGTAGAACCTCAATTATCCGAAAACTTCGGGGCACAGGCTAATTTCCAGCGTTTAGAAAACTAAATTTGTTTGGATAACTGAAGCGATAAATTATGGTTGTTTTTGCTGCTCTATAGCCCATAGCAGTAGCCACAATAGTTTTACTAACTCCTTAGAATCTCAGAACACAGGTAGATTGTATTTTTCCTCAATCAAACTTGAATAATGGTAACCACATGCACAATTATATAGGCCTAAAGCTCGAAAAGTGGACAGAGTCTGTTTGGATTTGACCGAAATTTGGCCTTCCAGGCTTCCAGCTCTGTTCAGATAATCGAGGTTCTACTTTAGTTTGTGAAGAATGTGGCATAACACGACACAATATTCCCAGTACCGTATTACTGGGTAGACAGACATGGCACGGATGGCCCATTTAATTTAGCATAATATTAATATTCACACAAATAACTCTGAAAAAACTGAGTGCTTGTTACTAAAGGGCTTTTCCTTCTCTTTTGAACAAGCAAGCCTAACTAAACACATGGCTTAAAACCATGCCAATGGCTGTTCAAGTATGCAAAGAATTCTTCCTGTGGGCAAAATGAAGGACTTGACATGGAAACAAGAGTATTATATGCAACACACAGAAGGATTCTTTACACACTTGTGTCCTCAGGAGCCGATACATGCAGTGGCTGGGTTTGCAATTACCACAAAATCAACAGCTGTAATAATAGTCACATGATTACTATAATCAATTTTACAAATTAACAAATAGTGCATGCTCTTTTGCAAGGAAAAATACAATGAGCATGCAAAGTGTGACACCATACATACATAACCTGATTAATTATTGAAGATGGGATTAATACTTACATTAAAACTATACACACATTATGCCAGTCACTGACGTACCATCATTATCTGAAATCGTGATTGAAACTGAAGTAGGAGCAATTGTAACCCCTGAGAGACTTGCAGATGCAATACTAACAGAGAAGGATTCATCAGTCTCAAGCATTGAATCATCCTCTAATGAGATGCTGGATGTCATTGATGTTGGAAGAGCTCCTGGCATGAACATCACTGTAGTAGGCATACCAAAGTCAGGAGGCCAACCAAGTTCACCTGGATTCAAAAGAGAGAATCATTATAATTATAATAATATTGTCATACAAACAAAATGATATTAATTTTGTACATGACTTTAAACACTACAAATTCAAGTACTGCATGCAATATTGAGCCTCTATAACTATACTATAATTATACACTAACTGAACACATCAAATTTTAATTAACAATAAAGTCATAGTCTCACTGGCTGTAGCGTCCACAGTATCAAGTGTTACAGTCAACATAGTGGCAAGATTTGTAGTACTTCCCATCGCAGTGAGAGTCACAGTAACCATAGCATTATCACCCTCAGGAAGACTAAAGGGAGATGGAGCTTGAAGATCAACCATTACACCTGAGTCAAAATAGGAACATAGATGAAATACAACAATGCATCGTGGATGCAAAATTTGTCATGAAAAACATTAATTGATTCCGTTGATTACATCATACCATCCACATTCTCAATGGTAACAAAAGCTGATGAAGGAGATCCAAGTTCAACAGGCTCTGTACTTGTAGGGGCAGCAAGAGAGACCATGAAACTCTCATCGACTTCAAACAAAGTGTCATCATTAGTGTCAATCATGATACAGACCGTATCCATGTCATCACTGGGATTAGGAAACACTATACTGAGATCTCCAGGTATAGCGTAGTCAACATTTTCAGCAGCATCTGCATGTATGCATTATTGGATACAAAAACATGTAATACTATAGTCTGTAATGAAGGGTTTCACATGCACACGACTATATGGAAATATTTCAGGAATTCATTCTGATAGACATAGAGAAGACATTTCTAACTTTGTGGCATGCATAATTATTATCTCCACCCAATGAGGAACTGGCCTATACACATTTTATCAGTTCAAAATAGGAAATCATGAGCATGCATTATCATATAATCATGACAATCTTTAAATGGAATCCATTAAGGTTTCGGGGTACAGGCAAATTAATTGCAAGACCGCACTGCACATTATTTAGCATATAGCAAAAACTGATCATTGCACAGTACGTGCCAAGAGTTTACACACTAGTTCAGCTATAATTTATGCTACTCTAGGCTGAATTTGGTTGTTGGCACAAGTTTAGCTAACTAAATTGAAGAGCTCAAAATTTAGCAAATTTTTGACATCAAATATTTGCAACAGTAGGCTTAGTGGAGTGAATCAAGGCAGACAGCAGAAATCCAACTGTAATTGTGAGGGTCTAGCGAAGAGTTATTAAAAAATCACTTACTTGCTTGGGAAATATAGTGAAGTTTGTTGATTCTTGACTCACGCTAAGGTCTGGTCTGCTCACTGTACGAGTGTTTTGTTCATTTTACTAAGCAGTATTTCACAAAACTCTTCGCCAGTCCATAGTCAGTATAAAAAACAAGCTCTGAAAGCACTAGAGCAAAGATGAACTGCCTTATCTATGGCTATGTTTGACGTAAAAAATTATATGGCCACCATTTTAAACTAAACTGATACCAATTTTGACGAAAAAATTTCGTTTCGTTTAATTAAATGCAAACGGTATCCCGAAACCTTAAGATAATCATACGTACGGTAGTACGTATAGTAGGAATGGGCCGCCTGTCCCATTGACACAATACAAAATGTTTATGATCAAACAGGCAGAAAGTTTCTGAGACACTCTGGAAAGAGTGCTGGTGAGAAGCCACAACAGTGCATTTTTGTTCATCTTCCTTCCTTCCTTCCTTCCTAACTGACTTACTTGAACGAGATTTTCAGACAAACAAAAGGCATTGAGCCAACTTTGACCATATAGTGGGACTTCATTTCATGCACAGTACGTCCGTTTCGACTCGTTTGCTGGCGAAAAGGTAGCAAACAAAATCTAAGCAGCTTAGATACTCTTCATATAAAACCACTGTACTTTATTTAGCCATTTTAATGTAGGTAAAGGTCGTCAATAGACCACGTGGTTGCATGCATATAATGCGCATGCGCATCAAATGTACACTTCTGCTGAGAGACTGATTAGGCTCTGCTGTGTGATTGTCTCCATCCAATTGAGCACCTTAGTGTTTAAAAAAGTGAATGAACAAGTATAGTAAAAAAATTTTATAAAAATTAGAAGTGTAGGAATGGGCAGTGCAGTAAAAAGGAATGAAACAATTAAGGCCAGTCTCTGAATTTCGGCACATGACGACTTCATTTCTTGTACCCAACTCTCATACGTTACTGTGTACCTACATTCTAGATGCTTGTTACTTAGTTTATCTAAATTAATCAAGTAATTGCTTTCATTGACTCATGAGCGAAATGGCTGATTGAATGATGGAATTCGAACTTGCAATTGATGGCATTAAAATGAAGTAGTCATGTGCCGAAATTCAGAGACTGGCCTTGTTTTATTGCTTTTTACTGCACTGCCCATTCCTACACTTCTAATTTTTATAATTTTTTTTAATAATTATTATATTATCCCAGACACTATGCAAACTTTCATCATTATTTTACCAGATGGTGTTAGGATGAACATTGATGAGACTTCAGCATTGGACATTGTTGCACTGCCAGCAACATTCAACACAGCACACACCATCACCATATTATTTTCAGTGACTGTGTAGGATGAGGCATCCAAGTTGATATTCAGTGCTGCAGCATAAGAAGAATAATTATTAACATAAAGTGCATTGATGGATGCAATACAGAGAATAAGGGGTGAGAACCAGAGTGGCCTAACTCTGAGTTGACTCCCTAAACTCTGATATACTTAAAGTTGTGCTTCACAGATGGAGAATTTTCACTGAGTAATTTTATATTTAGAGCATTTTGATAGAAGGGGATCTATGAAATTTCCCATATTTAATTTTTGGATAGTCCACTTTGGTTCTCAGCCCTTCTAAATAAATAATACATAACTTTCTTGCAGAGTGACACTGCGTGATCATGCATATACGATTGCAGTTACCATTATAGCACTATAGAGCACATACACACATTATAAAGCAGTGTTCACCCCAGAAATTTCTGATAGCTAGGTACTACTCTTCTTTCTCTTTGAGTTCTGGCTCACTAGCTACAAAAGTATTGCATTATTTCACTTCCATGCAGCGGCATTCTCAAACCAGATGGGCTTTAGTTGATTTAGGACACATCAATTATAAAACGGGTATTAAATTTAGTGTTTTTAGCAAGAAGCAGCAAAAACGCTAATTTTAATACTTGCAAAATTTAAATTTAGTATATTTAGAATCAAAATAGTTAAAATTAGTACCAGTCAGAAGTGGTTGGCCCCCTAATCGATAAATTAAGTATACTTGCAAACAAATGTACCTTTAGGTATGTATAGATTTAATGGCAGCATGCATGCATTTACTTGATCTTTATTTCATGATAATAACAATTATGCTATAATATAGCATGATTATATTAAAGTAAAAGAATTTAACTTACAAGCATCATTGTCTCTAACATTCACTGTAGCAAGATTCTGATTAGATGTAATGCCTGCTGGCAGTACAATCATAAACACAAAACTCTCATCATCCATATCAGCATCTTCTTCTAATGCTGAGAAGACTGTCACTGGAATATCAACATTTGGATTAGTTCCCATCGGAAGATTAATAGTTCCACTCGTTGGAGAAATATCGCCAGATGCTGCAAAGAATAGTACAATCAGAGGTTAATTTTTGTATTATATTTATTTATTTTTGTACCTATATTTGCTACAAGTGATGAGACTACACACACTAATCAATATACCATCAGGTGGTGGAGACGAGGCAAAAACATCAATGTCAAAATTTACTGCTGCACCCAAGGGTAAATTATTCTCAGTAGTTATTTGCACAATCAACTCAAAGTTATTATCACCCTCAGTTACTTCATAAACATTAAGTGGCAGTGGTAGGATGAAACTGATAGCTGAACGTGGAAAGAAGCATGTATACATCACATGTCATACTAATATTGATATAAATGTAGCTGAATTACATAATTATAATGTACAATAGTCTGACTCATTGAAAATCAAGAAGTAAACTTACTTTCCAGTGCTTGTGCAAGAACCGTATTGCTTTGTGCAACAAACAAAGCTGCTACAGCAATCAGTACTGGTAGAGAAGCCTTCATCTCTACTGCAGCACTAACAATATCTCACAATGTCTAACAGCGATAAACTACACAGCTAATTGTATATGCACAAAAGTCACTTTATAGAGACAACTATTGAAATATAGGTGTCAGACAGTGAGCTCAGTGGAAATTATCAGCTTATGTAGACATGAGAGGTGCAGTGATGCATGCAAGAGAAAAACATGCATGTACTATATGGGTACCGTACCTTGCAGTGAAGATGACTGAAGAAACCCTTAATATTCATTACAAAACACTCTTCAGTTGCTCCCATGCATATCTCTCAATATTAATGTCTATATTTTCTTTCACACTGCATGTGTATGCACACACGTATGTTCATGCATGAATTTACTAATTAGAGGCCACAATTAAGCAATAGTTTCAGAATAAAGAATCATGAGAATAAAGTACATGACTTTGACAGTGCATGATTGCATCCCACTGATAGTAGTAATCTTCACATGGGATCAAGCTAAGCAGTTACAACTCTATAGTTATAATGCCTCAATTCACTGGCTTGGGATATATACATGATACAGCACAAAGTACTTGGTCCATATATACCATACTTAAAGCATCTTTACAAGTATTATTATAATTTATACAAGCTATTATTATATCATAACTACAAATTGCCATGAGTGGACTCCAAGCAATGCCATACTTAATTAGAACACAGACAAAATCAATTCAAGAACCCTTAGACAAGTGCAGAGCATGCATGTTTATACTAGTGGATCCATAATATTATTGAGTGAAGCAATAGGGTTGCTTAGGTATACATGGGTAGACAAGTGTGTGTGAGCTCTGTGTAAACAAGCTGGGCCAACATGTATCTAGCAAACAGAACACAAAGCACATGCACAATTAATATCATGGGACAAGTGTGAATGTGCATGGCTGTTATTGCTGAAACACAATTAGATGCGCGAGTATACAACTTTACAAAGCTGGTATAATTTTGCAGATTCTACATTTCTTACTGTATTATATCATATCTGACAATTTTCTTTACTCTTATCAAACACCTAATCTCAGTTATTACCTATAAGAATGCTCTAACAACCTGTTGATCCTGTTTTCCAAGCTATCTAGTAGATCAATGCTTGCAAACTATGGTTCTGTGCATGGCACTTGAAGCAACAATGAGATTGCCTGCATGTACTATCCCGAGTATCTGAATACAATTGTGGCAACAGAGGTATGATCTCAATTTGAGAATCCCTATGCATTATTAATCATTGAATTTTGTTTTGGAAATTGTTTACATATGATACCCTACACGCACCCTCATAATTTGATTAACGAGAATCACCTCACGTGCATGCACAAAAACAAACCATGCAAGTGATTAAACACTACACCCCATATAACAGTGAATATGAAGACTGCCGATGAATCATATAGGATTACATTGAAAATGTCAAAAAGAGAATGGCATTAACTGTTACGAGACTTTTGTAGCCAGCTAGGTATCTGCCACACATGAAATACTATCCGTTGCACGCCAAATTGGTTTGTGAACACTAATCAACAAGTAATCAATCAAACATCACATGACACTATGATGAATTGACAACATTGCATTGTGGTGGTCTATAATTAATGGCAAAACATCAACAACTTGTTTCTGCAAGGATCATGGTCACATGCACTTGTAAGCACAGCACTCCTGGATGCTCATCTCCCCAAACTGAATAAGCACTAGGACTAGTGTTATATTGGTGTAATACTCAATGTACGAGTTAACTCTGGAGTGTATTGTCTTTAAGCTATAAGGTGCTTGCACATACGCCCACACAATTTTTTGGTCTGGATTGCTAGAGGTGTATCTTAGAAACCGTAAGAGATACAGTGCTGCAATAAACTCTACATTAATAGCCCATATACAAAAGTGTACAGAAAAAACAACAAAGTGTCAACTGTTCAAGTGTGCAAGTTTTACAAGCGACATAAAATATGAGCTAAAAATTGATAAAACTCACCATGCATTTGATTTTGCAAGCTTAATTCTTGGTTGCAAGCACAACTCTAGCAGGCAAAACAGCTGAGGAATGTTTTCAAACCACGATGCTTGCAAGTTCAATTTTCAAACATGACATCATTGTCTATATAGTTTTTGCTTAGATATCGGACAAAAACTTGGCCCTCTAAAGGAAAGGAAAGGTCAGGGAGTACAGAGTTCAAATTTGGTTCAATTCTGGAAAACAGTATGTGACTTTTTAGAAAAAACACTGACAAAGTGCCAAAAGCCCAAAAATTTCTTCTTGACAGCTGCTATAAAAGAAACACTGTTAAAAGATCCTTGTACTAGCACAAGAGAAAGGTAAAAGAGCTGTGCACTTCTTCACACACACACACACACACACACACACACACACACACACACACACATTCCTGTGTGACACACTAGACATCCTTGAAGCAAGACCCAATATCATGATGTTTTATGATGTCATGATGGCAAGGCAGCACATAATTCAAACGATCCTTATACCTACTATGGTTGACTATAATAGGAAGTACTCATATGACTTCTCAACAAAAGCCAAAGAAGAGATCAATGATAATACTACAATGTCATATCACATGCATTTCATGATACGTATTATAATATGTTTTGTACATAAGCATCATTCATAATATTATAGCCTAGCTCATATATAGTCTGGCTTTGTAAAATGCATCGATATAATATAACGGATACACTATATAAACAATTCATAGATGCATGAACAAATCAGTAACTCAACTCACTGTCAGTGCCTTCAATAATGAGATGAGCTGAACACTGATTGTTGCCTGAACACGCAATATATAGATTTAAAGGTTAAAATTAATACAAATGAGCTAATAATAGTTTTGAAAAGTACCGTATCTGAAGAGACGTGTAATGTGTGATAGTTTGAGATTCCTGTCCAAAAAATGTTTCAATTTCAGAGATCGAATTTTTGTTACAAGATGAAGCATCAAAAATGGAAACAAATTAAGTTCTTTCCAAGTCCTTCAGGTGGAGAGCCTGTAATATAAAATAATGAAATGCTAATGATCACAGTATTATAACAACCAACTCACAATCAAATTCTTTAATTTACTGTCATCAGTTGAATAGGAGACATTGGCACATCTTGCCATGGTGAAATTGACTTCAAGCTAGAATCTTTCCATTAGAGTGTAGAGTATTTCCAGTAAAACTAAACTTAACCGCTACAATTATATGCAGATAAAAAGTGAAGTGAACAATCACTAAGCTATAGAGTTGCACGCTAATCCTGGTCAACTCCACCATAGCTGCATGTAAATACATTAAAGATTGACTACACAGTTAATGTTACTATAGTCGCCTATCACTCATGCACCATCATCATCATAGAGGAGTTAGTTTACATAATTCTGAATCTAAGCAAGTTCATTGGATGAGTCCAACTATATAGAGGTTGAATCTCTTTAAAGGCTCAGAATTATGATCATCCAATATGGTGATGGTGAAACTCTCCCAATTTTTATCCTCTTTTTCAAAGATAGAATCAAGAGACACAGGAATGTAGTCACAGTCATCCACAACCAAACAACAACAACATGAGCAAAAAGGAACTTTAGCTTTAAGTTCAGAAGATAATATGCAGTGGTAGATAAACCAGTCATAACATGGACTGTTCTAACATAGGCTAAGATTTTATGCGTATTATGACTATGCCCACACACACACACACACACACACACACACACACACACACACACACACACACACACACACACANAACAATCCTTATACCTACTATGGTTGACTATATATGAAGTACTCATATAACTTCTCAACAAAAGCCAAAGAAGAGATCAATGATAATACTACAATGTCATATCACATGCATTTCATGATACGTATTATAATATTATGTTTTGTGCATAAGCATTATTCATATAGCCTAGCTCATATATAGTCTGGCATTATAAAATGCATTGATATAATATAAATACAATATATGAACAATTCATAGGTGCATGAACAGATTAATCAGTAACTTAACTCACTGTCAGTGCCTTCAATAATGAGATGAGCTGACCACTGATTGTTGTCTGAACATGCAATAGGTTTAAAGGTTAAAATTAATGCCAATGAGCTAATAATAGTTTGAAAAGTACCGTATCTGAAGAGACGTGTGATTTGTGATAGTTTGAGATTCCTGTCCAAAAAATGGTTAAATTTCAGAGATTGAAATTTTGTTACAAGATGAAGCATCAAAAATGGAAACAAATTAAGTTGTTCCAAGTCCTTCAGGTGGAGAGCCTGTAATATAGAATAATGAAATGCTAATGATCACAGTATTATAACAACCAACTCACAATCAAATTCTTTAATTTACTCTCATCAGTTGAATAGGAGACATTGGCACATCTTGCCATGGTGAAATTGACTTCAAGCTAGAATCTTTCCATTAAAGTATAGAGTATTTCCAGCAAAACTAAACTTAACCGCTACAATTATATGTAGATAAAAATTAAAGTGAACAATCACTAAGCTATAGAGTTGCACGCTAATCCTGGTCAACTCCACCATAGCTGCATGTAAATACATTAAAGATTGACTACATAGTTAATGTTACTATAGTCGCCTATCACTCATGCACCATCATCATCGTAGAGGAGTTAGTTTACATAATTCTGAATCTAAGCATGTTCATTGGATGAGTCCAACTAGAGGCTAAAGATTAAATCTCTTCAAAGGCTCAGAATTATGATCATCCAATATGGTGATGGTGAAACTCTCCCAATTTTTATCCTCTTTTTCAAAGGTAGAATCAAGAGACACAGGAATGTAGTCACAGTCATCCACAACCAAACAACAACAACATGAGCAAAAAGGAACTTTAGCTTTATGTTCAGAAGATAATATGCAGTGGTACATAAACCAGTCGTAACATGGACTGTTCTAACATAGGCTAAGATTTTATGCGCATTATGACTATGCCATCCAATGAGTGTGTGTTTGTGTGTGAGTGTGTGTGTGTGTGTGTGTGTGTGTGTGTGTGTGTGTGTGTGTGTGTGTGTGTGTGTGAGAGTGTGTGAGTGAGTGAGTGAGTGAGTGAGTGAGAAAGAAAGAGAGAGAGAGAGAGAGTTAGTGTGCAAATGTGTGCATGTCTGTGTGTGTAAGAGCATATTATCGCGTAAGGCAAATGAAACTAAAATAATATTATGATAATGAATCAATTGGATCATCGCATAGTCCTTAACGGATAGAAATTAAAAATTGAAGAAAATTACAGTTTCTAAATTAAACTAGCTATGGCTGAACATTGAAAATGAGTTTATTGCATGTTTAAAAAGTTTCAACAAACATATAATATTATATCTAAAGCTAAATATGCACTGCATTAATAGTCTTTAATAGGATATGTAAAATTTTTCACAGAGACTTACACCTCAATGTCAAAATTAACCCGGCGTGCAAAATTTCGCTGGTTGCACAGCGGCTGACTGCTAACATCAGCTGAGATGACAAGGACGTATGAACCAGTTGACAGCCCAGTCAATATAAGAGGTGATGAACCTGTAGCAACAAGACATATATTGCATGGCTCGAGGTGTTAATACCAATGGATTAACATTTATAGGGTATACAAGTCATGTAACTGAATGAAGCTGTATACTTACAATCAAAAGCTTGGTCCCCATCCAGTGAACAACGGAAAATATCAACAGTAGCTCCACCATCAGCTTCTGGGCCAGTACCTTCCCATTCAATAGTAGCATTGTTTCCTTCCACAGTCACTCCCTTGTTGATGAGATGAGCCGAGCACTGGACATTATCTGTTGTTGTTGAGTGCAATATATTATGTACAAGTCACCAGTGTGACAATAATAACCATTGACTTTGTACACCAGACATCTCATACCTGTTCTGAAGAGACGTGTGATAGTCTGCTCAGCTTGTCCACAGAATGGAGTCACTGTTATCATCAATCTTCTAGATGTTAGTCGACGAGCAGCCTCAAATATGGACACACGACTAGTATTAGAACCTTCAGGTGGAGAGCCTGAACATCAAAAGGGAATACTATTCATCATACACTGCATGCATGTACATGGATAATAATGTCAACAAAAGGTCCCACACATGCACATGAAATGTTTTCACGACAAGTCATAAGAGAAACTTTGACACTTACAGTCCTGGTCTTGAGTATCAGATGTGGCACACGTCAGTTGAGCACATCCTGTCAGAATGTACTCCACTTCCAGAGTGTCACCGTCAGAGTGAGGACTATCACCAGAGAAACAAAACTCCACCTCTGTGTGAATGAAAATCATATAAGTTATATTGTTTCATGCACATGTATAGCATAGGTAGGCTGGTATAATTTTAAACATGCATGATGTGTACAGTACCGTCATCATCATATATGAGCACATTGATGGCATTGGGCATCTGCACCATAACACGTGGATCACTAGAGCTGAGTTGAACGTCAAAACTCTCACAAGGCTCCGAGTCATCGTCATCTGTTATGGTGACAGTGAAACATGCCTCATCTTCCAAGGGGCTATTTATTTCAATGTCAATGGTTGTCACAGGAGTGTAGTCAGCATTATCTGGGAAGGGGGGGTTGCAGAACAATGATTTTCAGTAGATAGTGAAATGTTTGGTACATGCCATAATTTTGTCATTTCAACCAATTCAATAAAGATTAACTGCCATAGGTTAAATTTTCTGCTTAAGTTTTGCCACTTGCTGTAAGTGACAAAAGCTTCAGAATCCAAATTGACAGCATCAAATAATTTATCATAAACTAACCTGTTGTCACATCAACAGCATTGGCTGAGGCAAGAATGGTACCTTCGGCCTCAGAGAGAACTGTGACTGTGTATTTGAGTTCACCAACTCCTTCACAAACATTTTCTCCAGGTCCTGACAGGGAGATGGTCACTGCAAGGGATTGTAGTTTACATCAGATACGAATGGAGCCCACTCAAAAATAAGTGCATTAAATTGTGCCACTTATTTAGAATAACCTTAATTATCACGATAATCATATATGATTTTAATACCTAAATCATCATCGAGTATAGTCACAGTTGCCTCCGTACCAATAATGACAGCACTGTCTTGTGAAGATAGCTGCATGGATAGCAACTCATCGTTCTCGTAGATGGTATTATCAACTGTCTGAAAAGTGACACACACTCTAGACTCTGTGTCACTAAGAAGAAGATTTTCAAACACATCATCAAAGTCTACACCACCTCCTGTGAATGAAAAGATAGTCAAGTTAAAATTTTTCTGAAACAAACATTTCAGAATGAAAATATTATACCAATTGCTCCATTTTCCAACTCCAAAGAAAATACATTGACCATGACGTCACGTTCAAGACATCCACTCTCTACCACAACGCATATTTCAACAGAGTCCCCTTCAGTGACACTGGGGTTATCAGACTCAAAACCAACAGTAATCACTGCAAGCACAGAAAGAAACAAGAACAAAATAATTACTAAATTGTCATCAAATACTATGAGGAAGATAATACTCCAGCTCTGTATATTCTACTATTATACTTGAATACATTTACCAATGTTAATAATTATTGTTATAACTTACTATCAGCTGGATCTTCAAGTACTGTAACATCAGCAGTTGATGGTTCTATTACGGTCACAGGCTGGCCAGCACCTGGCATGAGCATAACTGAGAAACTCTCATCATCTTCCACACATTCATCATTGATGATCATGATATTTTGACAATCAGTATCTCCCATGGTGTTACCAGGTGTAAGCATAAGTTCTTGAGCATCAAGGGCATCATAGTCTTCTCCTATAATAATGTAATAAAAATGCAACTAATACTAAGTATTCACAATAAATGAATCACATTTTGACACGACTTTAATCTTTACCATCAATAGCAGTTCCATCTTGAGTTTGAAGGGTTACAAAAAAGCCTTCTTGCACAGTCCCAGCACAAATCTCAACACAAACTTGAGCAATTATAACAGACTCTTGAAACTCGTAGTCACTCATTTCAAACTTGACCTCTAATTCTACAAACCAATGAATGACAATGAAGAAAAAACAAGTTTAAGTCTTGGTTGAACTAAAACTAGTAAAGTAGTCAGCCTACCATCATCATCTCTGATCACTACTTTAGTTTCCTCAAAAGGATCGAATTGAACTGGATCATTTGCACTCAAACTGACAAAGAATTGTTCCTCCAGTGGCTCAAGTATAAGGTCATTTACAATAGTTATATCACGGCATTGTACTGTGCCAACAGCCTCACCAGACAAGAACATTACAGCCAGGTCATTGACTTCTTCATAATCACTAGAAGCTGTATTGTGAGTAATTGAAAATCCAGAGTACACATATATAATACTATTTTAAGCTACTATGAGTATCGATAATAATATGTGAATCTGCACTTACCCATAGCAGTACCATCCCTGGTATTAAGAAGAACTGTGATATCTCTCTTCAGTAGCCCACCAGTCAGTTCAACACACACAGAGACAGTTCCATCACTTTCTTCTTCAACAGTGTAACAGTTCTCTTGAAAGGACACATTAGCAACTAAAGAAACCAAAATAGTACAAAGTAAGACTCCTATAAAGTGGATCAGAACCAAACTTACAGTCATTGTCCAAGATGTTGATGGTGGCTTCACTGGGTGAGAGGATTACATCTGGATCGTCAGTTGAAAGATTCAGAGAGAAGGATTCTTGGTCTTCTACACAGTCATCAGCCAGGATGGTGACAGGCACGCACTGTTCGTTGCTTGCAATAGCTTGTGCAACATTGCCATTGAATGTCAAGTCGATTGTCATAATGACTTGAGTAAAATCCACATAATCTTCTCCAGCTGAATTGAAAGACAAAACGGAATAATTGTTATATACTTAACTTCAATATATGTTCCTGCACATACAAGCATGTATGGATTGAAACAGCATACTCACCAATTGCAGAGCCATCGCTGGTAGCGATAGTGATGGCAACAGCTCTGTCCAGTTCTCCCTCAAGAACTCCCACACACACCATCACAACATTGTCCCCATCCAGTCCATCCTCTTCACTGAAAGAGAACACTTCTTGAGTGAAACCAATGGTGACCACTGCAAGTTGAAAGTGAAAAGGCAAAACTTAAAATTCAATTTTCACTCTCAACAATGTATCAATGAGGTTATTACTTGGGTTGTCACTAATGAAGACAGGAGCAGACTGAACAGCAACTTTGATTCTATCGTCATTGCTGGTAAGGATCACAGAAAACATCTCTGTTACTTCAAGAATGTTATCAATTTCTATTGGAATGTTTGCACATTGAGTCCCTGCTTCACTGAAATCAAATGTCATAGAGGTCCTGGTGTAGTCAATGTCTTCTGCAAGTGGTATATATAGTAACAGTATAATGATTCAGTATCAGATTAGCCAGCTTTATTCATCATAATATTATGGTGTTCACCTTGTGCACTGCCTGGTACAGTAAACAGAAGAGCCTCAACATTCTGCTCCACTTGACCTGTCAGAGTCACACACACTTGAACTGATCCCATTGACTCCATAACAGTGTAGGACGGTTCACTTATTGCAATTGTGACACCTATAGTAGTATGCATACTTGAATAAGCTATTGAGCATCCTAATCCATGCAGTCAAAAATGTCTTCAATGATGTAGGTAGCTACTCACAGTCATCATCTTCAATCCACACTGTACTGAGATCATATTTGACATCAACATAGGGATCCTCTGGGTACAAGCTCAGCAAAAAGAACTCATCACCTTCAAGAATCGAGTCATTAACAATTGGCACACGTACACATTCACCGAGTTCAAAATTTTCAGGAGTAAACAAGAATGAAATAACGGGTGAAGAAGGGGAGTAGTCTTGTGGAGCTGTAAATTAAAATACATCAAGATATAATGGTGAAATGGTAAAAAGTGTTTGATAAACTNACATTGAGTCCCTGCTTCACTGAAATCAAATGTCATAGAGGTCCTGGTGTAGTCAATGTCTTCTGCAAGTGGTATATATAGTAACAGTATGATGATTCAGTATCAGATTAGCCAGTTTTATTCATCATAATATTATAGTGCTCACCTTGTGCACTGGCTGGTACAGTAAACAGAAGAGCCTCAACATTCTGCTCCACTGAACCCATCAGAGTCACACACACTTGAACTGATCCCATTGACTCCATAACAGTGTAGGACGGTTCACTTATTGTGATTGTGGCACCTATAGTAGTATGCATACTTGAATAAGCTATTGAGCATCCTAATCCATGCAGTCAAAATGTCTTCAATGATGTACGTAGTCACTCACAGTCATCAT
The DNA here is from genome assembly GCA_964030475.1 of Tethya wilhelma. Lineage (NCBI taxonomy): Eukaryota > Metazoa > Porifera > Demospongiae > Tethyida > Tethyidae > Tethya > Tethya wilhelma. The sequence goes on along the minus strand of CAXIPT010000006.1, from coordinate 5,304,594 downwards.
CTTCAATCCACACTGTACTGAGATCATATTTGACATCAACATAGGGATCCTCTGGGTACAAGCTCAGCAAAAAGAACTCATCACCTTCAAGAATCGAGTCATTAACAATTGGCACACGTACACATTCACCAAGTTCAAAATTTTCAGGAGTAAACATCAATGAAATAATGGGTGAAGGAGGGGAGTAGTCTTGTGAAGCTGTAAATTAAAATACATCAAGATATAATGGTGAAATGGTTAAAGTGTTTGATAAACTGAAATAGCTTACCTAGTGCTGAACCATCCTGAGTTTTGACACTGAATTCAACATTTCGTTTAAGTTCACCTTCACACACTTCAACACAACACTCAACAAAACCATCAGACTCTGGAACACTGTGATGAGTCTCATTAAAGCTCAAGAGAACTCCTACAGATGAAGGCAATAGGTGGCATATGAGTAAACAAACATGTATGAGCATGCATGCTATCTTTACTATAATACTTTAGCCTCGTTCCCGGCTCCCCACTCTTAGTTGTGCTTTTTTGCAAAAAACGCTAAAGGGAGGGGCCTGGGATCAAGGCTATAATACTTACTATCATCATCAACAATTGTGACAGTTCCTGTATCGGTCATAATTCTCACACGCTCTTGTTCTGAAGAGAGCACTACAGTAAAGTTCTCCTCCTTCTCTTCAAGACACTCATCGTTGAGAATGGGAATGTAGACACACTGAATTGTAGGCAGATCAAACCCAAACAGCAAATCCGTTGTTTTGGGCAAGTAGTCTTCTAAAGCTAAACATCAAATTGGAGTAATTGTTATACTTAGCTGCATACATGATCAACAAACATATATCACACGATGCACAATTAACTTATGATAAACAAGTTTCTACCACAGAATGGCAGTAGAAAAAATCGAATATATAACTTTCTAAATATTCCACTGATTTTTTAAAATTTCAAGCATTATTGGAAAGCACTCATTTTCCCCATTCTTTTGGTTGCTTTTTCAGCTTCCTATACATTACCAGTCAAAAGTTAGTTACTTTGCCCCCATGAAAAGTATAGCATGAATCTTATTTTTTTACTTCTGGTGGTATTTTCAAACCAGATGGACTTTAGTAGGAAAATACAGTAGAACCTCANCACACACACACACACACACACACACACACACACACACACACACACACACACACACACACACACACACACACACACAAAGATATCTGAAACCTAAATACCTAATACAAGCTTACAAACCATGCAAGTGTTCCATAAATGCATTAATGCAGCAATATACCTGCTTTAGCTCCATCCACAGCCTCAGCTAATGCGTTAATAGGTACCATTAGTGTTCCAGTTACAGGGGTGTTCAGCAGCAGTGTTATTTGAAAGGTTTCCCCTTCGTTCACATCAATGTTGCTATCTGGGTCAGCAAACTGTATTGTTGCATCTGTATATGCATTAATTCACCATTAATGCAACCGTTGAACATAGTAATTGTCAAAATTCAGTCATGCATGCATGCACTGGTAAAAATTACTCTCAAGAAGGCAAAAGAAGATTAAGATGGTATTCAATAATGTGCTGCTGATTGTCAACCAAGCCACATCCATGTACTCACCTTCATCATCAGTGATGGTATACTCAACAGAATTATCAGTGCCAATTCCTAGCATTGCAGGAGACTGAGTTCCAGCAACTATTGATACAGTGAAGCTTTGATCTCCTTCAAAGTCATCATCATCGACTATAGTGATACTTGCACACCCTTCTACTCTTGATGACGGAGTAGTGACAGCATTCAGGGTTACGGTTTGAGCACCAGATGGATTGATATTGGAAGAAGCAACTATAGTAATGCATGAACAAGTGAGGGAAGGAATTATAACATGTAGGAGGATATCAATAAAATTAATAATTATATTAATTTATATATTTTAATAAATGTCATTGCAGTGTGTAATGTATAAGTTAAAAACAAAATTATAGCGTGAATCTTATTACTATTGACAGCTCACATGCAAATGTTGGCTGTAAATCAACCGTAGGGTTTGTTGTTTCGAGGCCAGTGACACCAGAAATGGTGACACACACGGACAGGGTATCGCCATTATCTTCAACGGTCTCCAAGTTGCCATTCAGTGTTTCACTTGTTAGTATAATATCGTTGTTAATCTCTATAATTTTATTGCAGAAGAAAGGGAATTTACACAGTTTACTTATACAAAAAAAAATTACATTATACATAATAGAATTGGCAGAAATTAGTTGAGAAAATAAACTGTTGAAGACATTGATAGCCATTAATTAAAACTTGATGTTTAGTCCACAAAACATAACAATGAATGGTCTATGAATTAACATCATTACCTTTGGCTATAGAATTGGTTTATTTAAATTTAATGACCAAGATTTGATTCCTATAGGCACTCCAAGAATCTTTATTAACACTTAGTTTGCTGGTATACTTCAGTTTTCATCAAACGATCAAAAATTTATTAGATGCATCATGCAATATTTTGTACTATACAACTCACCATCATCCGAGATAGTAACAAATTGATTTCCACTTTGAAAGCTGGTCATAATTCCTGCAGGATCTGACCCAGCAGCAGATATAGCAACAGAAAATGAATGTATACCTTCCAAAACAGAGTCATCAATAATTGTAATAGTGGCAGAATTTTGCGAAAAGTCATTTAATACTGTACTCGATGTAAACTCTATCTCCAAGGGTGGGAGGAAGGCATAGTCGTCATTTTCAAATGCTGCAGAAAGTACAAGCAATTTTGTGTATGAATGATGGCTTATAGTAACCAAAAATACTATCAAACTTGAATACCATACAACAAATAATTTCACCATGTATGTTATACTGCTAGGTATGGTAATTGGGGAAATTTTGTGTAACAAATTTTTGCGTAAAGTCATAGTTTTTTGGTGCCATTGGAAAAATAGCTCTTATATATATATATAATGGATTTAAATTTCTTGTGCAAAAGTTTTCATAATTATAGTCGCTGAATAAGGACTACAAAGAATTCTGAAATGCTAACACAGATTCCCACAGCACTAGGTTCAGGAAAGATGTATATAATTATTATCATGATGTGCACACATGCATGTCACACCATATATCATCATATAATTATATAGTACAAAATGTTAGCGGAAATAAAATTGGGCAGATTGTCAAAAATTTCATGATTGGCAGAATTTTATTTTGGCAGTAGCACAAGCAACAATACATGTATTCCGTATACAGCTAATAGTATGTGCTGTGCAAAAATGACTGTTTGGCAGATTTAATATTCATGATCCTTACCAAAACTGCCAATATTAAAATCTGCCAAATTTTTGTGCTATACGGTAATACGGTATACTGTAAATCTTGAAAATTTTGTAGTTGATAAATTTTCGTAGTCAGCTGGGGAGTACAAAAATGGAATGCACGAAAAATTGCAAAATAGTGGGTGGGGCTTCATAATGCAGCAATGTTACGATAATTATTTTACATGGACATTTAATGTACCAAAAATTTTTAACACAAAAATTTCGTGATTTACTGCACTAACCTGCAACTCCATCGCCAGTGAGAGTCAATGGGATGGTAACACCTCTCTGCAAACCTCCAGATGGTACTGCTGTGGCTTGAGCTTGAATAACCACAGTACCAACCGATTCTGATACTGGGGTTGATGGCACAATTATGGTGGCTTGAAACAAATTTGCTGAATAGTAGTAGAGAACAAACATGAACAAACATAATGATTATCTTTCTCTATGCATTGTCATACAGTAATTCATACGATATTGTTCTCAAACAGATCTAGAGTTATCATTACAATTGCCGTTATACATACCATCATCATCATTGATGGTGATGGTAGTACTGCCGGGAGCACCAACAGTATATAGAGAAGCCATTTGGACCAATGATACTGTAAAGCTTTGGTCTGGTTCCAGAATCATATCATCGATAATATTCACAGCAAAAGTTTCTGTTCCAGTAGCAGTGAATGTTACTTGCGTGTTGATCAGAGCATCATAATCTTCACCAGCGACTGCATTAGAAGATATGTACATGTTTTACTTACTATTAATAGAGATTAAACAATATTGACATGTGCATGTAAATAAATGAATTTTATTATTATAAATTACTTAAAATTAATATTGATCATTACACTTTAACCCAAATGACAAGCTTACTTCTACGACTTTATTATAGGGTCTTCCTTTGTTTAAGCACCTTTTAAAGCATGCACTGCCGATTACTACTCTACTTAATTTTATGAAACGGTTAACGTTACTACTTGAAATTTATAGTAATCTCAGTATAGTGATGAATTTCTATACATATACCTGCATCCATATCAGATGATGATACAGCTACAACAAGATTTTCCACCAGTGATCCTCCACTTGGTAGTTCTAGTTCTAGTGAAACTAATAAGCTTGATTCAGTGGTTGTTACTAGGTTTGCTGACTGAAAAGTCACAGTTGCATCTAAATCAAAAACAATCATAAATAATTTTATGATGTTGTTATACAAGAAGAAAAACTTCGGTTGCATGGAGACTACAATGAATGTTCTTCAGGCAATCTCACCGTCTTGATCCGTAATTGTAAACATTTGACTGTTATCAGAACTGAGAGCAAGAGTACCCGGAGCCTGAGTGCCAGCACTGAGCGAGGCAGTAAAATCATGTGATCCTTCGTAGTCATCATCATCTAAGATGGAAACTGAGACACAGCCTTCGTTACCAGATGGGGTGGCACTGAACGTTGCTACTGAGCTAAGTATTGTGTAGTCGTTTGACACCGCTGTATGTGCAAAATTGACAATGAAAATGTGCATGTATATCATGTATATCAAAATAAGCATTGCCTTCAATAATATGTATGTGTACCTGCAGAACCATCCACGAAATCAAATGTAATCGTTGCTGATGAAACTTCAATCGCATCAACTCCAGTTATTGAAGCACAAATGTCAATCATACCACCACTATCTTCTGTTACTGAGACAGTAGGTGGACCTATTACAAAAATCTCATTGTTGATCTCTGAAAATAAAAAGGAGAGAGAAAATTGTGAATTATATTAATACATGTGCAAAACACCAAGCGTGTTTACGTAAAATCCCACACTTTATTAATTATTATTATTATTATTATTATTATTATGATCATCATCATTAGTATAGTTACCTCCATCTGGGATTGTAACTGTTGTTGAAGTAACTGTACCAAATACAATACCAGGGGGCACAGAAGGACCACCAAGATCCACAGAGAAAGACTCATCTCCTTCCAATGCACTGTCATCAACAGTACTAATTGTGACACAGGCTTGGTCACCAGTAGACAACGGAGGATTAAAGACAAAAGTTTGTGGACTCGGGTTCATGTAGTCCTGTGGCGTCACTACGTATATTCAAAACCATTAATGATTCAGATTCAAATTGTACAATACATAATACATGCAAATAAACAACAACAACAACAACAACAACAACAACAACAACAACAACAACAACAACAACAACAACAACAACAACAACAACAACAACAACAACATCAACATGTGCACAGACAGTGTGGCCTACTTGCTGTTCCAGGAGTGATAGTAGCAGGAACTACTAAGCCTACAGCAGAATCAGCCCCATTCATAGGTAGAGAATCAATTCGAGCACAAACAGATATTGATGAACCTTCAGATGTTACTGTAGCAGTTGAAGTAACCATGTTGACCATAAGGTCTCCTCCTAAATGGCACAAACAACAGAAGCATGTATACAAGTAACTACAACACACAATTAAAACTGCACATACATATACCATGCAATAAAAAATTAATAATTATGTACCAAAAAAATAATATTAGACATAACATTGTGCAAAGTAGTTCCTTGCTGTAGCCACTATCATACAAACACACAATCTATAGTCACAGACTTGAATAATGAGTCTGATCATGAGATGCACAATTATAAATTTAAAAAGGTCTGCCATGAGAATGAAGCTGTCCTGCATGTAATAATATTATACTATATTACAGAATGTATAATTATATCAACATACTATCATCATCCAAAATTGTGACCATGGCCTGTGATGTAGTTACTGTGATATCTGACTGAAATTCTGCTGAGATGGAAGTTATTTCAACAATAAACGTCTCATCCAATTCAAACAAGTTGTCATCAATCAATGAAATGGTGACAGTTTGAGGATTAGTGCCTCCAGGAATAAAATCCAGCTGAGTGGCTGACAAGGCACCAAAGTCCATACCATCAGCTAATTATATTATGGAAGACAAAAGAAACACAGATTTGGTAAATCAACACAAAGCTGCGCTATACACCAGACAGATGTATAATTATGCTCCACAATTATGGGAATATATAATTATGCTTATACTTTCTATATATAAGTACAAAATTAGGACAATATCAAACTTCAAATTTTTCTCTGTTTGTGACGTAGCCTGTGTCATAATAATTACAATTATGAGACAGAGATAACTTTGGCTTTACTTGCTAGATCACTTGAACCAGGAAGTCCACTGGTGGTAGTTGCTAGTGACACAGAAAGTGTTTCCCCTAGTGTAGCAGGAGATTGGAGAGAGAGACTAACTGACAAAGTCACATCACCACCTTCTGATGTTGGAGGTGTAGTAGTCAGTTGAATTTCAAGACTACCGGCTATAAAAAAAATCAACAGATAAATAATTTGCATGGATTTACATAAGTAAAATCACCAAATTAAAAATGCAAACACACGCATGAAAACAATGCAGTGTGCAGAGTTAAAATTGCTAATCATGCTAAAAATTTTAAGCCTGTAAAATTTACTTGTTATACAATATACACAGCAACACAGCCATCATGCAAATCAAGTAACCTACTTTCATCATCAAGGATAGATACAGGTGCTGATGAAGGGGAAGCAACTGTTGCCCCACCACTCACTCCTCCTGACATGAACGCTCCATCGATGGAAATGGTAAAGGACTCATCCCCCTCAAGTAAATCATCATCAATAATTGAAACTGACACACAGCTTTCCTCACCATCCACACTACCAGGAGAGAATGAGATTTGAAGCTCTGCTGCTGTTGGATTGGTATAGTCCAAGCCAGATCCCTCTGGAGTAGTAAGGAAAAGGTTTGGTAGGTTATGTGACATTGAGGTGACGTGGCATTATATGGTATTTGAAAATTCAACTATATAATTTGCAATATTATTGTTTTTTGTTGGCTTTGTTAAGTGCTCATTTGGGTTTACCACAATCAGTGTAGCTAATGAGGGCCTGCAAGCAAGCAGCCTATACGGTTAATAGATGCAGTACCCCTATAGGACCACTGAAGGGCTGTATATCCCCCTCCCAAGGATGGGGTAATATTCACCTCCTCATTTTTAGGGGTAGAACTCCTGCCAGGCAGAGCTCAGAGCTTGATTCCCCCCCCCCCTACCCATGGGTTAGCATGCAGTCAGAGTCACTGTTGAACAAGCCACCAGGCCACTTAAACATGTTTACAATACTAGAACTATAATGGGATGTTTAGTCATTCTCACCCATGCATAGCAACTTAGTATACAGTAAGGTATGCACTAATAGTTTTTGTAACAAGAACAACCATGCACACACAATTATTGCATTTGTGAGTTAGTGTTGTGTTACATACGTACCAGTTGTTCCCTGGGATATTACAAAGTTGCCAGTGATTTCTGCACTAGTACTTCCACCGATGACAGCAGTGTTACCCAACACAGCACACACTGTCACTGTTCCACCCTCACTTTCACTGTAGGATGCTTGGTTCAGCTGAACAGTGGGAACTGAATGAATGGATAAAGAAGTATGAATACAGTAAACATGGAAAATCTCACAATCAAACGTTTATATTTCACATTTTGATGTATATACAACTGCAAAAAATAAATGCACAGTAAACTAGATAAGAAGAGTAGTAACCTGTTCCAAAACGTATATTTCTTTCACTATACCACAAAGTTAATACTTAAATGTAATTACTAACTGGCATACCAGATTTACAGTAACATATTTCAAAATATGCTACAAGAGTTATAAGTAAAATTTGAAATTCCACATGCATAATATAGTACAATATATTACGTACATCCTCATAAGCTACAAACTTTCAAATTCGATATAATGTAATATTACACTGAGTAGTATATAAAGTTTTATTACATATACTCACTATTATCATTGTCGAGTATCACAACCGTAGTAATTGCACCTAAGGGGGCATTCGCAACAATAAAACTCTCTGGCTGACTTTCTACATCAGAGTCATCAAAAGCCGTGAAGGTAGGGAAAGTTAGCACTTGGCCTGGGGTAGATCCAACAGTTGGGATGGTTCCAATTGGAATAGTTATAGTAAATGTTGCTGGTTGCAGGTCCATATTACTTGTTCCAGCTGAAAGTTTAATATAGACATAATTTTAAAGCATCGCTCCAGGTATAACGATGATACTATACAATGCAGCTACTATAGGTATATGCAGTGTTCAGAACCACTTTAAGCTTACCAGGTGAGCTTGGGTTAATAGTACGAGAAAGAACAATGTTTGTTTCAGTATCCAAATTCATATCATCAGTTGTGGTAATTCTCAACATCAAATCCACATCATTGCCTTCGGTCACAGTAAAGGATGTCATGGTGAACTCAATGCCTGTACTCACCATCACATGGAATAATTATTATAGCAGCACTAATAAATGCACACAAAAATTTTGAAAAATAAACTTACCATCCACAGTATTATATGCACTGCACACTGCAAAAAGTGACGAAGCTATCAGCACAAACAGAGGTACTTTCAACTCCATACCTCTTCCTATGCTAAAGGTCTCGCTGTATACGTTTGTACTGCACTGAAGCAACCAATATGATATGCAAGCAAGCAAGACTGTCTGTCATAAAAAGCCTGCAATATGATAACTTGGCAAAAAACGGTTACATATATACGATGAGTACCCTACTTGCAGCTGGTAAAAGCCACAACTAGTGGCATGCTTTTTAATGAATAGCGTACCATCTAAACCCAGGTTCTGAAAAATTGTAATCAATTGCATTCTCAATAATTGTCACCTTTGCTGTATATAGAAAACTTTAGTTTTAATCAAATTCTTTTCAAATTATATATATAGCTTCAATGACTGTACCAATCTTAAGAAGCCTATACTCAAGAACTACATAAATTTACTGATATCAAGAAATCGAAATGTTAGTTGCAGAACAGCTATACACTTTGCATTAAGTTAGATCTTTCATACATTGAGGCAATGATGACTGTGCACACATGCATACTATCCTCAGCTCACATTCTATATAAAACATGCAAGACCTAGCTTGTCTGACATTTGGAAGGTATACAGTGATGGTGATATAGAGTGTAGCAATATTTCATTTGTTTGGCCTGCTTTATGCTATACAGTAGTATCCATGATCTTGCCACAGTAATATTAAGCTCACTATATGAAATGAGTCAAAGTTATCGTAATGCCTGCATGCATGCTTAAGTGTGGATATACACCAATGAAAGAACAATCATGTGCTATAGCTGGAGCACAAATAGGGCACGTATCAAATTCTGTGCACAAACTATCTCTAGCCTTAGCTTGAGGACGAGGCTGCGCTATCACCACACAAGCTAAGAGAAAGCACTTCAGTGAACAGTGAAAGTGATACTTTAATAGAATAATTGAGTCAAATTTGGAGTGACAGGTACTTTGAGTCACAGTGTGGAATAGTACGTGCATGATACAGTCTGGTACAAAACAACAATTAAGAAACAGAACAATGCATCAACAACATCGCTACGCCTAACAACTGCATGCATGCTTGTATATATGTCACAGCCATATAGTATAATACACTGGCTCTTACTACAGAGATATATACACAAAAGGTTTACTGTGATAATTATGTCACGAGTACAGTTAACATGATCATATCACAACATAGATTCTTCAATTTATTAACACCAATTAGAAGCATTAGAAGGACAATAATATTAACATTCCAATGGTAGCTATTTACGGTGAAAAATATGATGTGACAAAGACTTGAGGAGTATCAAATGAGATATGCATATCAGCTATAGTTTGCAACACACAAACTGACACAGGGCATGCTGATCAAAGTTATTGCTCATGCATGTGTAAGTTTGTTTGTGTGTGTGTGTGTGTGTGTGTGTGTGTGTGTGTGTGTACGTGAGAGAGAGAGAGAGAGAGAGAGTTAGTGTGCAAATGTGTGCATGTCTGTGTGTGTAAGAGCATATTATCGCGTAAGGCAAGTGAAACTAAAATAATATTATGATAATGAATCAATTGCATCATCGCACAGTCCTTAACGGATAGAAATTAAAAATTGAAGAAAATTACAGTTTCTAAATTAAACTAGCTATGGCTGAACATTGAAAATGAGTTTATTGCATGTTAAAAAAGTTTTAACAAACATATAATATTATATCTAAAGCTAAATATGCACCGCATTAATAGTCTTTAATAGGATAATTATGTAAAATTTTTCACAGAGACTTACACCTCAATGTCAAAATTAACCCGGCGTGCAAAATTTCGCCGGTTGCACAGTGGTTGACTGCTAACATCAGCTGAGATGACAAGGAAGTATGAACCAGGTGACAGATCAGTGAATGTAAGAGGTGATGAACCTGTAGCAACAAGGCATACATTGCATGGCTCGAGGTGCTAATACTAATGAATTAAAAATTAGGGCATACAACCTACGCAACTGAATTGATGAAGCTGCACTTACAATCAAAAGCTTGTTCCCCATCCAGTGAACAACGGAAAATATCAACAGTAGCTCCACCATCAGCCTCAGGCCCAGTACCTTCCCATTCAATAGTAGCATTGTTTCCTTCCACAGTCACTCCCTTGTTGATGAGATGGGCCGAGCACTGGACATTATCTGTTGTTGTTGATTTCAATATAATTATTATAGTACAAGTCACCAGTGTGACAATAATAACCATTGACTTTGTACACAAGACATCTCATACCTGTTCTGAAGAGACGTGTGATGGTCTGCTCAGCTTGTCCACAGAATGGAGTCACTGTTATCATCAATCTTCTAGATGTCAGTCGGCGAGCAGCCTCAAATATGGACACACGACTAGTATTAGAACCTTCAGGTGGAGAGCCTGAACATCAAAAGGGAATAATTATATTATATAAAATTCATCATACACTGCATGCATGTACATAGATAATAATGTCAACGAAAGGTCCCACACATGCACGTGCAATCTTTTCACGACAAGTCATAAGAGAAACTTTGACACTTACAGTCCTGGTCTTGAGTATCAGATGTGCCACACGTCAGTTGAGCACATCCTGTCAGAATGTACTCCACTTCCAGAGTGTCACCATCAGAGTGAGGACTATCACCAGAGAAACAAAACTCCACCTCTGAGGGAATGAAAATCATAATAAGTTATATTGTTTCATGCACACGTATAGCATAGGTAGGCTGGTATAATTCTAAACATGCATAATGTGTACATTACCGTCATCATCATATATGAGCACATTGATGGCATCAGGCATCTGCACCACAACACGTGGATCACTAGAGCTGAGTTGAATGTCAAAACTCTCACAAGGCTCCGAGTCATCGTCATCTGTTATGGTGACAGTGAAGCATGCCTCATCTTCGAATGGGCTGTCTATTGCAATGTCGATGGTTGTCACAGGAGTGTAGTCAGCATTATCTGGGAAGGGGGGGTTGCAGAACAATGACTTTAGGTTGTACAGTAGATAGTGAAATGATTGATACATGCTTTAATTTTGTCATTTCAACCAATTCAATAAAGATTATAACCATAGGTTAAATTTTCTGCTTAAGTTTTGCCACTTGCGTAAGTGACAAATGCTTCAGAATCTCAATGGACAGCATCAAATAATTTTATAAACTAACCTGTTGTCACATCAACTGCATTGGCTGAGGCAAGTATGGTACCTTCGGCTTCAGAGAGAACAGTGACTGTGTATTTGAGTTCACCAACTCCTTCACAAACATCATCTCCAGGCCCAGACAGAGAGATGGTCACTGCAAGGTATTGTAGTTTACATCAGATACGAATGGAGCTGACTCAAAAATAAATTCATGAAATCGTGCCACTAATTATCGTAATAATCATATATAATTTTAATACCTAAATCATCATCGAGTATAGTCACAGTTGCCTCTGTACCGATAATGACAGCACTGTCTTGTGAAGATAGCTGCATGGATAGCAACTCATCGTTCTCGTAGATGGTATTATCGACTGTCTGAAAAGTGACACACGCTATAGACTCTGTGTCACTAAGAAGAAGATTTTCAAACACATCATCAAAGTCTACACCACCTCCTGTGAATGAAAAGATAGTCAAGTTAAAATTTTTCTGAAACAAACATTTCAGAATGAAATTATTATACCAATTCCTCCATTTTCCAACTCCAAAGAAAATACATTGACCATGACGTCACGTTCAAGACATCCACTCTCTACCACAACGCATATTTCAACAGAGTCCCCTTCAGTGACACTGGGGTTACCAGACTCAAAACCAACAGTGATCACTGCAAGCACGGAAAGAAACAAGAACATAATAATAACTAAAATCGTCCTCAAATACTATGAGGAAGATAATACTCCAGCTCTGTATATTCTACAATAATACTTGAATACATTTATCAATGTTAATTGTTATAACTTACTATCAGCTGGATCTTCAAGTATTGTAACATCAGCAGTTGATGGTTCTATTATGGTCACAGGCTGGCCAGCACCTGGCATGAGCTCAACTGAGAAACTCTCATCATCTTCCACACATTCATCATTGATGATTGTGATATCTTGACAATCAGTATCTCCCATGGTGTTACCAGGTGTAAGCATAAGCTCTTGAGCATCAAGGGCATCATAATCTTCTCCTATAATAATGTAATCAAAATGCAACTAATACTAATTATTCACAATAAATGAATCACATTTTGACACGACTTTAATCTTTACCAGCAACAGCAGTTCCATCTTGAGTTTGAAGGGTTACAAAAAAACCCTCTTGCACAGTCCCAGCACAAATCTCAACACAAACTTGAGCAATTGTAACAGACTCTTGAAACTCGTAGTCACTCATTTCAAACTTGACCTCTAATTCTACAAGCCAATGAATGACAATGAAGAAAAAAAAACAAGTATAAATCTTAGTTGAACTATAAAACTAGTAAAGTAATCAGCCTACCATCATCATCCCTGATTACTACTTTAGTTTCCTCAAAAGGATCGAATTGAACTGGATCATTTGTGCTCAAACTGACAAAGAATTGTTCCTCCAGTGGCTCAAGTATAAGATCATTTACAATAGTTATGTCACGGCATTGTACTGTACCAATAGCTTCACCAGACAAGAACATCACAGTAAGGTCATCAACTTCTTCATAATCACTAGGAGCTGTGTGTAGTGTGAGTAAGTGAAAATCCAGAGTACACATACATAATACTATTTTAAGCTACTATGTGTATCAATAATATTATGTGAATTTGCACTTACCCATAGCAGTACCATCCTCTTTATTAAGAAGAACTGTTATATCTCTCTTCAGTAGTCCACCAGTCAGTTCAACACACACAGAGACAGTTCCATCACTTTCTTCTTCAACAGTGTAACAGTTCTCTTGAAAGGACACATTAGCAACTAAAGAAACCAAAATAGTACAAAGTAAAACTCCCATAAAGTGGATCAGAACCAAAATTACAGTCATTGTCCAAGATGTTGATGGTGGCTTCACTGGGAGAGAGGATTACATCTGGATCGTCAGTTGCAAGATTCAGAGAGAAGGATTCTTGGTCTTCTACACAGTCATCAGCCAGGATGGTGACAGGCACACACTGTTCGTTGCTTGCAATAGCTTGTGCAACATTGCCATTGAATGTCAAGTCGATTGTCATAATGACTTGAGTAAAATCCACATAATCTTCTCCAGCTGAATTGAAAGACAAAACGGAATAATTGTTATATACTTAACTTCAATATATGTTCCAGCACATACAAGCATGTATGGATTGAAACAGCATACTCACCAATTGCAGAGCCATCGCTGGTAGCGACAGTGATGGCAACAGCTCTGTCCAGTTCTCCCTCAAGAACTCCCACACACACCATCACAACATTGTCCCCACCCTGTCCATCATCTTCATTGAAAGAGAACACCTCTTGAGTGAAACCAATGGTGACCACTGAAAGTTGAAGGTGAAAACATAAACTTTAAAATTTTTACTCTCAACAATGCATCAAATTGAATGAGGTTATTACTTGGGGTGTCACTAATGAAAACAGGAGCAGATTGAACAGCAACTTTGATTCTATCGTCATTGCTGGTAAGGATCACAGAAAACATCTCTGTTACTTCAAGAATGTTATCAATTTCTATTGGAATGTTTGCACATTGAGTCCCTGCTTCACTGAAATCAAATGTCATAGAGGTCCTGGTGTAGTCAATGTCTTCTGCAAGTGGTATATATAGTAACAGTATAATGATTCAGTATCAGATTAGCCAGTTTTATTCATCATAATATTATAGTGTTCACCTTGTGCACTGGCTGGTACAGTAAATAGAAGAGCCTCAACATTCTGCTCCACTGAACCCATCAGAGTCACACACACTTGAACTGATCCCATTGACTCCATAACAGTGTAGGACGGTTCACTTATTGTGATTGTGGCACCTATAGTAGTATGCATACTTGAAAAAGCTATTGAGCATCCTAATCCATGCAGTCAAAAATGTCTTCAATGATGTACGTAGCTACTCACAGTCATCATCTTCAATCCACACTGTACTGAGATCATATTTGACACCAACATAGGGATCCTCTGGGGACAAACTCAGTAAAAAGTACTCGTTGCTTTCAAAAATCAAATCATCCACAATTGGGATACTTACACAGTAACCAAGTTCAAAGTTCTCAGGAGTAAACAAGAATGAAATGACAGGTGAAGAAGGGGAGTAGTCTTGTGGAGCTGTAAATCAAAATAAGTCACGATTAATGGTGAAAAGTGTTTGATAAACTGAAATAGCTTACCTAGTGCTGAACCATCCTGAGTTTTGACACTGAATTCAACATTTCGTTTAAGTTCACCTTCACACACTTCAACACAACACTCAACAAAACCATCAGACTCTGGAACACTGTAATGAGTCTCATTAAAGCTCAAGAGAACTCCTACAGATGGAAGCAATAGGCAGTGTATGAGTAAACAAACATGTATGGGCATGCTATCTTCACTATAATACTTACTATCGTCATCAACAATCGTGACAGTTCCTGTATCGGTCATAACTCTCACACGCTCTTGTTCTGAAGAGAGCACTACAGTAAACTCCTCCTCCTTCTCTTCAAGACACTCATCGTTGAGAATGGGAATGTAGATACATTGAGTTGTAGGCAGATCAAACCCAAACAGCAAATCCGTTCTTTTGGGCAAGTAGTCTTCTAAAGCTAAACATCAAATTGGAGTGATTGTTATATTTAAGCTGTCTGTATACATGACCAACAAACATATCACACGATGCACAATTAACTTATTATAAACAAGTTTCTACCATAGCGGACAATATGGATACTTAAAGTCAATCTGGTTTGAGAATGCTAGTAGAAAAAATCAAATAACTTTCTAAATATTCAGCTGATTTCAAAATTTCAAGTATTATTGGAAAGCACTCGTTCTCCCCATTCTTTTGGTTGCTTTTTCAGCTTCCTATACCTTACCAGTCAAAAGTTAGTTATTTTGCCCCTATGAAAAGTATAGCATGAATCTTATTTTTTCACTTCTGGTGGTATTTTCAAACCAGATGGACTTTAGAATGAAAATACAGTAGAACTTCACTATTCCAAGCCTCTGAAATGCAGCCACCTCGCTAAATCACCCAATGGCCTTAGAACACATTGCCTGCATGTCAAAGCATGCATGGCTATAACAGAGAGAGGCTTCTCTGAAACCAAACCACCTCACTAGTACAGCCACTTTCTGATGCCCCAAGCCTCGCTGGAATAGTGAGGTTCCACTGTACAAGCCATTCTTTAAATGAACTCACCTAGTGCAATGTCGTCGGCTGTCATTAATCGAACCACCACATTCCTCTCTGTCTGCTGGTTCAAAAGATCCACACAAACTTCAACAGCTCCCACAGACTCCAATTCAGTGTATGTCACTGGACTTATTGTCACTGTACACTCTGCATATTGAAAGTACAAACAAAACTGATTATATTAATTATTGATATATTATGTACTGTGAATCTTATGTATGAAACACGCACCATCATTGTCTTCAATCCACATTGTTTTGATCGTGCGGTCCTCCTTGAAATTAACATATGGATCCTCTGTGCAAAGACTCAGTGAGAAGTATTCATCAATCTCATAAATCACGTCATCATTAATGGTGATATCGATGCACTGAGGGTCATTAATGTTGTTAGGAGTGAACATCAACTGAGTTTCTACTTCAGCCACATAGTCTCCAGGACCTGAGTATTGGACAACAATTAGTATGTTGTCACTAAAACATGCACCTAATAAAAAAGCTTACTTTGTGCAGTGCCATTCATGACTTTGACACTGAATGGAGCATCTTGTTGCAGTCCACCTTCACATACTTCCACACAACACTCAATAACACCAGCTGACTCTGGAACACTGACATGATCGTCCACAAAGCCCAAGACAATTCCTATAGACCAAGGTGACAGATGAATGAGTGTATGACATTGCACCTCTATCCTGATGCTTACTGTCATTATCTTCAATCCACACTGTACTAATATCATCCTTAAATTCGACATAGGTATCATCTGTGCACAAACTAAGAGAGAAGTATTCATCATTTTCATGAAGATCGTCATCATTAATGGTGACTTGAACACATTGAGGGGATCCAAAGTTGTTAGGAGTGAACGTCAAGTTAGTTTCAGAAAGAGCTTCGTAGTCTGCTGAATCTGTGAGTGCATGTATGGGGGTAAAAAATTATTGGATCCTCCACAAACTATATGAAAATTCTTACTTTGGGCTGAGGCATCCATAACTTTGACACTAAATAGAGCATCTCGTTTGAGTTCACCAATGCAGACTTCGACACAACACACAATAGTACCATCAGACTCTTGAACACTGCGATAAGTCTCATTAAAGCTTAAGAGAACACCTACAGTACAGATGATGGAGGGAACATTTGAATTGGCACATGTATGTGTTAAGTTTTACTTACTGTCATCATCAACAATTGTAACTGTTACTGATTGTGTCCCAAAGTTCACACAGTCTTGATCTGAAGAGAGCTGTACTGTGAACAACTCTTCTCTCTCTTCAAAGCACTCATCGTTGAAAATAGGAATCTGGACACACTGAGTGGTAGGGAGCTGAAAATCAAACACTAGGTCTTTTTGGAGAGGAAAGTAGTCCTCAGAAGCTACGATGGAGTATTGGTAAAGATTAAATCAGCAAATGATCATCACGTGAATCATAATTTATTATTTGCATAATATTATTACCTGTAGCAGTTCCTTGTGCAGTTGAGACACTTATGATAACATCAGTCTGTGGAATGTGATCGACCTGAACACACACTTCCATAGTACCAGCACTCTCAGACACACTTAGGTCAGTGGTGGTAATGAACACAGTAATCTCTATTGAGACAGAACAGAATTATAGTGATCCACACAATATGCATGTGTGCATCACATGCACTCCACTGCTCCAATGCCAGCGAGTTCTAGTAGCTTATAGTGGTATGAGCAAAATTTGAAGATTTGGGTTCAAATCCTAGCTAGATCTCAAGATTTAGACTTTTCCAATGGACTTTCACTTATATTACTTGTGTGCAGAAGCTTTCAATATGCTTACCCATCTGAGATAATGACATCATATCATTTATGGTGAGCACGTGAGTAGTGTAGGAATGGGCAGTGCTGTAAAACTATTGGAATAACGCATGTCACGATTTCAGCAAATGACTACTTTTATTTTATCTTTGATACCTCAGAAATATGGATCGTCAGTGTCGTAAATGTAATAATCTGTATACAATATCTTATTATTGGTTCAAATTCCTACCAATCAGTTGGCTATGGAGTATATATAGATTAAAGTATTTGAGACAGATAACTTGAATAGATTGCATGCCAGTTAAGAGTTGGGCATTAAAAAATGAAGTAGTCATGTGTTGAAATTGATACATGCCTTGTTCCAAATACAATGTAGCCATCATTAGTAGGTAGAGTTCAAAAGTCATTATCTATCCATGCACGTGGCATCATTTTGCACATGCACAATAGCCTACTCTAGCATAATGTAATGACATTGCACACAATGTAGCTGCTACTATAGGAGCTTTTTGTAGGGACTATAACCAGTCTCTGATAGTCTCGACACTGTAGTGTGAAAACAAGTGAATGAACAAGTCTAAATTTCATAAAAGTAGTGTGGGTATGCGCGCAGTGCTGTAAAAAGTAGAACACGACTTTATACTATTAGAGTTTCAATGCTTTCCAGTTTTTCTTCAGGCCTTAAAACGAGTATCAAAGAATGTATATAGTACCCATAAAAAGAAATTATTTTTTCAAGTAAGTCAGTTAGGAAGTGGGTATACATTAGAGAACAAAAATTTGACTATTATGGCTTCCCAGAAAGTTTTTGTGCTTTTAGGCCTTGCATGCAGTTGGTAATCTGTCAGTGAGAGCCTCTGAGTAACTTTGAAGGTTTAATTTTGTTTGGTACAGTGATCAAAATTTTGTATTGTGTCTATGGGACAGGCAGCCCATTCCTACGATACATATATACTATACTGTACGTAATACTATGATAATATTATACTAAATAATACAAAACACGTGTATATACTAACCATCATTGCTTGGTACAGATAGAAGAGCTAAATCACGGGCAAAGACAGCTGCTGGGTCACTGGACGCAAGGCAGAGGAAGAAGATCTCTATGTTTTCCTTGATACCATCTATATCGGAACCAATAATATTAAAACATGTCGACCCACTGTGTACAGAGTTTACAAAATTGGCACCCTCTCCAATTGTCAGTCTTGTGAAAAGCGAACGCTGTGAAACTGTAATATATATAAGTATAACCACATCATTAGCCATAGTATTGGACATTAACTTTAATTCAATTGATATATTCTTACAATCCTAGGTTACAATACAAACAACTAGACTATTGCTAAGCCTATATGAGGCTGTATATTTGGTGCACATTCAATTATGCTAATTTACCTCCAAGTAAGATATTAAAAACTTGTTCAAGAAGAACCTCAACAAGGACTTCCCGTTCCAAATATTGTCCATACTCCACACAAATATTCAAGGATACACCTTCTTCAGCAGTATACTCTCGGTTAACAAAACCTACCGTCACCTCTATTTGAGTAATAAGTTAAGGTTTAATTAATCATTGTTACTACACTAGTATAGTGAAAACAAAATGATAATATGGAACAAAAATGGCATGGTGCATGTACATCCAAGCTCATCATACAAATGGCTTGGACATGCATTCTTCCCCCCCCCCCCACACACACACACATCCCAAACCCCACCGCTAATTAATTTTGTGCAAAATTCATGCATCTATAATAGAGGGCTTACCATCATCGTCAAGTATCTCAACAGAAACATCATCCTGGTCTCCAAAAGTCACTCTATCAAACGAGGCACTAGTGAGCACGAGAAGGAAGGTCTGAGTATCTTCAACGGTGTAGTCATCCACTATAAGGCCTCCTATTGGGAACATATCACAGACATCCTGACCTTGTGGAGTGTTTGCAGGCATAGTCAACCAAAATACTTCAAAAGTAAAGTCATCTGGTATCACTGAAATTGATAGCAATAATTAATATCAAAATCTTAAAAGTCTAACCACAAATAATATTCTAAACAGTATAAAAAGTATATACCAACATACACGCAGTTCCTGATTGTGTTTCAAAATGAACGTCAAGATCACACTCCAGGCCTCCAGATGGCAAGCTGGTTAAAGCCACACACACCATAATATTACTAATAGATCCATTCTCAGGGAGGAAAAATGATGCAGTACCGGAAAATTCAACCACACCATCTATATTATTAAATCAAATCACAAGCATTGATTGCAATAGCTTATCCAACCACACAATGGTCAATCCATACACCTCACCTTCATTGTCTTCAATGGTTACAAGAGTGGAACTAGCAGTGGAATCAATATTGATCTCTGGTGAGGTGCTGGCAATTGATACCCTGAACTCGTGAGTGTCTTCCAAGATATCGTCATCAATGATAGACACCATAGCACATTCTTGATCACCATTGGCACTACCAGGAGCAAATGTAACTTCAAATGGATCAGTAATAATCGTAAAATCAGATCCTTCAATTGCTGTATCACATGACAAAGGATAAGACTTCAACTTAACCTACACACACGCACACAATGGACCACACACACAACACTCACCTTCCTTCAGGGTCACAGGTCCACCAACTGACAGTATAACAACCACAGGACATGACATACCACCGGCAGGTATGTCCGATATATTGACACAAATTTGTACATTGTCTGCTTGACCCTCCATTGCATTGATTGATGGGGTGACCATCCCAACAGTGGCATCTACATACAACAGCAATTGAACATGGAATATGCATCTATAGAAGCTTAATAAATTGAGTAATAATCATATGTACCATCGTCATCGTCATCAGCAAGAGTCACTGTAGCTGTATCAGCATTAGTATCAGCAACAACACTGGCAGGAGAGATACTCGACATTTCAATGGTGAAGGTCTGTTCATCTCCCTCCAGCTCTTGGTCGTTCACAATAGTGATACTAACACACTGTGGGTCACCATCCATTGTCGTACCAGGGGGGAATACAACAGAGAATGGACTTGGAAGAGTGTAATCTTCATCAATAACTGTATGTATGTATGGTGACCACGATAACAATCAGTAGTTGCTCAAACTAAGGCTAGAGCACAACAGAGAATGAATTAGAAAGAGAGTATTCATAAATTAGAATTGAATACAAGGTAAAGCATAATACCAGTTTTGGTTCCATTTGTAGCATTCAGTGTAACTGTGACATCACACTCCAAACCGTTGGTAGGTACATCTGTGATGACAACACACACTTCCACAGGACCAGACTGGCCTTCTTGGCCGGTGTAGGTTAGAGGAGAGAATCCAACAGTGGCAGCTGCAATCAATCAATCATTCATTACTAGTGAACAATATGTCTGCATCGATAGTTCTCTACTTACAGTTAATATCTTGAATGGAGACAAGTGCATACATCGTAGACAGGGTGATCGCAGGCTCAACAGCTAAGTGTACACTCAAACTGTGCTCTCCTTCGATTGCCATATCATCAAACAATGACAAGTTGGCACACTGTTGAGTGTCTATGAGAGAATAAAAATTCCCTGGCATAAAGGTCAAAGAGTTTGGTCCATCCAGATTAAAATCAGAGCCATCAACTGCATACATGGATATACACAATTTCAATAATTTAGGCAACATCACAACCAATTTCAAATGAATACAAGGTTCTACTGACCAGCTTTAGCTCCATCAACAGCTGATAGGTCCACCACAATGTTCACTTGAGATCCTCCAGTTGGAAGATCACTCAGTACCACACACACTTCTAAAGGTGGATCACCTTCGGCTCCAGAGTAAGTAGCCTGGACAAACCCTACAGTGGCATCTGTGACAGCATAATATAGTTGTAAATTATCACTAAAACCAACACTGGATAATTATATTGCATTTTGTATCACCGCACACTGGATTACCTGGAAGGTTTTCATCTTCTATAGTAATAACAATGGAACTAATAGAGGTGTCTATGACAACATCAGGTGAAGTAGACATTATTACTCCTTCAAAAGTCTGATCTCCTTCAAGGATGTCATCAGTGAGGAGAGAGACTCCCACACAGATCTCAGCTCCATCATCATCTCCAACTTCAAATTGAGCAGTTAGTCCCATATGACTGTAATCACTGCCAGCTACAAAAGAATGCCAAAAACTGATGATATGTACCTTGAATAATATAGTCACATGCATTATAATAGTAATATATATAACCTGCTGGCCAAGAGTTGGGCATAAAAATGAAGTAGTCATGTGCCGAAACTGAGACCCTGCCTTGTTCCAATACTTTTTACCGCACTGCCCATTCCTACACTACTTATTTTTTCAAAATTTTACTACTTGTTCATTCACTTTTTTCAACACTACAGTGTGGAGACTATCAGAGACTGGTTAGTCCCTACAAAAAGCTTGAGTCTCAGCTACATGCACTTCATTATGCTAGAGGCTAGTGCGCATGCGCATAATAATGCCACGTGGATAATGACCTTTGAACTCTACCTACAAAATGGCTGCATTGTAGTACATGAATTTATACACTAAGTTTTAAAGCTTTCTAGTTTTTGTTCAGGCCTATTTACGATGAAAACGAGTATAAAGGAACGTACTACCCAAGAAAAGAACTTACTTTGTGGCGTCAAAGTTGGCTCAACACTTTCTGGTTCTCTGGAAATCGTTTTCAAGTAAGTCAGTTAGAAGGAAGTAAGTTAGGAGAACAAAATTGCACTAGTGTGGCTTCTCGCAAGCGCTCTCTCTCTACGAGTGATCAGAAAGGTTTTGGCAAAGTTTAAGCCTTCCATGCAGTTGGTTTTCTGTAAAGGAGAGCCTCTGAGCAAGTTTGAAGCCTCTACTTTGTGTTGTTAGATTTTTATGGCGATAAATATTTTGTATTGTGTCTATGGGACAGTCGGCCCATTCCTACTATACGTACTACCGTACGTATGATATACAAGTACAAAAAACATCAGAAATGTAATGCAAACATAGGATTGGCCAAATCGGAAAAAAGTGAGCAAACAAGATAGGAATGGTTGTGAGATTGAGCGAGGAGTTCATTTCACTGTGTCACCTATGTTCATATCCCTACTGAGCTCAATGACATTGTAGACACAGGAATGAACTCCTAGCTCAATCTCACAACCATTCCTATCTTGTTTGCTCACTTTTTTACGATTTGGCCAATCCTATGTTTGCATTACATTTTTAATATTTTTTGTACTTGTTTGTTCTATTTTTTTTTTGAATAATTGTTTATAGCTATCAATGTTTAGCCTGAGTAGAGCGCCCCAGTACAGTCATCCCAGTACAGTCATCGGAGTCACCGCCTTTCAGACAGCTGAAACTCTGAAATCCCAAGCTGAATGTGATTTATGTCAATTATATATGTCTTGTTAACTATAGATAACTTCCCTACCGAAGAACTGAACATAGAGAACGAGAGGATAGGACTGAGCTTGGGGCACTGCATGCGAGTGCTTGCAATAGATTCCAAATAACGCGCACTTGAATATATGGAAAGGGTCGTTAAGCTAGCAGGTTTATGAATAATGCATGAGTTCAGAAATTAATGGCTGCCATATGGAGAAGGCGCTTTTCGCCTTTTATCTAGCAACTCAATGAGAGACACAAAAAACCGATGGCAAAAGCGATTGAAGACAAAGAAACCAAGTTTGTTCCTTCAAGAATCAGCTTCTAAAAGTGAATGGTCTTTGAGATATGGCGTGAGAAGATAGAAGAAGAATAAGAAGAGGTTTGGCATATTTTAGTTTGTTACTTTAGCAATGGTTTTAGGACATGTTTTTGGGCTCATTAGAAAGAGAAAGAGCTAAATAGTAGCTTAAGAAGCCTTTTAGTGCCAAGCGCTCAGTTTTTGCAGAGTTATTTGCGCGAATATTTGTATTGCACTAATGGGCCATTCGTGCCATTCCTATGTAACCAGTACTACCGTACTGGGAATTATCATACCCTAGCCTTGTTCCTATAGGCCTCTGTGTGTTGTTATTACTCTATTAATATGTTGAGGATCTTTATACCAGACATGGTTTATTTAAAAAATGGCACAAATTGTAAAAATAAAAATCAATAGCAGCACATAGAGGCTAGGGAACAAGGCCAATCATACCGAACTAGATTAATGCACTAAGATACTGAGATGGTACAATTTTTATGACTATATGTATTATAGACGTACTTGCTGTTCCATCAATCAAGCCGAATGTCACATCAATCGGTGCGTCAATTGGTTTCGATACAGAGAGATTAGCGCAGAGCATAACAGACGTCCCTTCACAGTCAGACAACACTGTTGTATTCAGAGACACAGTTGCATCTATAGGGGAGAGAATAATACCGTATGAATAGAACATAATCATATCCCATATGCAGCATCCATTTTACCATCCATGTCTGTAATTGTCACAGTGACATCATCATTGGGGTCAAACACCACAGAAGTTGGAGTAGCAGAATCAAGGGATACAGTAAACAGATGGTCTCCTTCAAAACAATCATCATTATTAACCATGATCTGTACACAAGCCGGAGCAGCAGGTCCAACTGAGAATGTAGCAACAGGAGGGGGTCCTCCAACCACTGTGAAATCTGGCGGCATAGCTGTTGAATACATGATATTGTGAGAATTACGTTCAAGGTATAACACTAGGAGAAAGAATTGGAGGTATGCATGCATTAAATGTTTTATGTTGTGAGTATCATACGTACGGTAGTACATATAGTAGGAATGGGCCGACTGTCCCATAGACACAATACAAAATGCTTATGCTCATAAATTTTCAGAGAATGACAGCTAAGCTTTCAGACATGGATTAAAGCTTCCCTTGATAGTTTTCTAACTGCATGCATCAACAAAACTCACAGAAACTTTTTAGAACACTCTGGAGAGAGCGCTGGCGGGAAGCCAGAACAGTGCAATTTTGTTTTCTTCTTCCTTCCTTCCTTCCTTCCTAACTGACAAACTTGAACACGATTTCCAGACAAACAAAAGGCATTCAGCCAGCTTTAACTGTACAGTGCAACTTGACTTCATCCGAACTACGTCCTTTTATACTTGTTTGGTGCCTAAAGGTGATATAACAAACAAAATCTAGGCATTTTAAAAACTCTGGTATAAAATACTGTACTTGCATGTAGCCATCTTGATGTAGGTAAAGGTCGTCAACAGACCACATGGTGTGCATGCATATAATGCGCATGCGCATCCACTGTACTTGAAAACAGTAGCTCATGCTTTTTGTAGAGACTGACCAGTCTCTGACAGCTAATACTCCATTGTAATTGAGCACCTTAGTGTTGAAAAAAGTGAACAAACAAGTATAGTAAAAATTTCATAAAAATTAGCAATGTAGAAATGGGCAGTGCTGTAAAGGAAGAAAACAAGGTTGGGACTTTAAATTTCGGCACATGATTGCTTCATTTTCAAAGTTATCCAAGCTCATGCATATAGGTTGCCTCTGTACCTTCTAATTTATTTAAATAAACCATATGACTTAATTATTAATAATTAAAATCAGAATTTTAATCATGATCCTATGATAGAGACCACGGAAATGAAGTAGTCATGTGCCGAAATTTAAAGTCCCAGCCTTGTTTCCTTCCTTTTTACAGCACTGCCCATTCTTACACTGCTAATTTTTATGAAATTTTTACTATGCTTGTACATAAAATGATTATGTGTTATCATCCACGAAACAGTTAAAACTTTCAAGTTGCAACAATCGGTTCAATTTACAGTTGAAGGATAGGAAGAATAGGATCAAGGAAGATAAGAGAAACAGAGCATGCATGCAGTAGAGTGACATTCATTTCTTTATGTGGAAACTGATGTATAACGAATGCCAGTCCTTGTGCATCGATATATTAGACATGCACTCACTCACTTGTAAGAGCATCTTCCATTACCATCATTGTGACCATGACCTCTACGTCAAACTGGGTAGCAACAGTAGCTTCAGCACAAATCATCAGTGTTTCTTCAGCAGCTTCAGATGTTGGAGTGTCATCTGTCACCATTTGTATAGTGGCTGCAGTGATACATAATCATATAGTTTCAGTTTGATGATCACTGAATAATATATTATGACTATGCCCTGACTCTTTATTAAGAACAACATGAGCTAGCTCAAAACATAAGGAATTAATTGAGAAATGAGAAAATTTGCTCTCCTTGCAAAATAGAAATTCGTTTTATATGTATCTAACTGCACGTATAGTTGACAACTCACCATCATTATCCTGGATAGTGACAATCACACTATCAGGTGTTCCAATCATTATTCCTGGTGGTGTTGTTGGAGTAACTATGGAAACAGTGAATTCATGGTCACACTCCAGGAAGGTATCATCCATGATAGTAAATGTAAGACAGTCTTGAGCTGATGGACCAGTTGTTGCAGAGGCAAAGGTATACACAAGACTTGCTGGTGAAGTAAAATCATCATTTTCCGCTGAATGGAAAAAAATCAACTATACTGGTAAACATACTATACCTGCCTGTAAAATAGTATAATTATGCATACAGGCAATGTCGATTAAGACTAGATCATTAACCATAAACATGCATGCAGTTATTTTTAAGTGATTATTATGACAGTGAATTACTACTTGTTAAACATCAACAGTCACAAACACAGACTGCACCTAATGTTACCTGCTAATGCAGAGTCTACAACCATGACATTGATGGACACATCACACTCAAGTGTAATTCCTGAGAACGTAGCAGTACCACATACATTTACTGTAGCAGTCCCTTCCATAACAGTTACTGGTGTGTCTAAGGAGAACTGGAAGGCATTCACTGTATGAGGAAAGTAAAGATTAATATAACAGTGAATCATTGTAACATGCATAGAATCATTATCATACATACAGTAGTATGTATAGTAGGAATGGGTCGAATGTCCCATAGACACAATACAAATGTTTAATTATCACCATAAAAATCTAGCAAAACAAAGTAGAGTTTTCAAACCTGTTCAGAGGGTCTCTTTGACAGATTATCCATACAAGGCCTAAAACTCACAGAAACTATTTTGAGCACTCATATATATATATATATAGAGAGAGAGAGAGAGAGAGAGAGAGAGAGAGAGAGAGAGAGAGAGAGAGAGAGAGAGAGAGAGAGAGANGGAGAGAGAGAGAGAGCACTAGTGGGAAGCCACAATAGTGCTATTTTTGTTCTTACTTACGTATGTATGTACTCCCTTCCTAACTGACTTACTTGAAAAGGATTTCCAGAGAAAGTGTTAGAGCCAACTTTGACAGCACAAAGTAGGTTCTTTTCTTGGGTACTACATTCTTTGATACTCGTTTGCATTGTAAATAGGCCTAAACAAAAACTAGAAAGCTTTGAAACTTAGTGTATAAATTCATGTACTTCAATGTAGCCATCTTCTTGTAGGTAGAGTTCAAAGGTCGTTGCCTATCCACATGACATTTAGTAATGCACATGTGCATTAGCCTACTCTAGCATAATAGTGCATGACAATTGTATTATAGCTGCTACTCAAGCTTTTTGTAGGGACTAACAATCCATAGTTTAGTGTTGAAAAAAGTGCATGAACAGGTAATAAAAATTTTGTAAAAATAATGAGTTTAAGAATGGGCAGTGCTATAAAAAGTAATGGAACAAGGCATGTCTCAAGTTCGGCACATGACTACTTCATTTTTATGCTCAAGTCTTGGCCAATAATCTAATCTTGCCTGCTATACTTTGCTCCACTGCTTAGTCAACTAATTAGCAGGAATTCAGGGAACCATTAGTAAGCTTCTCTGCTCCAATGCCAGTGAGTTTTATATATAAGAGCATTCGACTAGAATTCAAAGACCTGTATGGGTTCAAATCCCAGCTAGATCTCAAGATTTTTTCCAATGAAATTTCATGTACAGATCATTGTTTGAACTATATTTATGACACTGAGCAGGATATCAAAAATGAAAATGGAAGTAGTCATGTGCCGAAATTGAGACATGCCTTGTTTCAATACCTTTTACAGCACCGCCCATTCCTACACTCATTATTTTTACAAAATTTTTACTACTTGTAAAAAACATCAGTAGACTTACAATTCGCTGGTGCATCCGTGATCACAACTGTTAACACATTACGTGCTCCAAGAGAATAACCCTCATCCATAGCTTCCATGGCACTCAAACTCAGAGTGAAAGAATGATCTCCTTCCAGTGCTGTATCAGCAAGGATGGAAATGGATGCTATACGTTCAACTCCATTGTTATCGCTGACTTCAAAAGTCACTTCTGTACTGCTTCCTACAACGTGCCCAAAGTCTTCGTCAATAACTGTAGAGATAAAAACACAAGGTGAATCCACACACGAGGATATTGAAGTCACATGAATGAAGTATTTTTAAAGGAGCACACAAATGCGTCTACTGATTGGAATAAAGAAAAATATACAACTTGATCAGACTTGTACTGTAGGCATATAATATTTATAATCATTGTAGCTGCTATACAACATCAATATAGGCTGAATTTGGTACATTTAAAATAATATTATTGTAATATTGTCATACGTACGGTAGTATGTATAGTAGGAATGGGCCGACTGCCCCATTGACACAATACAAAATGTTTATCACCATAAAAATCTAGTAAAACAAAGTTAAGCCTTCAAACATACTCAGAAGCTCTCTTAGGCAGATTACCAACTGCTTGTAAGACCTAAAGCTCACAGAAACTTTCCAAAGCACTTGTAGAGCGCGCTAGTCGGTAGCTACACCCACGCAATTTTGTTTTCACTTACTTACTTACTTACTTACTTACTTACTGACTTACTTGAACGCGCGGTTTCCAGAGAAACAAAAGGCATTGAGCTAGTTTTGACAACACAAAGTAACTTCTTTTCATCCGAACTAGGATCTTTTACCCTCGTTTACTGCCTAAATGTGTTAAAACAAGAGCTAGAGAGCTTTGAAACTTTAGTATAAATTGTGTACTTCAGTGTAGCCATTTTTTGTAGAAGAGTTCAAAGGTCGTTATCTTATACACGTGGCATTTAATGCACATGGGCATAAGCCTACTTGAGCTTTATGTAAAATTTTCTACTACTCAAGCTTTTTGTAGAGACTAACCAGCCTCTGATAGTCTCTATGTGTACTCACACTATAGTGATTAAAAAAAGTGAAGGAACAAGTAGTAAAAATTTCAAAAAAATTTGCAGTGTAGGAATGAGCAGTGCTATAAAAAGTAAGGAAACAAGGCATGTCTCGATTTCGGCACATGACTACTTCATTTTATGCCCAAGTCTTGGAATTTAACCTATAGGTTACCTGCTTATACTTAAGCTTTACCCCACTTAGCTAGCCAACTGATTGGCAGGAATTTGAATCATGATAATTATACAGATCATCTTATTCAGTGTAAATTTATGACAGGATGCACGAATGATCAATGATGAGGGATCAAAACTGAAAATGAAGTAGTCATGTGCAGAAATCGGGACATGCCTTGTTCCTTACTTTTTATAGTACTGCCCATTCCTACATTGCTAATTTTTTTGAAATTTTTACTATGTATATTGATACAGTAGAGAGAAACACAAATGATTATACTACCGGCTTTAGTTCCATCCAACAAGTTCAAAGTGGCAACTATTGGTATCTTCAGTGGATCTCCAGGTGTGTCTAGTAAGAGCATAACATCAAGAGGGTTTCCCTCAGTTGCCTCAACTGTACTATCAAGTTCAGAAAATTGGATGGTAGCATCTGGAGTGTTGAATGATGGAAGACACAAACATGAACACAATCACAGCATAAACACTGCATGAGCCAGGGATCATTTGCATACCTTGATCATCTTCAATAGTCACTGTGAAGTCATTGCTAGCAGTGTCGATCATAATTGAGGATGATGAACTTGTGAGTGTCATAGAAAACACATGATCGCCTTCAAAACAGTTATCATCCATAATTGTAATGGTTGCACATTGCTGGTCTGGAGGTGAAGCACTTACAGGGAAGGTCAGGTCAGTTGGAATAGGTGACATTAGATCATCTGGTGGTAAACAATTTTTCACTCATGATAATATTGGTAAATAGAGAATACATATAAATGTGTATTTTACTTAGCTATTAGGTTATATTACCTGCCACTGTGAATAAAGAGTCTTCTGCAATCGACAGACCCACAGTTGCTGCAATTTCAAGTACATCTACACCCTCAAACTCAGCACAGACCATTACTTCACCCTCAGCATTTTCATTGGTATCCTGATCCATAGTCACCATACTTACAGTAACTGTAAGCATATACAGTATCATGAGTAAAATTCTCACTGTATGTCTAATAGTATGGCATATACTGAGTTACATTAAATGACTGACCAATTTCATCATCAAGGATTGTAACAGTGGCAGTTTCACCAATACCACCAATTCCAGGAGGAGTTGATGAAGATACTGATACTATAAAGGAGTGATCTCCTTCAAAGTCCATATCATTGACAATATCAAATGTAACACAAGGGCCTGTTCCAGTTATTGTAGTTGTGGGAAAGAAATATTGAAGAGATGTTGAAGGAGAGAAATCATCTGGATCATCTGCAATAAGTGCGTAATGTGCAATCATGTATCATTATCTCATGTCATGCAAGTAAATTGTAATTTAATATAAATAATTATTATGGTAACCACAGCAATCATGAACATCATTGTGATGTGGTTAAAAAAAGATTGACTGACATATTCAGAATCATTATTATACTATAGCATTATTATATAACCTCACTTGCTTCAGTAGTAGGCACAACTTGAACAATTAGGGTAACATCACACTCCAGTGTTAAAGCACTGGATAATTCAACAAAACTACAAATATCAACATCATTATCCATGCCTTCACGAGGATTTGCCTGTGGTGTAAAGCTGAACATAAAATCACCCGCTGTAAGAGAAATAAATGTAATATTGTATCAATACAAAACTTATGGCAACTAGCTGATCTTCTTTAACTCACTAACATAAAAAGACAACAAAGCATAGCCTACATGTAGCTGAGTATAAGACTCTAGCATGCATCTAAGCTCTTTTCTCTATTATACCATTTGCATCCATGATAGTGACTGTTAGCACTGTATTACTCCCAAGAGTATAGCCACCAGTTGTGGCATCATTAGCATCTAAAGTGACCGTGAATGTATGGTCTCCTTCCAGAGCATTGTCACTGAGGATAGATACACTACTTGATGTTGGATGAAGCCCAGACATATCACCATTCATAAACTGAACAGTGAGAGTGTTTACATCAAAGTCTTCACCAGATACTAATAGTGTAAACAAAAGCAAATAATGTTATTAGAACAAGCTAGTGCATAGTTTTACATGCAGTTATTGATTTTTCATACTATATATATATATATATATATATATATATATATATATATATACATGCAATGTTTCTTGTGATACACCTGATTGACAGATGCTAATGTTATTCAGAGTTATTGAATTTTACTTAAATGGCTAACACATACAGTATAACGTCATCAAGCTACTCACTTGCTTTGGTTCCATCAACAAGAGTTAAAGTCACATCAAAACCTACCAATAATTGACCACCAGTAGGTATCATCAGTTCAAGGTTGATCATAACATTGTCTCCCTCAGTCACAGTCATTGTGGTGTTTGGAAATTGTACAATTGCATCTAAATATTATATGAGCAAAATTAGTGAAGTACATATAGGTATAATAAATACAATGTCATGTATGTACAATGTCAATACATACACAACATTACATGTTCTGACTCTGAATTTATAGCTAATGGGATGTATAATGGTACCTGCATCATCAATGATAGTAATCACAACTTCAGAATCTCCAAATCCCAGTGTGGATGGAAATGGGCTTCCACTATCTATTTCCAAACTCACAGTAAAGGCATGATCACCTTCATAGTTATCAGTAGGCATATCATTGACAGTCACCACATCAGTACAACCCTGCAGTTCACTAGTATACCCATTAACAGAATCAAATGAGACTATAGCAGTTTGTGAGCCGGCACCAAAGTTAACATCATTTGCATCTAGTATAACAAGTAAAACAACCATGACAATTATAAGTCCACACAGGCATAGACATATACTCATCATTCCACTGATCATATCATAATTATAATTATTACGATGAAACTTAATTAATGAATTGATTTTCAAGTGTATACCTGCAAAACCACCATCAAAACTAAATCCCATCATGACGGATGGTAATTGATTACCAGGAAGGTCACTGGACTTCACATCGGTGATAACAGCACAAACTTGAGTAGTATCCCCCTCTGGTATTTCAAAATCTCCAGTGATAATTCTTATATCATTGGAGCTATCTGCATAATTAATATATTAGAGATATCGAGTTATGCTTTATAAACTAACACAATAGGCAAAGTGTTGCAGGCAACATTCTCAATTATGTTTACAGCATGCATGCATGGAAGGACTTAGCTTCAGCATTATGGAACATGGATTCCATATTATTTTTCACAATAGTCATCACATGCAATAATTATTTGGATATACATAAACTTATATAAAGTCCTTGAGTAAATCACTGGAAAGAGAATTAATGTACAATTGTAAAGGTAATAAAACCATCAGCATGGCAAGCAATAAATAATCATTAAATGCATGCAGGTGTAAGTGTCACTAACAACATGCACTTGCATAACATAATTAGAGCTATATGATAGTATATGTACCAGCATCCATTATGGTCAGTCCAACTACCGCTTGAGAGCCAACAGTTATACCAATAGTATTTGAAGGAGCAAGTGATACAGTAAAGGATTCATCAACTTCTAGAACCGTATCATTATCAAAGTTGAAGTTCACACAGGCAGTATTTCCAACTGTATATGGAGGCATGAACTCTACTTCAGTTACACCCACACTTGGAACAATTTGCGTATAGTCAGCAGATGTTGTAGTGACTAAATGTATAGACACATAGTCATGTGCATCAATTGAACAATGATTATATTATATCTTACGATCTGAAATATTGAATGATACTGGTATTGATGTAACCATTCCATCAATCCCACCAGTTGGTAGCATTTGGATCTCTGCACAAGCTTGAACTAGTAATGTACCCTCAGGATCAGATATAGTGGTTGGGTTAGCAACTACTACAAAGCCAGCAGCTGCAAAATAAGTATATTGTGTAAGGTATATAAGTATACAGACAAATCAGCCATTCTTGCTAAAGAGAGATTATCAAATAGTTTGTAAAGAATTGGGCATAACATGAAACAATATATTACAAGTAGTAAAAATTTCAAAAAATAAGCGGTGTAGGAATGGGCAGGGCGGTAAAAAGTATTGGAACAAGACATGTCTCAATTTCAGCACATGACTACTTCATTTTTGATTTATTCTTGATCCCTAATATGGATCCTCTGTGCAAAGATCTGTATTACTATATAATAATAGTACCATAGGCTGATAGCCTATTGTTGCATTGGTTTGATCAAATCAGTTGGCTAAGCAGTGGAGTAAACCATAATAAGACAGGCAACTTAACTGGACTGCCAGCCAAGAGTTGGGCATAAAAAATGAAGTAGTCATGTGCCGAAATTGAGACATGTCTTGTTCCAATGCTTTTTACCGCCCTGCTCATTCCTACACTACTTTATTTTTTTGAAATTTTTACTACATGTACTTGTTCATTCACTTTTTTCAACACTACAGCGTGGAGACTATAGAGACTGGTTAGTCCCTATAAAAAGCTTGAGTAGCAGCTAGCCTACAATGCATTTCATTGGAGGAAGCTAATGCGCATGTGCAAAATAATGCCACGTGGATAGATGACCTTTGAACTCTACATACAGAGATGGCTGCACTTTAGTACATGAATTTATACACTAAGTTTCAAAGCTTTCTAGTTTTTGTTTAGGCCTATTTGAGACGAGTATCAAGGAATGTAGTACCCATGAAAAGAACTTACTTTGTGCTGTCAAAGTTGGCTCAACACATTCTGGTTTTCTGGAAATCCTTTTCAAGTAAGTCAGTTAGGAAGTACGTACGTACGTACGTAAGTAAGTAAGTATGTACGTTAGAGAACGAAAATGGCACTATGGTGGCTTCCCAATAGCGTTCACTACGAGTGCTAAGGAAAGTTTTTCTGAGTTTAAGGCCTTGCATGCAATTGGTAATCTATCAGTAAAAACCTCTGAGCACCTTTGAAGGTTTAATTTTGTTTGACTAGATTTTTATTGTGGCCAACATTTTGTATGGTGTCTATGGGACAGTCGGCCCATTCCTACTATATGTACTACTGTATGTATGATACATATTATGCATTCAACTTATATAATTAAATTAAATGTATACGTAAGAGATTAATTATGGTTCTTATTAATCACAAGTAGTAAAAATTTTATAAAAATGAGAAGTGTAGGAATGGGCAGTGCGGTAAAAAGCAATGAAACAAGGCAAGTCTCTGAATTTCGGCACATGACTACTTTATTTTCATGAGTCAATTGCAAGTTTGAATTCCATCATTATAAATGTCGGTCATTTGGCTCATGAGTCAATGCAAGCAATCACTTAATAACTAATTTAGATGAAATAACAAGCACTTAAAATGTAGATACACAAAGAGTAGGGCACAAAAAATGAAGTAGTCATGTGCCAAAATTCAGAGACTTGCCTTGTTTCATTGCTTTTTACCGCACTACCCATTCCTACACTTCTCATTTTTATAAAATTTTTACTACTTGTTCATTCACTTTTTTAAACACTATGGTGCTCAATTGCATGGAGATAATCACACAGCAGAGACTAGTCAGTCTCTACAAAAGCAGAAGTGTACATTTAATGCACATGCGCATTATATACATGCAAACCATATGTGGTCTATTGACGACTTTTACCTATATACATCAAAATGGCTAAATAAAAAGTACAGTATTTTATGTCAAGTTTCAAAGCTGCCTAGATTTTGTTTGCTGCCTTTTCGCCAGCAAACAAGTTGAAAAGGACATACTGTGCATGAAATGAAGTCTCACTATATAGTCAAAGCTGGCTAGATGTCTTTTGTTTGCCTAGAAATCACGTTCAAGTAAGTCAGTTAGGAAGGAAGGAGAGCAAAATTGCACTCTTGTGGCTTCTCACCAGCACTCTCTCCAGAGTGCTTTAGAGACTTTCTACCAGTTTTCTTGGTTAATGCAGTAAAAAAAAACTGTATGGGGGAGGCTATAAAATGCATTTGAAGGCTTATCTTCCTTTTCTTGAAAGTTTATAAGTATCAACATTTTGTATTGTGTCAATGGGACAGTCGGCCCATTCCTACTATATATGTACTACCGTACGTATGATTAAAGTGTATGTGACAATCGTTATTTACAAACATGTAGTTCAGGATAGAAATCAATTATTATTATTGACAGATGCATAGTCAATCATGCAGATAAACACATGCAAGCATGCGTGTATATAATTTTCTATAAGCAGAGAATTAATGACATACCATCAATATCTAAAATAGTGATTGTAACTGAAGTAGCAGCAATTGTAACTCCTGTGGGGCTTGTAGTGGCAATACTAACAGAGAAGGATTCATCAACCTCAAGCATTGAATCGTCGGCTAATGCAATAGTGGAAGTTGACATCAGTGGGAGAGTTCCTGGATTAAACATCACTACAGTAGGTGTACCAAAATCAGATGAACCTGGATATAAAAGAGAGAATCATTAATCATAATAATATTATCATACAAACAAATGATATTTGTGCATGGTTTTCAAATCCAATAAATTCAAATATACTACATACAATAATTAGGCCCTATAATTTTTTTGTAAAATTCTAACTGAAACACCTTAATTAACAATAAAATTATAGTCTCACTGGTTGTATCGTCCATAGTACCAAGTGTTACAGTCAACATAGTGGCAAGAGCTGTAGTACTTCCCACCGCAGTGAGAGACACAGTAACCATAGCATCAGTATTCTCATCAAAACTAGAGGGAGATGGAGCTTGAAGATCAACCATTACACCTGAGTCAAATAAGAATTGCTAAAATACATCCACACGTGCATGCAAAAATTGTAATGTAGAAAAATAACTGATACTACTGATTACATCATACCATCGGCATTCTGAATGGTAACAAAAGCTGATGATTGAGATCCAAGATCAGCAGGCTCTGTACTTGTAGGGGCAGCAAGAGAGACCATGAAACTCTCATCGCCTTCAAACAAAGTATCATCAGTAGTGTCAATCGTCACACAGACTGTAGCCTGATCACCACTGTTAATTGGAAACATTATATTGAGATTTCCGGGTATTGTATAGTCCATCCCTGCAGTTGCATCTGCATGTATTCATGACATGTGCAGATACAATAACAATTTTTAATACTATAGTCTAGTAATGAAGGGTTTCATTACCCACAACTATGGAAATATTTCAGGAATTCAGACATATCTAATTTTGTGGCATGCATAACTCAGTATTATCTCCACCCACTGAGGAACTGTTGTACACATTTATCATTTCAGAGTAGGAAATTATGAATGTCAATACTGAGCAT
This sequence comes from Tethya wilhelma, assembly GCA_964030475.1. Taxonomy (NCBI): domain Eukaryota; kingdom Metazoa; phylum Porifera; class Demospongiae; order Tethyida; family Tethyidae; genus Tethya; species Tethya wilhelma. The sequence continues at coordinate 5,268,045 of CAXIPT010000006.1, read as the reverse complement.
GCATGATCATATAATCTGTAAATGGAATCTAGGGTATTATATCAGAGACACTAATAGTACAATTAAATACAAACTTTAATAGTTTTTTTTACCAGAATCTGTTAGGATGAACATTGATGTGAGATCAGCAGCAGAAGTTCCACCTCCAGAAACACTCAATACAGCACACACCATCACCATATTATTTTCAGTGACTGGGTAGGATGAGGCATCCAAATCGATAGTCAGTGCTGCAGCATAAGAAGATAATAATTATAAAAATAAGTGCATTGATCCATGCAATACAAATAATAACTTTATCATAATATTTTATAAGCAAAGTTTTGTCTGTCCGTATGTTATGGAGGGTCACCGGAAGTGATGCGACCTCAAACTAAAAGCTTCTTAATCTCTGGACTGTGGAGAATACAAACTAAGAAAAGTGTGTCTATAGACAGCTAGCTTAGATAGTGCTAGCCTAGGATAGAATTACAGGCGCTCAGGTATGGCTGACTGTTTTTAAGATCACTGACAATGATTACCAGTGGCATCTGTATCTGACAAAGAATAGTGCTATAGAGCAGCTATAATCTTTTACAAAAGAAGAGTAGCAATTAAGGCAAGAGCTTTCGCTTCTACGAGTCTGCTTCTCTGTCGCTGTACATGAAACACAGCTAGCTAGATAATTAGATTCTTTGGCAGTTTCAGTGATTGCAAAAAGGGCAGAAGTTGAAAAAGGCTCATCTGTGACATCACATATAGTGAGGTAAATTGCTGAGCTGGTCAAATTGCAAAGAGGAGCTGCAGTGAATGTATGCATGGTTACCTTTCACTGCCCAGTTATTGCTATGCAGATGCCTGTGCTTGCATGCATCCAGCAGTACGTAAACATCAGTATACTTCATACACATGTAAGTAAGGAGCGAAGCGAGCCACACTCTTTGCATAAATTGTGGAAAAAATGATTTTCTTACTAAGAACCTAAAATTATAGTGAGCTATCGCAACTGCTCAAAGTTTGAGTAACAGTGAGACATATACCAGGTCTGTAGAAAAAGTACTAAACGTGCTGTACATGCTAGCAGTACAGGAGAACATTTTGATTACTATTCAGTTGAATCCTATAAGATAAGTTATAGATTAATACAGTGATTACCATGCATTTACAGTTGTAGCAACTATATATAGCTAGCTAACGTGCACTTTTTTTCCAAATACATAATACACATACAAACAGGTTAATTCTTATGCAATTTTGGAAAATAATTACACACGGATATGTAAATTGCACTTGGTGTTGACTTGTGCCAATTCTACCAAAACTGTACAATTAATGTATAGCTCCTGCAGGAACAATTACGGTTTTTCTATACCATTTTCAAACAGGATCAGAGTAAATGTATCCACTCATTTTTTAGCCTTGCATGCACATAATTCAAATGAAAATTTAACCTACTAGCATCATTGTCTGTAACGACCACAGTAGCTAATGAAGCTGTCGGTGCAAGAGCTATCGGAATGCTAAACACAAACTCTTCATCATCTTCTGTTGTAGAATCTTCAGCCACTGAAAAGTCTGTCAGGGTGATAGGAACACCTGGAGCAGTACTTGCTGGAAGAGTAATAGTTGCACTATTCATAGGCATGATGTCATCAGCAGTTGCTGTAAGAAAAATAAACAATGACACAATAATTGCAGTTAATTTCAGCATTAATTTCGAGTTAAGACTAAGGGCTATAGTGTTTGAATATGAATATGCTAATTATATATACATGTATATGCTAAAAAATAATACTTTATATTGGCGACTATAGTACTGCACAGAGGAAGGTAAAGAGTGACACGATGAGTTTTTACAAAAAGAAACAGCTAGACTATCAAAGAGCTCTTTAATTGAAAGCTGTATGGCCGGTGCCTGGGGCACTTCTGCTGAATACTTTTTAGCTGCTCACACAGTTTGTAGCTGGAGTTGAAAGTAAATCTCGTCAAGCCACCCTCAAAAACCAACGTAGGTTTTCTCTACCACAGAGTTCAGGAAATAACAACTTACCAGGTTGGAAAAAACTGCTGACGCCAACATTTTATTAGAGCCTGACTTCAACTGTAGCACTTGACACATGCACTGTAATAATCCAGATTTTCCATAATCTAAGAAAAAGCAGGTAATGACTATACTTTTCTAGCTGTAGAAGTTGGTCCAAGAAATTGTGTTGCTATAGAAGCTTAGTTGTGGCTCGATTTTCTAGCTCATGAATTATTCATATTCAAATACTGGCCTGTAACTTTAAACAATACAACATAGTATCATACGCAGATTAATGCATAATGTCATACTTAGTCAAATTAATTATCAATAAGACATTTATACATGCAAAACCCAAATAATGATTGTACCAGTAGGTGTTGAACTGCCAGGGAAAACACTCATGGTAAACATTGCTGGTGAATCCAAGGGTAGATTACTGGTAGTAGTAATTTGCACTACCAATGAGATGGTACTACCCTCCATTGCTTCAAATACATTTGCTGGCTGGGGAATGACAAAGTCAACGGCTGCATGAATGTGAAAATACAGCATAATATTATGTTTGTACTATCATGTTGCATGCACTGCAGGATAAAAATTATGATAGCATGGAATTGTATAATAATTATATGCATGCATGCAAAGAAGTAAACTTACTTAGCAGTGTTTGTGCAAGGAGCATACTGCTTTGAGCAACAAGCAAAGCTGCTACTGCAATCAGTACTGGTAGAGAAACCTTCATCTCTACTGCAGCACTATAACCTCATGCAATATCTCACAATATATCTAACAGCAATAAACTATACAGCTAATTGTATTATGCACAAAAGTCACTTTATGGAGACAGCTATTGAAGTAGCTGTCAGACAGTGAGTTCAGTGGAAATCATCAGCTTATGTAGACATAAGAGGCACAGTGATGCATGCGAGAGAAACATGCATGTACTATTATGGGTACCGTACCTTGCAGTGAAGATGAAGAAACCCTTAATATTCATTACAAAACATTCTTCAGTTGCTCCCATGCATATCTCCCAATATTACTTCTCTTACACCACAAATGCACACATCCGTGCATGTTCATGTATTTACTAGGGCCACAAGCAATAGTTCCAGAATCATGAGTATATTAAACAGTTTGTGCATACCACTGATATAGCACCAATTTTCAAATGCACAAAGTGTTTGGCTTGCCATATTGAAAGCATGATTGCAAGTATTATTAATAACATAGTTATTTACGCTAGGAATTTTATGTACTCCAAAGAATACCACATTCATTTAATTAGAACATACTGCTTCAATTTCTTATTGCATGTATATTATCATTACTATGACATTTTTTTATCAAATGTCTCTTATGATGTTAAATCAGATTGCTTCAGTACAATGGGATTATGTGTGCTTGCGTGTGAGTGTGCATGCATGTGTGTGATCTCAATTTGAGAATCCCTATAATACATCACTAATATTATTGCTGTTTATACGATACTATATATACATGCAACCTCATGTAATTTGATCAATGAGAATCACTTTACAAGTACAAAAACAAAGGATGCAAGTGATGATTGAACATTATTATAAGGCCCGGTGAATGTGAAGATAGTCACTGATGATGAGTCATATAGGATTGCAAACAAACGTTGAGAATTTCACAAGAGAATGGCATTGACTGTTACGATACTTAAAGGCGGTTGGCTAGGTATTTGCCACATATAATAGGTATGCATGCGCAAAGTCATAATCTGTTCCAAAGAATCATAGCACGGTACATGAATTATAAACACCAACCAACAAGCAATTAATCAAATCCAGTGTCACATGACACCAAGATGAATTGACATCATTGCATTGTGGTTTCCTATAATTCATGATTGTCAAGAACTGAACGAGCACTAGGGCTAGCTGTAGTATAAATGCATATTCCAGAAGTTCCAGTAAATTAAAAAAAAAAAAACTGACTCTTCAAAACACATGTCTGCACATACAACAAAACCTTAAAATCATAATTATTAAGGCTGAGTAAGGGAGAGGATGGGTTCTGACTGACCAACTCATTCATGCATGATTACTTTGTTCTTTCATCCGTGAGTGAGTGCATGCAGAACCCCTTATGCACATGCATGGTAGCTAGGTATAATGCCCAATATTAAAAGTTTACATTGGGAGACCGACAATGAATGAGAAAAAGCTCTAGATCTAAAGATAATGTCACTGCTCCATAAATTAAGGTAATTGCTATCATGGTCACCAGCTGATTGAATTATCTGTTCACCACTGCAAGAGACAAGCTTATGTTCTATGCAAACAAGCTATAGAGGCCAACATAGCTAGCACACAGATTATAAGATTGCTATAACAACCTGTCGATCCTAGCTATGCATGCACTATCCCAGGTATTATCTGAATGCAATCATGGTAACAGAGGTATGCATCTCAATTTGTGCATGCTTGATCACTAATTGTTATAGAATATTGTTTAATGCACCCACAAATAACTTGATCAAAGAGAATCACTACACATGCACAAAAACAAAGGATGTAAGTGATGGAACACTATACTCTATAATTATAAGGGTGAATATGAAGACAGACGTTGAATCATATAGGATTGCAAAGAAAATTGGGAATGTCATAAGAAAATGGCATTGACTGTTACGAGACTTTATATCAGTCAGCTAGGTGTTGCCACACATGTCATAATAGGTATGCACAAAGTCATAATCTGCTCCAAAGAATCATAACATGGCACATTGATTCATAAACACCAACCAACAAGCAATCAAATCCAGTGTCACATGATACCAATATGAATTGATATCATTGCATTGCGATGGACCATAATAAGACATCAATACTATGTTCTGTATGGATTGTACGATCACATGTACTTGTAAGCCTGACACTCCCAGATGCAACCAATGCACGCATGTTCATCTTTCCAAACTGAATAAGCACCATTAGGGCTAGCTGTCACATGCAAAAGCACTTTCCATGCAGAAGATCCAAAACATTAAAAAACTGGCTGTTCTAAAACACATGCATGTACGTAGACAACAAAACCTTAAAATCCCATACAAGCTATATATAGAAAAATCATACTAGCAGTAGACTATAGGTAACATAAATGCTATAAACATTAGGGAGAGGGATGGGTTGACTGACCCACTCATGGCCATGTGCACGTACATGTTGTTTGATCCATATGAGTGCATGCAGAACTGGTACAATATTATACACATTAACAGGACTGCATGCATGGTGTCCCAGTGATAAAAAAACTACACAATTGCACGTAATGCCATGGACAATACACCCTTAGGCATAATATTATGCAAAGTATAGGTATAATGCTCAATGTATAAGATTTACCTATTTAAAACAGCCATTGGGAGATTTGCTATTGTTTATCTTAGAAGTCACAGTCACATTCAGCCCAGCTCTTTGAGGTAATGAACTTTTCCACGTTAACTTTAACTGCCAATTAAATGTCAAAATAGTTTTGATTGGCCAATAAAGAAAATATGGCTGATTTAGGGAAACCTTTCCTGGCATACTCACATGGTAGTTAGAAAAAATGACAGACAAGCAATTATTGAAGGCTTCATCAGTAAGTTCATTTGGTGGACTATTCACAGGCAAGATAATTTTGCACTGGGCATGCATGATACACCTTGACCTACCCCATGCATTCCTGTGTGGCACACTAGACATCCTTGGAGCATGCAACACAATGTCATGATGTTATGATGGCAAGGCAGCATGTAATTCAAATGACCCTTACCTACTAGACTCTTGACTACTCATACACAAACCAATCATAATAAAGTTAGACTACATTGATTAGTGATACTACATAGGCTAGGCCTCCTATGCTGAAATTAGTGCTCATTGTTAACTTACATGTGCATGAAAGTTGCAGCCACACAAATAGATGCTAGCCCGCTCAAGTTTGGCAGTATTTTCCACGCCATGGATTGCCCGGTCCATTTCAAATGACTTGTAAGAACAGTCCACTGACTTTCCTTTGGCTTTCAGTGCAGCGGTAGAGCGCTCACAACAAACGAGCAACTTGAAGTTTGATATTCTTTGGCAAAGAGCACAATTTGAGTAGCCCTGGCTTCAGTCAGGGAAATTTGGCGGTCAATGCATGTGCACGTGCTCATCTGGCCAAGCGGGAATGAGCTGCGCATGCGTAGAACAATGGGATATAAGACAACCAGCCTGCTACTATATACTTCCCACTGTATAGTGCTCTCTAGGAGTGCTCAGGAAGTTTTTACTGAATTTTAAACCATGCAGACATTTTGTATAATAATTCCTATACCGTACATGTTACATTATTGCTGGGTCCTTAAAGTTTGAAATAATTCTAGAAAACATGTTTGTATAAGTCAACACAAAATTAATGTATAACAGGTAAATGTTTTTATATAGTCATGTACAATGTCATCATGACAACAGATTCGTACACATTGTGATTCAAAAAGTATTGTAAACATGCACTCCATAAATTAGTTAGTTATTAAAATTATGCTGTTCACTTCACAGTACGTCGAGAACTTACTGCACTTCAGTCTATGTCAAACATAACACGGCGTCCATATATGGTAGAGTTCTGTAGGCACAATGGCTGATTTTGAGAATTAGCAAAGATCAAAATAGCATGTGGTCCACTTTCCAGACCAGACACGACAAGAGGTGATACACCTGTAATAATTAAAGAGACTTTGGGGTATATTACGTATAACGGGTAAACTTGGCGAGAATTAAGTTTTGCAAATTGGCAAATTATTCTGCAAACCACCACATGCATACACACGCATATAAACGATGCAGTGTGTAGGATTAAATTGTCAACTGGCGAACATGCAATATAAAATACAAATTACCCAAATTTTAAGCCAGTCAAATTCACCTGCTATACAGTATATGCTGACAATACACTAATTTAGACTGAGAGCAATGAATTACAAACTCTACTAAGTAAACTATAATGTAAACCTGTATGTAGAACAAATTCTTAAGTTTGAGCACTTGCATTGATCAATAGTGTTACTTCCATCCAGTGTGCATACAAACTCATCAACAGTAGCTCCACCATCAGCCTCTGGTCCAGTACCTTCCCATTCAATGATGGCACTGTCTCCATCCACAGTCACTCCCTTGTTGATGAGATGAGCCGAACACTGGACATTGTCTGTTGTTGTAAGTGCAATAGAAACTGTCACAATAATCATTGACATTGTACACAAGACATCTCATACCTGCTCTGAAGAGACGTGTGATGGTCTGCTCAGCTTGTCCACAGAATGGAGTCACTGTTATCATCAATCTTCTAGATGTCAGTCGACCTGAAGCCTCGAGTATGGACACACGATTAGTATTAGAACCTTCAGGTGGAGAACCTGAAACCAAGTAGAATTTGCAACTTGAATAAAATATACCCTAGCTAGTTGGCCTGTATAAGCATTAATATATTTCAAGACTCTTACAGTCCTGTTCTTCGGTATCAGATGTGCCACACGTCAGTTGAGCACATCCTGTCAGAATGTACTCCACCTCCAGTGTGTCACCGTCAGAGTGAGGACTATCACCAGAGAAACAAAAATCAACCTCTGTGGGAATGAAAATTATGTAGCCATGCATATTGTTCCTTTCACATACAAAATTTCAGGCATAATTATTATTGCTATACAAACTATAAGCATGCCACACTTACCATCATCATCATATATAGCCACATTGATGTAGTTGGGTGTGACAACCACAACACGTGGATCACTAGAGCTCAGCTGAACAGCAAAGCTCTTACAAGGTTCAGAGTTATCATCGTCTGTTATGGTGACTGTAAAACATTCCTCCTCTTCAAATGGGCTAATTCCAACATTGAGCATAACAGGAGTATAATCAAAATTATCTGTGTATATAGGTTTGGGATTGAAGCAATGATACCGATTTAATATTTACTAACAATGTTGAATGGTGAGTTTGGATGTCAATGTACACATGTATGTGTTTAAACTAACTTGCACTGATTGTTGTTATGTCATCTGTCTGAGCAAGAGCAAAAACACTTCTCTCGAATGGAGAAAGAACTGAGACTGTGTATTTGAGTTCACCGATTCCTTCACAGACACTTTCTTGAGGCCCAGACAAAGAGATAGTCACTATAATGATGAGATAGTATCCATATGATAATATTTAACTTTATTTATAATATACAATTAATAACAATAATTATGAACTTAATACCAGAATCATCATCAATTATAAACACAGTAGCATGTCCTTCAATCTCAGGGAGAACTGTATCAATATTGACAGCAGTGTCTTGTGAAGATAGTAGTATAAGTAGTAACTCATCCCCAATTTCATAGATATTTTCATCTGTGGACTGAAAAGTGACACATGCTCTAGACACTGTATCACTGAGTATAACTGTTTCAAAAACATCGGTATAGTCTTGACCACCACCTGCAGAGTATAATATTATATATGCATGGCATAATATTCGTAAACATGCACAATAATTACAAAGCTTTACCAATTGCTCCTTCTGGAAACTCTGAAGTAGCAATCTCAACCATTATATCACGTTCAAGGTGCCCATTCTCTATTACTATACATATATCAATAGATTCCCCTTCAGGGACATTAAATGTTGCAAATTCAACATCAACAGTGACCACTGCAGGTATACAGAGGTATATACAGAAAGTGAAAACAAGAGTGTATATAGCTATGCTCTCTACAAAGTCAAAGATAAGTAATACTACTTAAACTCACTGTCAGTTGGATCTTCAAGTATTGTAACTTCAGCAGTTGATGGTTCTATTACAGTTACAGGCTGGCCAGCACCAGGCATGAGCTCAACTGAGAAAGTCTCTTCATCTTCCACGTAAATATCATCAATGATAGGGATATCTTGACATGTAGTATCTCCCACACTACTGCCAGATGAAAGTGTAATCTCTAGACCATTCAAAGGAACGTAGTCTTCTCCAGCAATAGCACTTCCATCTTGTGTTTGAAGAGTTATAAAAACATCTTGCCCCACATTTCCAGCACAAATTACAACACAAACTTGAACAACTACGCTGAACTCTGCAACCCTGTACACACTGGCTTCAAATTTAACTTCCAATGCAACTACAAGAAATAAATGTCAAAAAGTCAAACATTAATTTGCTGTAATATACTGCAAGTGATAATTACAAGATTCTTACCTGAATTGTCTTCTATGAAGACAGGAGCAGACTGAATTTGAACTTTGACCCTATCGTCATTGCTTGTAAGTATCACAGAAAACATCTCTGTTTCCTCGAGGATACTGTCCAAAGCTACTATAATGCCCACGCATCGTTCAGAATCTCCAGATGGACTGAACACAATTTGTGCAGATGTGCTTTCATAATCCACATCTCCTGAAATCAAGAGATCTTTGATAAAAATTGCATAGTACCAGTTATCTGTATCCACTGACCTACTGCACTGCCGGGTACTGTAAATAGAAGAGATTCAACAGTTTGCTGTAACACTGTTGGATTCACCAGGGACACACACACTTCAACAATTTCATCAGCTTCCATAACAGTGTAGGACACCTGACTTATTGTGATTGTGGCACCTAATACAGTAGTGCATATATATAATATTGTAAGATGCATGCCTCAACTGCTTGTATGAAATGTTTTCAGTCACTTACAGTCATTATCTTCAATCCACACTGTACTGAGATCATCTTTGAAGTCAACATAGGGATTTTCCGTGCATAAACTCAGTGAGAAGTATTCATCAGTTTCAAAAATTAAGTCCTCAGAAAGAGGGACATATACACAGACATCTAATTCAAAATTTTCAGGAGTAAATACCAAAAAACTAGATGAAGGAGGTAAATAGTCCACTGGAGCTGTGCCTGTAAAATCAAAATAAGAAAGCTAAAATAATAGTTGAAAGTGTTTAATGGCCATTGTGACCTACTTTGTGCTGTTCCATCCATAAATTTGACACTGAATGATACATTTCGCTTGGGAATACCATAGCAGACTTCCACACAACAGTGAACAGCACCACCAGACTCCTGAACACTGTAATGAGTCTCATTAAAGCCCAAGAGAACCTCTGTACATGGATGAGGTGACACGTGTATGAGCACAACATTTATAAGTTTGCATACATCATGGTCCAATTTTCAGTATACAGTATACAGTGTACTAGCTGCATTATAGAGATACTATACAGTATACAATGACATTGTGCCTATTCATAATTCATGAATTAGTGCATGCGGCATGTGAATATTATTCCAACAAATGACACAACTTGAATGTCCTGTACGCGACTTACTATCATCATCAATAATTGTGATAGTCGACAAACCCCTCTCAATAACCACAAAGTCCTGATCTGAAGAGAGCTCTACACTGAACTGCTCTTCCTTCTCTTCAAGGCACTCATCATTGACAATAGGAATGTAGACACACTGAGTCAATGGGAGGTTAAATTCAAACACCAAGAGTCTTTGGAAGGGTGAGTAATCTTGCAAAGCTATACGTAAGAATGACATGTGTATACACAATGTGGAAATTCGTAAGTAATTCATAATTATATCAACAAAAACTTCATGATTTCAATTGCAATGCGATAGTTAGTATTATTATTTATAGCAATATGACTGCGTAAAGTGCAAGAATAACCTTGAGCAGTGCCTGGTTCTGTTGATAGAGAAACACGGACAGTTTTCCCAATATTAATTGATAGGATCACACAAACTTCAACAACTGGTTCAGACTCCATAACAGAGGCAGATATAGGACTTATCGAGATTGAAGCAACTGCATAAATACAAGTATGGTGATATATATAACTCTATGACTATACTTAAAAAAATAATAATAATACCATCATTATCATCAATCCACACTGTACTGATATTGAAACCATCCTTGAAATCAACATAGTTGTTATCTGTGTACAAACTCAGTGTGAAGAACTCGTCACTCTCACAAATCAAGTCATCCACAATGGTGATATCAATGCAAAAAAGATTTCCACTGCCGGGAGTCAACACAAGCAGATCAGCTACATAGTCCCCAGGATCTGTGTATAAGAGTATAACATTAAAACAAAAATGTAATTGACCTTCCTGAAAAACGGTGTACAATAATGTAGTCAACCAGATACAGTGCTCCTGAGCAAAAGAGCAATATTTTGTATTTTGGACATTTCTGGGAATATATAGAAAAAGGTTAATTCTGAATGGACTGTAATGGTATAATTATTAATAAGGATAATTTTCAGGCCCATATCCAAAATTTGGGGGTGTGGTCACATTTCCTGTTTGTTCAATTGCCTGTTTTAACAGAGGTTGTTTACATTTTTGTTAGGCACATAAAATGCTAACTAATACTAGTTAAGAGCCAAGACTATGTCAGAGTAAAGATAACTGTAAGTAGTTACTTTGACTCTGATTGTAATGATTATCTTGAAACTATCAGTGTGTAGGAAGCAAAAGTACATCAATTATACAACCAAAAATGTTAAGCACATTATTTGCACACACCTTTGAGTTAAGAAGTCAGACTTGGCTAACACAGTGGAAAGTTATGGAATTTTAGTTGCAACTATAAACCTTATGCTTTAAGCTTCACATTGGCAGATGAAACAAGCTTCTTTGCAACTCTTTCCAACTTCATCAATTCTTATGATGTCATCAGTCCACGTGATTACTTTGAATGATGTCACTAACCACAAAAGTTCAAAGTCCAAAGCTAGTACCTAAGCGCATGAGTGTAAACATGCGTGTGCTAAATGGATGGCAGCTGAGCTCTCTTAGGTGTGGTATGGTTCTAGTTGCTGCAGTAGAAACCTCAATAGTATTCATCACTAAACCTCAACACAGTAGCAAACTACACTCCCATATACTATGAAAACAGTGCCTTGGTAACGTAAGCCTTGATTCGCGTGCGTGCATATAGTTATTACATAATTACATAAATTCATGAGTAGGGAACAGCTGTGATGTCACACTGTGGAGTACTAAATAATGGAAGCATACTGGTTTTCATAAACTCTAATAAATGTGAGTACTTTTGTAATTTAAATCATGTTAACCCTTTTTTTGTATGTTTTTCAAGATAACAACTAGTTCTAAGCAAAAAAATATGAAAACTAAAAATATTGCTCTCTTGCTCAGGAGCACTGTATTCCAAAAGTTCTTACTTTGTGCTGTACCATCCATAACTTTGACACTAAATGGAGCATCTTGTTGCAGTCCACCTTCACATACTTCCACACAACACTCAATAACACCAGCTGACTCCTGGACACTGTGATGAGCCTCCACAAAGCCCAAAAGAATCCCTATAGATCAAGATGACACTGTATAAACTAGTGTTTGTACATTTAAATAATAATTATTTTTGTAATGATCGATACACTCACTATCATTATCTTCAATCCATACTGTACTGATATCATCCTTGAATTCGACATTGGTATCATCTGTGCACAAACTGAGTGAGAAGTATTCATCATTTTCATGAAGATCGTCATCATTAATGGTGACTTCAACACATTGAGGGGATCCAAAGTTGTCAGGAGTGAACATCAACCCAGTTTCTGGGACAGCAAGATAGTCTTCAGGAGCTTGAGTAATAGCATAATATAAGACCACACAAATGACATGGCATAATTTATCTGAAATGAGAAACTTCTTCTTACTTTGTGCTGTACCATCCATAACTTTGACACTGAATGACACATTTCGCTTGAGTTCACCGGCACATACTTCCACACAATACATAACACTACCACCAGACTCTTGAACACTGTGATGAACCTCCATAAAGCTCAACAGAACACCTACAAAGATAGAGGGATCGAGTTAGTTGTGTGTGACGTGCATTGTTCATGCACGTATAATAATTAATGTCTATAAGTTTAGCTATTTTACTATCATCATCAATAATTGTGACGGTTCCTGTGTCTGTCAAAACATTCACACGCTCCTGTTCTGAAGAGAGCTGTACTGTGAACAACTCTTCTCTCTCTTCAAGGCATTCATCATTGAGAATAGGGATGTAAAGACACCGAGTTGCAGGGAGATCAAATTCAAACACCAGATCACTTATTTTGGGTAGGTAGTCTTCCAAAGCTAAACACAAAATTGGAAATATTAAAATCAACTCATGCATACACAGCCGCTAGTTAGTTCATTTACAAAGAAAAGCTACTATTAGATATACATAGATTAGTACTAGCAAACTAATAATAAAAGCAATCGTGAAATTATAGTGTATATCACCTAGTGCAGTGCCTGGCTGTGTTGCCACACGAGCCTCCACTATTCTTTCTGTCTGCTGACTCCCCAAAAGATTCACACAAACATTAATAGCTCCGGTAGACTCAAGAGGGGTGTACAATACTGGACTCAATACTACTGTGACCTCTGCATAATTATATGAAAGTATGATGTCTTAAATCTACATCTTCTACTGTTAGTACATACAGCATATTATTATAGCTATATCACAAAACTTTTGGTAGAAATGCTCACTTATGAACTGTTTACAATTAATTTTAATGGGCAAGACATACCGTCATTGTCTTCAATCCATACTGTTTTCATCACGAGATTCTCCTTGAACACTACATAGGGATCCTCTGTGCACAAACTGAGTGTGAAGTATTCATCATTTTCATAAATCAAGTCATCTACAATAGTGATGTCAATGCATTGTGGGTCATCAATGGTGCCAGGAGTGAATTCCAACTCTGTTTGAAGAGCAACTAGATAGTCCCCAGGTCCTGCAATGTATTGGGGTAGTACAATAGTATATATACATTCACAAGTACTATTATACAATGTCACGATAATACTTATAAATCTTACTTTGTGCTATGCTATCCAGAACTTTGACACTAAATGGAGCATCTTGTTGCAGTCCACCTTCACATACTTCCACACAACACTCAATAACACCAGCAGACTCTTGAACACTGACATGATCATCCACAAAGCCCAAGACAATCCCTACAGACCAAGGTGACAAGTGAATGAGTGTATGGCATTGTACCACTATGCTACAATACTTACTGTCATTATCTTCAATCCACACTGTACTGATATCATCCTTAAATTCAACATAAGTATCATCTGTGCACAAACTGAGTGAGAAGTATTCATCATTTTCATGAAGATTGTCATCATTAATGGTGACTTCGACACATTGAGGGGATCCAAAGTTGTCAGGAGTGAACACAAACTCAGTTTCTGCCTCACCAAGGAAGTCTCCAGGACCTGTGTGGCAACTTGGAATATGACCCTCCACAATACTAAGCTGATTCAGAACAAAACCCCTTACTTTGTGCTGTACTATTGATAAGCTTGACTGTAACTAGAGCATCTCGTTTCAATTCACCATTGCAGACTTCCACACAACAACTAACACTACCACCAGACTCTGAAACACTGTAGTGAGTCTCCACAAAGCTCAAGACAACACCTATACAGATGGAGGGATAGGTGTAAGAGTGAATGACAATGTACAATAATATTGTATAATATTATTGTCATTTACTCATTACATTGTAGCAAAGCAGTAAAGGACTTACTATCATCATCTAGAATTCTGACAGCTCCTTTTCCATTCACATTCACACGCTCTTGTCCTGAAGAGAGCTCTACAGTAAATTCTTCCACTTCTTCTTCAAGACACTCATCATTGAGAATAGGAATGTAGACACACTGAGGTGTAGGCAGATCAAATCCAAACACCAAATCCCTTTCTTTGGTTAAATAGTCTTCTGAAGCTAAAATGTGAAATGATTGTAGAATTCTGATTCGAGATAATGCAACAACTCAACTTTATCCCCTCAAACAATCATACAGTAATAGTAGTGCATGTCTTCCACAGAAGTTGGTATGCCAATCAATACACAGCTACAAAATTAATTGCCTTTGGTACAATAATAATAATATTAATAATAATAATAATAGGCAAGTAGCAATTATGAATTCACCTAGTGCAGTCCCTGGTTCTGTTACTAAACGAGCCTCCACATCTCTTTCTGTTGGCTGATCATTCGAAAGGTTCACACAAAATTCAACAGCTCCCACAGACTCAGTAACATTGAATATCACTGGATTTATAGTGACTGTACATTCTGCATTTTATATTTAAAGTACAATATTACTCTCTTGTTTTCATATTTTGTATAGTGAATACATACCATCATTGTCTTCAATCCACACTGTTTTGATCGTGCGGTCCTCCTTGAAATAAACATATGGATCCTCTGTGCACAAAATGAGTGAGAAGTATTCATTATTCTCATAAATCATGTCATCATTAATGGTGATACTGATGCACTGAGGCTCTCCAATGTTGTTAGGAGTGAATGTCAACTGAGTTTCCATAGGAGCTTCATAGTCTCCAGGACCTGGGTGTTGGATAAGAATCAGTATATTGCCACTAAAATATGCACCTAATGAAAGAGCTTACTTTGTGCTGTGCTATCCATAACTTTGACACTAAATGGAGCATCTTGTTGCAGTTCACCTTCACATACTTCCACACAACACTGAATAACACCAGCAGACTCTTGAACAGTGACATGATCCTCAGCAAAGCCCAAAAGAATCCCTATAGACCAAGGTGACAGGTGAATGAGTGTATGACGTTGCACCTCTATCATGATGCTTACTGTCATTATCTTCAATCCACACTGTACTGACATCATCCTTAAATTCAACATAGGTATCATCTGTGCACAAACTGAGTGAGAAGTATTCATCATTTTCATGAGTATTGTCATCATTAATGGTGACTTCGACACATTGAGACGATCCAAAACTATTAGGAGTGAACATCAAGTTAGTTTCAGAAAGAGTTTCATAGTCTTCTGGATCTGTGAGCGCATGTATGGGGATATAAAATTATTACACCTCGATAAATTGTGTAAAAATTATTACTTTGTGCTGAGCCATCCATAACTTTGACACTAAATAGAGCATTTCGTTTGAGTTCACCATTGCAGACTTCGACACAACACATAATAGTATCAGCTGACTCTTGAACACTGCGATGAGTCTCATTAAAGCTTAAGAGAACACCTGTAGTACAGATGACGGAGGACGTTAGTGAAGCGAATGATTACGTGTTAGCTTTTACTTACTGTCATCATCAACAATTGTAACTGTTACTGATTGTGTCCCAAAGTTCACACAGTCTTGATCTGAAGAGATCTCGAGTTGTACTGTGAACAACTCTTCTCTCTCTTCAAGACACTCATCGTTGAGAATAGGAATCTGTACACACTGACTGATAGGGAGCTGAAAATCAAAGACCAAGTCTTTTTGGAAAGGAAAGTAGTCTTCAGAAGCTACAAGTGGAATATTGGGAAAAATTATTATCGAACTGATCAACATATGCATGAATTGCAAATCAATCTTGCTTCGTAAGTATCAGTATACCTGTAGCAGTTCCTTGTGCAGTTGAGACACCTATCACAACATCAGTCCGTGGAATGTGATCGACCTCAACACACACTTCAATACTACCAGCACTCTCAGACACACTCAAGACAGTGGTGGTAATGGACACAGTAATCTCTATTGCAATGGGTCCAGGGAAGTGAGAGTAATGTATAGCCAGAATAAATAAATTTTATATATGCCTATATATGCATGCTAAACGTTGTCAAAAATTTCTGAATAAGATTTAATAGTAAATTCATGCAGTAAATTAAAGCTCATAATTATATCAGTAATCAAGTATAAAAGTAAGTGAAAACAAAATTGCGTGGGTGCATGTAGCTTCCGCCTAATGCTATCTAAGAGTGCTTAGGAAAGCTTCGGAGAGTTTTAGGCCTTAGATGCATTGGTAACCAGTCTATAAGAGAGCTTCTGAGCAGGTTTGAAGGCTAAATTTGAGTTTATTCTACTAACCTCCATTACTTGGTACAGACAGAATAGCTAAATCACGGCCAAAAACAGCTGCTGTGTCATTAGAGACAAGACAGAGGAAGATCAGCTCAACATTTTCCTTGATGTTGTCTACAGAGGAGCCAGTAAATGTATGACATGTCAATCCACCATGAACAGTATTTTCAAATGTGGCACCAGCTCCGATTGTCAGTGTTGTAAGTGGAGAACGTTGTGAACCTGCACAATGTAATACAGCCACATCAACTATACCACATGGATACCACATATGATGGGATTTCAGCTATAGAGAGTAAACAGTAATATATTACAATACTTTAAGCCTAGCTGCATGGGGCTGTTTGCTATATCCATGCATTCAACCATTGAACGTAATTTACCTCCAAGTAGTATATCAAACACACGTTCCATAAGAATGTCAACAAAGACTTCCCGTTCCAAATATTGTCCATACTCCACACAAACATCAATAGAATTACCCTCTTCCACAGCATACTCTCGGCTGGCAAAACTTATAGTCACCTCTGTTTGAATGATAAGTTAAGTTACAGTAACTATAATAACTATTCATTATAAAACAAAATTATGCAAAACACTGCATGATGCTTGAATATTATTGGCTTGCATACACATAACGTGAAAATTTTAATCTGTGCAAATATTTATTTATTAATAATTTTTAATACTTACGATCATTGTCAAGTATTCCAATGGTAACACCATCCTGGTCTCCGAACGTAACCCCAGCAATAGAGGCACTAGTGAGCACAAGAAAGAAAGACTGAGTATCTTCAACGGTGTAGTCATCCACTATCCAGTCTCCTACAGAGAATGTACTGCAGACTTGGGCATACGTAGCAGTGTTTGTAGGAACAGTCAAATAGAAGTTGCAAGGAGTAAAGTCTTGAGGGGTCCCTGAAATTTTAATGTCTTGAGCTATTATATGTACCATACAGCATGCCATGGTTGCATTCTTTAAAATTATAACTTCACGTGCATGCATTGGATGGCTGAATAGTATTTAAAGCTCCTGCGAGAGAAGGAGAGAGATTATATCAACATACATGCAGTTCCTGGCTGTGTTTCAAAATGAATGTCAAAATCACACTCCAGGCCTCCAGATGGCAAGCTGGTTAAGGCCACACATATCATAATATCACCATCAGATCCATCCTCAGGGAGGGAAAATGATGTAGTACCGGAAAATTCAACCACAGCCACTGCATGTGTATATTGAACCAAAAAAACCACAAATTAATGCTTGTTTAACTTATCCAACCACACAATTAAGGCCGATCCATACACCTGTGGCTTACCATCATTGTCTTCGATGGTTACAAGAGTGGAGTCAGCGTTGGGATCAATGTTGATGTTAGGAGAGGTGCTGGCAATAGATGCTCTGAAATTGTGAGTGTCTTCCAAGACATCGTCATCAATAATAGACACCATAGCACATTCTTGATCACCATTGACACTACCAGGAGCAAATGTGACCTCAAACGGAGTGATGAGCACAAAATCAGATCCTTCAATTGCTAAACATGATCAATAAGCAATAATTTGAACTTAATGTCTACACACAAAACAATGTGTATGACATAATTTATAGACTCACCTTCCTTCCTGTCTGGATCCATAAGGACACCAACTGACAGCATAACAACCACAGGACATGACACACCACCGGCAGGTATGTCCGAAATAGTGACACAAATTTCCACATTGTCTGCTTGACCCTCCATTGCATTGATTGATGGGGTGACAAATCCAACAGTGGCATCTACATATATACATACAATGGCAATGAGACATGTATTAAAATTTTATATACACATTAGAGGTAAATGAATTGTACTGCAAAGAGACTTAGCAATTAACTTAAACAATATTATACATACCATCGTCATCATCGTCAGCAATAGTCACAGTAGCTGTATCAGCATTACTATCAGCAACAACATTGGCAGGAGAGATACTCAATATTTCAACAGTGAAGGTCTGTTCATCTCCCTCCAGCTCTTGGTCATTCACAATGGTGATACTGGCACACAGTGAGTCACCTTCAGCGGTTGTAGAAGCAGGAAAGGTAACAGAAAATAGAACTGGCAGAGTAAAATCTTCATCAACAACTACATGAATAATAAAATGGCGCAAATGTATAAGTATGACGCATGGAGTTTTATAGTTTTTTGTTCAAACTTATAAAGCTACAGATCGGGAACTATGAATATCATTGCAGTCAGATTTCCGAGAACAAAACTGTGACAAAATCATAGGAATAGAATCTCATACATACGTGTTTTGGCTCCATCTATAGCATTCAGTGTAACTGCGACATCACACTCCAACCCATTAGCAGGTACATCTGAGATGACAACACACACTTCTACAGGACCAGACTGACCTTCTTGGCCAGTGTAGGTTAGAGGGGAGAACCCAACAGTGGCAGCTGTAATGATGCTTTTAGTGAACAATATAGGTATGCATTGGTATAATTATACTATAATATAATACATAAATATTATATGGTTAATATCTTGAATGATCACAACCAATTCGGTGTTAGATTATATTTTACAAGATTTTTATGGCACCTACCATCATCAATATCATCAGCAATAGTCACAGCAGCTGTATCAGCATTAGTATCAGCAACAACATTGGCAGGAGAGATACTCATTATTTCAACGGTGAAGGTCTGTTCATCTCCCTCTAACTCTTGGTCGTTCACAATAGTGATACTAGCACACTGTGAGTCACCATCAATTGTTGTACCAGAGGGGAATACAACGGAGAATGGACTTGGAAGAGTGAAGTCTTCATTAATAACTGTATACAATAAAATGATACGCATGCACATAATACTATATCATGGCGTAACGTTTTGTTTAATACTCAAACTACAAGCAAACCTCAATGGTATATCGCACAATGCGGCAATTAAAGTATTATATTAGCAAATTTATAGAATCTCACACATACATGCTTTAGCTCCATCTATAGCATTCAGTGTAACTGTGACATCACACTCCAAGCCATTAGCGGGTACATCTGAGATGACAACACACACTTCTACAGGACCAGACTGGCCTTCTTGGGCATTGTAGGTTAGAGGGGAGAACCCAACAGTGGCAGCTGCAATCATGAATTTAGTGAACAATATAAGTATGCATTGGTAATAATATAAATATTATTATACTTCTCTGTATACATGTAGTTAATATCTTGAATAATGACATCCGATTCGGCATAAAATTATATTATTGTACAAGATTTGAATGGCACCTACCATCGTCAATATCATCAGTAATAGTCACAGTAGCTGTATCAGCATTAGTATCAGCAACAACATTGGCAGGAGAGATACTCATTATTTCAACGGTGAAGGTCTGTTCATCTCCCTCTAACTCTTGGTCGTTCACAATGGTGATACTAGCACACTGTGAGTCACCACTCATTGTTGTACCAGAGGGGAATACAACGGAGAATGGACTTGGAAGAGTGAAATCGTCATCAACAACTGTATGCATGTGTATATACAATAAAATGATACACATGCACTACTATCATGATGTAACGCTTTGTTTAATGCTCAACTATAAGCAAACTACCATGGTATGCACAATGTACCAAAACATATTTTATGGACTTTCAAACATACATGTTTTGGTTCCAGCTATAGCATTCAGTGTAACTGTGACATCACACCCCAAGCCGTTAGCAGGTATATCAGAGATGACAACACATACTTCCACAGGACCAGACTGGCCTTCTTGGGCATTATAGGTTAGAGGGGAGAACTCAACAGTGGCAGCTGCAATCATGAGTTTTTGTTAACGATAATTTTATATGTATGCATTGGTATTATTTCTTTGCATACAATTAATATCTTGAATGATGCTATCCAATTCGGTACAAAATTATAATATTGTACAAGATTTGAATGGCACCTACCATCGTCAATNAATATAATATATACAGCTGTTGACTTTGAGGTAGTTGCTGACCCAATGTCTGTATCGGCATCTGAGGACACTGCGGCACTAGTTACAGCTTGTTTGATGATCCAAAGCCTACCAGCTGGTGGAGTTGATGCAACAGCAATTACATCGATACCTGTATCGTTCACACTTAATGATGGTAAGATAATGCAATCAATTTTTGTACATTTGTGAATACTGCATGTTTTTTGGGTTTTTTTTGATATAATATAGTCACTACATCATCTGGTGACTATACACAAACCACTCCAAGTGGAACTGAGGTTGTATTCACTCCAAATCCTACTACATACATGATGGGAGATACTGCCTGTGTGAGCTTTGACTTTACAGATGAAATGGTTCTAGAAGATGATGAATCCTTTACTGTTACATTTGGTCCTTCAAGTAGTGGTATAACCGTTGGCCCTCCATCCATAGTCACTGTCACTATAGAGGATGATGGTAATTATTGTTTCAACTGTATAGCAAGTGATAATATTATCTGTATAGAGTTTTGTTTGCCTGCCATGCATGCACATTATTACTGTGTAGGCAAGTCGTTATAATAATTATTATGTGACCACTTTAGTAATTATTTTATAATCATAATAGTTATGATTATGTTATGTACATTATAGAACGTGCTACTGCTGAAATTGTGATGATAACTGCTGATGCTACAATAAATGAAATGGGCAGTGTCATGGCTTGTGCTCAAATTAATGGCATCACTGGTTTTGAACTGACATCACCTCCAACAGTCACTATGACTCGTGCTGACACTGACAGTGAGTTGAGTTTGATTTGTTAATGCATCTGTAAATTGCTTGCTTGTAGTGTGTTTATATTATATCAATAATTATGCTTTTACTGTGCATACATAGCCGATGCAAATGACTTCACCATTGATTCGCTGGATGCAACATTTGTTGACGATGGTTCTGGTGTTGTACAAGGCTGTATAACCATTAATATCATGTCTGACACCACTCCTGAAATAACTGAGTTTTTTTCAATTGGTCTGCAACCAGGAAGTGCTGTACCTGCTATTATGCTTGGTACCGGTGCTGACGCTGAAGTTGAGTTTGGAATTATTGATGATGGTAAGTTTGCAAAACCTGCAGAATTATCATAATATTATTGCCTGTAAAATGTCATGAATGCATGAAAGTATATCAATTTGTCATTAATTTAATGATGCTTATGTGCTGTTTAGAGCTTTAAATTTTGTTTCAGATGTGACAGTGATCTTCTCTCAGATGTCAAGTGCTGTGAATGAACCAAACTCAGGAACTGCAGATGCTACCATTAGTCTTGAGCTGGATACTGTGGGTGATGCAACTATAGCTGATCCATTTACAGTATTTGTATCTACAACACACGGATCAGGAGTTGGAAATGCTGGTATATTATGTAAATAATGTATGCACATTGTGTTGATATTGAATTAAGTCTGTAACCTGATTGGGACTTCGTAGATGGCTCATGTTCACTCCCTTTTTTGTCACTCTTTTCATACATGCAGTATCTCCAGCTGACTTTGCCCCCCTATCTAGTTCTCAAGTAACGTTTCCAGCTGGAATGCTTATGACCACTTTCACTGTGCAAATAGAATCTGATACTATATTGGAAGGAGACCAAATCTTCACTGTCTCTTTGGAGCAGCCAGGTCCCACTGATGATCAGTACTCCATTGGAACCCCTGATTCACATGTTGTGACTATCATGGATGATCCTGCTGATGGTATGTTATACAGATGATTATTCAGTGCATGCATGCCTATACATGAGCCTATGTATCTTAACACTTTTCAATGCAGCAAGTCTGTTCAGTGCTGCCATAGCTATATCACCTAATTCCATAATGGAGGGACCCAGTGCTGTTGTGACAGTTGAAGCTACAGCAACTGTAACTGGTGGTTTGGAGACTAGTATTACCATACCACTGACTATTATGCCAGCCAATGGTTAGTTTAAATAACAGATATTTTTGTTACACAATCATAGATGCATGGACGGCCAAATTTAACCATGCAAGTCTAAAGTTGCAAAATAACTTAAGTTTACTTTTATTCCACAAACCACAGCTGAAGCTGCCGACTACACTCCTGACTCACCTTTCGAGTTTGTTTTTCCAGTAACTACCGGAACAAATGATATGCAATCATTGGAAATTATGATTGTGGATGACCAGATAATTGAAGATACCGAAATGTTTGCAGTAGGAGCTGATGGATCTCAGGCAACTCCTCCTGGTGATTTGTTCGGTGGCTCAGCTACTTTCTCAGGAAATGTTGAAATTGCTGATGATGGTATGATGATGTTATGATTGGCCAGCGTTATACTTTTATTGCTTGCATGTAGCAATATTATATGCTTATACTTGTTTTATGTATATATATATACATATAGTTATACGTAGTTATAGTGTATGGCCTTTGCCTGTGCAATTGTCTGGGCATGATATTGTGTATAATAATTATGTGTATAATTTATTGTGCATTTTGAATAATCATAATACTACTGTATCCAATATCAATATAAATTATATAGATAGATATGCGAAGATTTAATCATTGTAATGACAAAAATGAACATTGTGCTATTCTTGATTTTAATGTACAGATAGTTCCAACCAAATACGAATCACCACTGCTGATTTTGAAATAGCAGAGGGTGATGGTACCACTACTATATGTGCTGCTATTACTGATGTGGATGCTAGTGACCTAGCTGGTGGTGATCCTACTGTAGATATGGCATTTGGATTTAGTACTGGTGCAGGTATGTTTTTTTTACATTATTATTGTGCGTGCTTAGTTTCCTTGCATGCATGTATTTGCTGATTAAAACTGATTATTTCACATGCTTGCATACCAACAGATACCATATGCACAGAATGTTATACCAGTCATGCATGCAGAAACTAGGTTAATACCCGAATGATGTAAGATTCTATTTTTCAATACAGATTCAGCTGATGTTGTCTTTGTTGGCGGTGTACAGACAGTCATATTCACTGATATGGGTGGTAGTGAACTGGAAGGTTGTGTTAGTATTTCAATTGTAGACGATCCTAACTGGGAAGGTGCTGAAAGCTTTACTGTGTCTTTGGTAACTGGTAGTCAAGTTCCAAATTCACTAACGTTTGGAGATTCTGAAGTCGTGGTTACAATCACTGACGTCACAGGTAGGGGTGCGGCGATTATGCCGGCATAATTTTGAGAATAATCGGAGAAGTGGAGCACGAGCATAATTTCGGGAATAATGGGGTTAAATTTGAGAATAAATAGAATTAAACAGGAGCTTGTAAATTGCCACATGTAGAAATCTACACTCACTGCACCTAGACGAGGTAGCCGTGTTCATTTTCCGTTCAAATCAGAAAGATATTGAACTTGAATCAAGTAAACAAGAAAGTTGGACTGTTGTATTATTGTTGGACCCGTTCAAGTTGACGAATTTGTTGTATTTTGACAAAGCTCATGAGAATAATAGGGAGATTTACGGGAATAATCGGACGTTTTTGTAGGCAGTGCGGAATAGAATAATCAGTAAAATTTTGAGCATAATAGCCGCAGGCCTAGTTACAGGTATATAATTAATATCATAACATTATTTTATCAATTACCTTATATGGTTAATACTTACACTTTTGCATATATATATATATATATTATATTATATCGCTTAGAGAAATGTGTCATTGTGTATTCTTGTCTAGCTTGTATTTCACGACATTGCTTTAGAGTGAATCATAATTTTTGCTGTTATACAGATGCAATCGTAGGATTTGCAGGCACCACATTGAATGTGAATGAGGGAGATGATATGATGATCAGCCTTCAGCTGACTACACCAGCATCAGGTCAATTATCACAAGGTTTTAATGTGCCATTGACTCTTACTGGTCAAGGAAAAGCAAGTGAGTATCTTTAAAAAGTCACTTTTTAATGTTGTGTGATATAGAGCCTTAAATTTTATTCAAAAATTATTATGTAATGATTCTATACATGCATGTGTAATAGTGAAGATAAAATGAATATAATTCACTATATACTGTTTTGTAGCTTTGACTCAAGACTTCAGTGTAGACACCCTCACCGTTCAGTTTATGATTAATGAAATGACTGGAATGTTTCAAACATCAACAAGTGTGTCTATCGTTGATGACAATGCTGTGGAAGGAGACCATACATTCACTGTGTCTTTGGATCCTAATGATGCCACAACTGGGGGCTATACTCTTGGGACTAATACAATACTAACTGTCACTATCACTGATGGAGATGGTATGATGATAGAGATAATTTTGAAAAGCTTGGGTCCATTTTTGCCACACTGTCACTCAGGCCATACATTTACTTTATAGATAGATACAAGGCTAATGTCTCTTTACATTCACTTTGAGGGGTTGTTTTCTTGCTATAAAGTGACTAATCAGCTATGGGTGGGATGAGGATTTAAAAATAGGAGGTGCTAAGACTTGGTGCAGAAATTTTGAAGTACCATGCACGCCTGCTAACTATAGTGCACATGATTTCTGTTTTCATGACCTTTGAACTATTGTTGCCAGTAACCCTGAGTGCTCTTGATCAAGCTAGCAAGACTAAACTGTTCTAAACTTCATCTATCAAGTGTTTGAGGTCTGAAATATTTTTAATATATAGGAGCTTCAAAGAATAAACATGTATTCCCAGTACGGTAGTACTGGGTACATAGGAATGGCACGGATGGCCCATTAGCGCAATACAAATATTCATGCGAATAACTCTGTTAAAACTGAATGCTTGCCACTAAAAGGCTTCTAAAGCTACTATTTAGCTCATTCTCTTTCCAACAAACCAAAAAACAAGGCCTAAAACCACCAAAAAAGTACCAAACAGTTAACTAAAATATGCCAAACTTCTAATTTTCTCCATCTTTTTCTTCTTCTTACTCTATGTCGGCTCCAAGGCCATTCACTTTTAGAAGCTGATTCTTGAACGGTCTTCACCCACTTTTAGTATCGTTTTTTCGTGTCTCTCGTTGGATGGCTAGATTCAAGGCGAAAAGTGCCTTCTCCATATGGCAGCCATAATTTCTACGGTCATATGCATAATTCATTAGCTACTTGAAATTCAAATCGACGACCCTTTTCCTGATACATGTGTGCGTTATTTGGAATCGGATTTTCACTGCCTACCTGATTTACCTGAAGATTTCTGGTTGTGCTGAGCTCTCTGTAATCTTTCATTGTTCAATATTTAGGAGGTGACTAGACTACTTTGTTACACTTATTTTGTAGTTGTCATTATAAGAAGATGAGTAAAGCTAGAAATTTTGTTAGATAGTGCTCCATGCAGCCTCCAATCAATTGTTGAGATGCTTCACTTTACTGATAGCATACCGGTATATTATATAAGCTGTATAATATTCATGCTGATATAATTTTAGTGTACAAGTACAAACTCAAATGTGAGTCATAGAATTATGAAAAAATGAGAACAAACAAGTAAAAAAAAAACAAACTTGGAAATGTATTGAGACATAGGACTGGCCAAATCCTAAAATGAAAGCAAACAAGATGGAATGGCTGTTTAAGTGTGTAAAGAATTATTCTTATGGGCAACATAAGGGACTCAACGTGCAGCCCACACAGGAAGAATTCCACACACACTCAAACAGCCATTCGATCTTGTTTGCTTCTTTTTACAATTTGGCCATTGCTATGCCTCAATTCATTTCTTTTTACTTTTTTTAAGTATATAATGGCTTGAGTGACTTAATTATTAAGGTTTTCTACTTCTGGTCAAGTTCAATGGGATACTCTTTTGAATCCCCTCTTGTTACACTAAGTCTTATGTGACATCAATATCAAGTTCATTGTTGTGTGCCATTTAGCAGGTTTCATGTAGATTTCATTTGTACCTAACCAAACTTTACCAGTCAATAACTATTTGTCCCATATATTATATTGAGTACTTTGACTTCTTCAAGTATTCTTAATGAGCATATTATATTATGTGAACTTGCATTAATAGATGTTGGTTCTAAACTATTTTAATGACATTGTGTTCAGTTGTACGTCTACATCTCTCTTGCAGTGGGTGAATTTGTGTTCGACTTTTCACCACATGTAAATCCTACTGAAGGCATGAATAATGATGTTGATCTTTGTAGTTTTGTCACTTTTTCACCTATGCCACCTGCTCCACCATTAACACTGGAGTGTGATGTCACTGTAACAGTTCAAGTTATGCAGTTATCAGCGAGTGAGTTCATTACTAATTAATTTGGAAATATGCCATGCATCCAGTGATTTTCGGCTTTCTACTTACATTGCATGTCATTAAAGCAAAACAATACACTGAAAAAAACACACGTATTATAGCTAGATATCTATGTTGCAACTCAGCTATTACTTAGATGATCTCTTTACCCACTACCACCAGTTAACTGTCTTCCTTTTGATATGTATAAGTGAACCTAGAAATAAGGCTATCATGATTGAAATTCCACACACACACACACACACACACACACACAAACACACACACACACACATGCTTATTACAGATGATCCAGCTGATTTCTCTTCTCCATCATCTCTTCAATATACCTTCCCCTCATCAACTATGATGACTGGACCAGGCCCTTGCCTTACATTTGGTATTGTCAATGATCTGAACTTTGAAGGAGATGAGTCCTTTATGGTAACTGTGTCTTCAACAACTCCTTCTGGAATTGGTGGCTCTGCTGGTGGCTCTGCTGCGGCTGCAACTGCCATTGTTACAATCTTTGATAATGAAATTGGTCAGTCATTAACTCAGTATAATATTATGCCATAGACCTACAGTGAGAATTTTACTCTTATTATATGTGCATACTTACAGTTACTGTAAGTATGGTGACTACGGATCAGGATACCAATGAAAATGATGAAGATGAAATAATGATCTGTGCTGAGTTTGAGGGTGCAAATTTACTTGAAATCACTGCAACTGTGGGTCTGGCGATTTCAGAAGACACCCTATTCACAGTGGCAGGTAATGTATAACCTAGTAGCTGAGTTAGAGTAATATTTATTCTATTTACCAATATTATCATGTGTGAAAAATTGTTTACCACCAGGTGATCTGATGTCACCTGCTCCAACTGACCTGACCTTCCCTGTCAGTGCTACACCTCCAGGCCAACAGTGTGCAACCATCATAATTATGAATGATAACTGTTACGAAGGCGATCATGATTTTTCTGTGACACTCACAAGTTCATCCNGTACTATTATGGGTACCGTACCTTGCAGTGAAGATGAAGAAACCCTTAATATTCATTACAAAACATTCTTCAGTTGCTCCCATGCATATCTCCCAATATTAATGTCTATACTTTCCGATTTACTGCATTTGTGTGCACACACGTATAATTATGTTCATGCATAAATTTACTAAGGGCCACAAGCAAAAGTTTCAGAATGAAGAATCATGAGAATAAATTAAGTACATGACTTTGACAGTGCATGCATGCATCCCACTGATAGTGGCAATCTTCACATGGGATCAAGTTAAGCAGTTACAACTCTATAGTTATAATGCCTCAATTCATTGGCTTGAGATAAATGATACAGCACAAAGTGCTTGGTCTACCATACTTAAAGCATCTTTACAAGTATTATTATAAATTATACAAGTTATTATTATATCATAACTACAAATTGCCACGAGTGGACTCCAAGCAATGCCATACTTAATTAGAACACAGACAAAACCAAGTCCAGAACCCTTAGACAAGTACAGATCATGTTTCATACGTACGGTAGTACGTATAGTAGGAATGGGCCGAATGTCCCATAGGCACAATACAAAATGTTTATGATCATAAAAATTTAACCAAACAAAATTGAGTCTTCAAACTTGCTCCGAGGCTCTCACTGACAGATTATCAACGGCCTAAAACTCACAGAAACTTTTCTCTGCACTCGTAGAGAGAGCTGGTGAGAAGCCACAATAATGCCATTTTTGTTCTGCTAACTTACGTACATACGTACTTACTTCCTAACTGACTTACTTGAAAAGCATTTCCAGAGAACCAGAATGCGCTGAGCCAACTCTGACAGCACAAAGTAAGTTCTTTTCATAGGTACTACATTCCTTGATACTCGTTTTAATCACAAATAAGCCTAAACAAAAACTAGAAAGCTTTGAAACTGAGAGTATAAATTCATGTACTTGAATGTAGCCATCTTCTTGTAGAGTTCAAAGGTCATTGATTATCCACGTGGCATTATTATGCGCATGCGCATTAGCTACCCTAGCAGCCAATGTATATAGCTTCTACTCAGATAACTTTTTGTAGGGACTAACCAGTCTCTGATAGTCTCCTCACTGTAGTGTTGAAAAAAGTGAATGAACAAGTAGTAAAAATTTCAAAAAATAAGCAGTGTAGGAATGGGCAGTGCGGTAAAAAGTATTGGAACAAGGATGGTCTCAATTTCGGCACATGACTACTTCATTTTTGTGCCCAAGTCTTGGCCAGTAATTTAATCCTGCCTGCCATAGTTTGTTCCACTTATTAGCTAAGTGATAAGATTGGTAGAAATTTGAACCATTAGTATGTGATCCATACTGATTAGCTATTCAAGTATACAGATCATTCTGTGAACCATTTACGACAATTATCAATGAGGGATCAAAGATGAAAATGAAGTAGTCATGTGCCGAAATTGAGACAATCCTTGTTCCAATACTTTTTACCGCACTGCCCATTCCTACACTGCTTATTTTTTGAAATTTTTACTACTTGTATACTAGTGGATCCATATTGAGTGAAGCAATAGGGGTGCTTAGGTATACGTGGGTAAACAGGTGTGCATAGGCTCTGTGTAAGCAAGCCGGGCCAACATATCTATATATATAGCAAACAGAACACAAAGCACAATTACTGTCATGGGACAAGTGTGAATGTGCATGCCTGTTATTGCTGAAACACAATTAGATGCGTGAGTATACAACGTTACAAAGCTGGTATAATTTTGTAGATTCTACATTTCTTACTGTATTATATCATATCTGATAATTTTCTTTTCTCTTATCAAACACCTAATCTCAGTTTATTACCTATAAGAATGCTCTAATATCCTTTTGATCCTGTTGTCCAAGCTATCTAGTAGATCAATGCTTGCAAACTATGGTTCTGTGCATGGCACTTCAAGTAAAAATGAGATTTGCCTGCACATATTATCCCGAGTATCTGAATACAATCATGGCAACAGAGGTATGATCTCAATTTGAGAATCCCTATGCATCATTAATCATTGAAAAATTTTTTGGAAATTGTTTACATATGATACCCTACACGCACCCTCATAATTTGATTAATGAGAATCACCTCACCTGCATGCACAAAAACAAACCATGCAAGTGATTAAACACTACACCCCATATAACAGTCAATATGAAGACTGCCGATGAGTCATATAGGATTACATTGAAAATGTCAAAGAGAATGGCATTGACTGTTACGAGACTTACGTAGCCAGCTAGGTATCTACCACACATGAAATACTATCGGCTCCAAAGAATCATGCACACCACGCCAATTTGGTTTGTGAACACTAATCAACAAACAATCAATCAAACGTCACATGACACTATGATGAATTGACAACATTGCATTGTGGTGGCCCATAATTAATGGCAAGAAATCAACAACTTGTTTCTGCAAGGATTGTACGGTCACATGCACTTGTAAGCATAACACTCCTGGATGGTCATCTCCCCAAACTGAATAAGCACAAGGGCTAGTGTTATATTGGTGTAATACTCAATGTACAAGTTTTATTTAACAGCTATTTGGAGATTTGCTACTGTTTCATAAACTAAGGTAACTCCGGAGTGTATTGTGTTTAAGGGTGCTCGCACATACGCCCACACAATTTTTTGGTCTGGGTTGCTAGAGGTGTATCTTAGAAACTGTAAGAGATACAGTGCTGCAATAAACTCTACTTTAATAGCCCATGCATACAAGTGTACAGAAAAAAAACAAAGTGTCAACTATGAAGCGTGCAAGTTTTACAAGCGACATAAAATACTAGCTAAAAATTGATAAAACTCACCATGCATTTGGTTTTACAAGCTGAATTCTTGTTTGCAAGCACAACTCTACTGAGCAGGCAAAAACAGCTGAGGAGTGTTTTTCAAAGCGCCATGCATGCTTGCAAGTTCAATTTTCAAACATGACATCATCGTTTATATAGTTCTTGCCTAGTAATCGGACAAAACTATGCCTGACCCTCTAAAGGAAAGGAAAGGAAAGGTCAGGGAGTACAGAGTTCAAATTTGGTTCAATTCTGGCAAACGGTAGAAGACTTTTAAGAAAAAACACTGACAAAGCCAAGCCCTTTGAGGCAATGAACCATTTAACTTTTCATATTAATTTAAATGATGGCATAATTATGCATGCCCAGTGGAAATTTCTTGCCTGTTATAGTCCACGACTAAATGAAGCCTATATTATAATTATACATGCTTGCCTGTCAATTTTTTCCTACCCATACGAGTATGCTGGGAAAGGGATCCCTGAATCAGCCTATTTTTTCAATTTGCCAGTCTAAACTATTTTGACATTATAACTGACACATAANACTATCATCATCAATAATTGTGACGGTTCCTGTGTCTGTCAAAACATTCACACGCTCCTGTTCTGAAGAGAGCTGTACTGTGAACAACTCTTCTCTCTCTTCAAGGCATTCATCATTGAGAATAGGGATGTAAAGACACCGAGTTGCAGGGAGATCAAATTCAAACACCAGATCACTTATTTTGGGTAGGTAGTCTTCCAAAGCTAAACACAAAATTGGAAATATTAAAATCAACTCATGCATACACAGCCGCTAGTTAGTTCATTTACAAAGAAAAGCTACTATTAGATATACATAGATTAGTACTAGCAAACTAATAATAAAAGCAATCGTGAAATTATAGTGTATATCACCTAGTGCAGTGCCTGGCTGTGTTGCCACACGAGCCTCCACTATTCTTTCTGTCTGCTGACTCCCCAAAAGATTCACACAAACATTAATAGCTCCGGTAGACTCAAGAGGGGTGTACAATACTGGACTCAATACTACTGTGACCTCTGCATAATTATATGAAAGTATGATGTCTTAAATCTACATCTTCTACTGTTAGTACATACAGCATATTATTATAGCTATATCACAAAACTTTTGGTAGAAATGCTCACTTATGCACTGTTTACAATTAATTTTAATGGGCAAGACATACCGTCATTGTCTTCAATCCATACTGTTTTCATCACGAGATTCTCCTTGAACACTACATAGGGATCCTCTGTGCACAAACTGAGTGTGAAGTATTCATCATTTTCATAAATCAAGTCATCTACAATAGTGATGTCAATGCATTGTGGGTCATCAATGGTGCCAGGAGTGAATTCCAACTCTGTTTGAAGAGCAGTTAGATAGTCCCCAGGTCCTACAATGCATGTATTGGTGTATATGTAGTACAATAGTATACGTTCTTACAAAACACTAATCTTATAAGTATCCATGAATTAGAAATGCTAATTATAAGCCTTACTTTGTGCTGTACCATCCATAACTTTGACACTAAATAGAGCATCTTGTTGCAGTCCACCTTCACATACTTCCACACAACACTGAATGACACCGGTAGACTCTTGAACAGTGACATGATCCTCCATAAAGCCCAAGACAATCCCTATAGACCAAGGTGACAGGTGAATGAGTGTATGAGATTGCACCTCTATCACACACTCACTGTCATTATCTTCAATCCACACTGTACTGACGTCATCTTTGAATTCGACATAGGTATCATCTGTGCACAAACTGAGAAAGAAGTATTCATCATTTTCATGAAGATTGTCATCAATAATGGTGACATCAACACATTGAGGGGATCCAAAGTTGTCAGGAGTGAAAATAAACTCAGTTTCTGCTTCACCAAGAAGGTCTCCAGGGCCTGTGTGTTAATTATGTTACAAAATATGACATTCTACAATAGCATGCATGATGATGAATCAGCAATTAAACTTCATACTTTGTGCTGTACTATCCAAAAGTTTCACTATAACTGAAACATCTCGTTTGAGTTCACCAAAGCAGACTTCCACACAGCAGCTAACACTACCACCAGACTCTGAAACACTGTAGTGAGTTTCAGCAAAGCTCAAGAGAACACCTACAGATGGAGGGACAAAGTGAATGACAATCAATATACAATATAATATCATCGTAAAGTTTCACTTACTATCGTCATCAGAAATCGTGACAATTGCTGTTTCTATCTCAACAATTACTCGTTCCTGCTGTGAAGAGAGCACTACACTAAAGTTCTCTTCCTTAACTTCAAGACACTCATCATTGAGAATAGGAATATAGACACACTGAATTGCAGGCAGATCGAATCCAAATACCAAATCCTTTTCTTTGGTTAGATAGTCCACTAAAGCTAAATATAAAATTTGGAGAAAATATAGTTATGAGCTAAAACTTGAAGCAATCCAATTACTTTATTGCTTTCAGTTAATTCACAATATAGAAGTTGCTTCTATTTATTTCCCACCATACATGGCCTAGCACCAATAACCTATAATACCTTCATTTTGAACTCACCTAAGGCAGTGCCTGGTTGTGTTGCCACACTAGCCTCCACATTCCCCTCCGTCTGTTCATTGGCCAAGAGATTCACACAAACTTCAACAGCTCCAATGGACTCCTCAACAGTGTAAGATTGTGGATCGAACATAATTGTGATCTCTGCATATATAAAAAGGATGTGTTTTAAGTCAAGCATTGCAATACAAAATATTTACAACAGAAATTGATCAATTTGTATGTACTTAAAACTGTGGCCATCTACTATAACAAGTAGTAAAAATTTCAAAAAAATAAGCAGTGTAGGAATGGGCAGTGCATTAAAAAGTATTGGAACAAGGCAGGGTCTCAATTTCGGCACATGACTACTTCATTTTTATTCTTGATCCTTCATATGGATTTTCAGTGTTGTGTTGCGATGATCTGTACAATATAGTACCGTAGCTTATTCATTGTGTTGGTTCAAATTTCTCAGTACTGTAGCTTATCACTTGGCTATACTAAAGCAATAGAGTAAACTATAAGAGACAGGTATATAACACTAGACTGCCGGTCAAGAGTTGGGCATAAAAATGAAGTAGTCATGTGCCGAAATTGAGACCCTGCCTTGTTCCAATACTTTTTAATGCACTGCCCATTCCTACACTGCTTATTTTTTTGAAATTTTTACTACTTGTTCATTCAATTTTTTCAACACTACAGTGTGGAAACTATTAGAGACTGGTTAGTCCGTACAAAAAGCTTGAGTAGCAGCTATACATGCACTACATTATGCTGGAAGAGGCTAATGCGCATGCGCATGCGCATAGTAATGCCACGTGGATAGATGACCTTTGAACTCTATCTACAAAGATGGCTGCATTGTAGTACATGAATTTATACACTAAGTTTCAAAGCTTTCTAGTTTTTGTTTAGGCCTATTTATGATGAAAGCGAGTATCAAGGAATGTAGTACCCATGAAAAGAACTTACTTTGTGCTGTCAAAGTTGGCTCAACACATTCTGGGTCTCTGGAAATGCTTTTCAAGTAAGTCAGTTAGGAAGTACGTACGTAAGGAAGTACGTAAGTTAGAAGAACAAAAATGGCACTATGGTGGCTTCCCACAAGCGCTCTCTACGAGTGCTGCAGAAAGTTTTTGTGAGCTTTAGGCCTTGCATGCAGTTGGTAATCTGCCAGTTAGAGCCTCTGAGCAACTTTGAAAGTTTAATTTTGTTTGAGTAGATTTTTATGGTGGCCAACATTTTGTATTGTGTCTATGGGACAGTCGGCCCATTCCTACTATACGTACTACCGTACGTATGATAAATATGATGCAAGCAAGGCATACCATCANATAATAAGCTATGGTATACTATGTACATAATAATTTATTATCATTGTGTTTATGATACTGAGGATCCATATGAGGGATTAAGCATAAAAATGAAGTAGTCATGTGCCGAAATTGAGACATTCCTTGTTCCAATACTTTTTACCGCACTGCCCATTCCTACACTACTTATTTTTTTTGAAATTTTTGCTACTTGTAATATCTTGAATGATTGTAACCAATTCGGAATTAAATTATATTTTAAAAGATTTGTAATGCACCTACCATCATCAATATCATCAGCAATAGTCACAGTAGCTGTATTAGCATTAGTATCAACAACAACATTGGCAGGAGAGATACTCATTATTTCAACAGTGAAGGTCTGTTCATCTCCCTCTAGTTCTTGGTCATTCACAATAGTGATACTAGCACACAGTGAGTCACCAGTTGCCGTTGTACCAGAGGGGAATACAACGGAGAATGGACTTGGAAGAGTGAAATCTTCATTAATAACTGTATGCATGTATGCAATAAAATGATACACAGGTACTACTATCATGGTATAAAGCTTTCTTTAATACTCAAACTAAACAAACTACCATCATGATGGTATTTCGCGCAATGCAGCAATTAAAGTATTAAGTTATACATACATGTTTTGGCTCCATTTATAGCATTCAGTGTAACTGCGACATCACACTCCAAGCCGTTAGCAGGTACATCTGAGATGACAACACACACTTCCACAGGACCAGATTGACCCTCTTGGCCATCGTAGGTTAGAGGGGAAAACCCAACAGTGGCAGCTGCAATCATAATTTTAGTGAACAATATAGGTATACATTGGTAATAATAATTATTATTATACTTCTCTGTGTACATGTAGTTAATATCTTGAACAATGACAACCAATTCGATATAAAATTATATTGTACAAGATTTGTAATGCACCTACCATCATCAGTATCATCAGCAATAGTCACAGTAGCAGTATTAGTATTAGTATCAGCAACAACATTGGCAGGAGAGATACTCATTATTTCAATGGTGAAGGTCTGTTCATCTCCCTCTAGTTCATCGTCGTTCACAATAGTGATACTAACACACTGTGGGTCACCATTTGCCGTTGTACCAGAGGGGAATACAATGGAGAATGGACTTGGAAGAGTGAAGTCTTCGTCAATAACTGTATCCATGTGTATATACAATAAAATGATACACATGCACTACTATCATGATGTAACCGGTTTGTTTAATGCTCAACTATAAGCAAACTACCTTGGTATGCACAATGTAGCAAGCATATTTTATGGACTTTTATACATACATGTTTTGGTTCCAGCTATAGCATTCAGTATAACTTCGACATCACACCCCAAGCCATTAGCAGGTACATCAGAGATGATAACACATACTTCCACAGGACCAGACTGGCCTTCTTGGGCATCATAGGTTAGAGGGAAGAACCCAACAGTGGCAGCTGCAATCATGAATTTTAGTTAACGATAATTTTATATGTATGCATTGGTAATATTTCTCTGCATACAATTAATATCTTGAATAATGCTATCCAATTTGGTATATATAACAACAAGATTTGAATGGCACTTACCATCGTCAATATCATCAGCAATAGTCACAGTAGCAGTATCAGCATTAGTATCAGCAATAACATTGGCAGGAGAGATACTCGATATTTCAACGGTAAAGGTCTGTTCATCTCCCTCTAGCTCTTGGTCATTCACAATAGTGATACTAGCATACAGTGAGTCACCAGTTGTCGTTGTACCAGAGGGGAATACAACGGAGAAAGGACTTGAAAGAGTGAAGTCTTCATCAATAACTGCATGTATGTACGTATGCAAAATGATACGCATGCACTACTATCATGGTGTAATGTTTTGTTTAATACTCAAACTAAGCAAACTACCATGAAATGCACAATCTATTAAAAAATTAACTTGAACTACATGCAGCAAATAGCAATTTTATAGAATCTCATACATACGTGTTTTGGCTCCATCTATAGCATTCAATGTAACTGTGACATCACACTCCAAGCCATTAGCAGGTACATCTGAGATGACAACACACACTTCCACAGGACCAGACTGGCCTTCTTGGGCAGTGTAGGTTAGAGGGGAGAACCCAACAGTGGCAGCTGCAATGATGATTTTAGTGAACAATATAGTTATGCATTGGTATACAGAAGCGGGCAGAAAATTTTTAGCTAAGCCGCGCCCACTTCCATTCGTATAGCCCCGCCCCTTTAGCCTGCGGACAGCTAGATTTTGCCACAACAAGGCCTGAATGGAGAAAAAACTGCAAGAAAGAGTCAGAAACTATATTATCGTAAACCAAAGACTGACATTCAGTCAGATTTTGAGTTGCTTTTGGTATTTTTAAGTTGAAAGGAGGGTTCCAGCTAGGACTTTTCCAGTCCCCACAGTTAATTATTATGCGAGGTCTCAGCTGAAAGAGGGGTTCCATGGAAACCTAGGAACCACCCTAAATCCGCCACAGGTATACACTTCTCTACATACATGTATTAACATCTCGAATGATGACAACCAATTTCGACATAAAATTACATTTTAAAAGACTTGTAATGCACCTACCATCGTCAATATCATCAGCAATAGTCACAGTAGCTGTATTAGCATTAGTATCAGCAACAACATTGGCAGGAGAGATACTCAACATTTCAACAGTGAAGGTCTGTTCATCTCCTTCCAGCTCTTGGTCATTCACAATAGTGATACTAACACACTGGGGGTCACCACTCATTGTCGTAACAGAAGGGAATACAATAGAGAATGGACTTGGAAGAGTGAAGTCTTCATTAATAACTGTGTGCATGTATATATACAACAAAATGATAAGCATGCACACAATACCATATCATGGTGTAACATTTTGTTTAATACTCAAACTACAAACAAACTACAATGGTATTTTGTACAATGCGACAATTAAAGTATTATATTAGCAAATTTATAGAATCTCACACATACATGCTTTAGCTCCATCTATAGCATTCAGTGTAACTGTGACATCACACTCCAAGCCGTTAGCAGGTACATCTGAGATGACAACACACACTTCCACAGGACCAGACTGACCTTCTTGGGCATCGTAGGTTAGAGGGAAGAACCCAACAGTGGCAGCTGCAATCATGATTTTAGTGAACAATAATATTATAAGTATGCATTGGTAATATTATACTTCTCTGTATACATGTAGTTAATATCTTGAACAATGACCAATTCGGCATAAAATTATATTATTGTACAAGATTTGTAATGCACCTACCATCATCAGTATCATCAGCAATAGTCACAGTAGCAGTATTAGTATTAGTATCAGCAACAACATTGGCAGGAGAGATACTCAATATTTCAACGGTGAAGGTCTGTTCATCTCCCTCTAGCTCTTGGTCATTCACAATGGTGATACTAGCACACAGTGAGTCACCACTCATTGTTGTACCAGAGGGGAATACAACGGAGAATGGACTTGGAAGAGTGAAGTCTTCGTCAATAACTGCATGCATGTGTATACAATAAAATGATACACATGCACTATCATGATGTAACGTTTTGTTTAATACTCAACTAAGCAAACTACCATGGTATGCACAATGTAGTAAAGCATGTTTAATGGACTTTTATACATACATGTTTTGGTTCCAGCTATAGCATTCAGTATAACTGTGACATCACACCCCAAGCCATTAGCAGGTACATCAGAGATGACAACACACACTTCCACAGGACCAGACTGGCCTTCTTGGGCATCATAGGTTAGAGGGGAGAACCCAACAGTGGCAGCTGCAGTGATGATTTTAGTGAACAATATAGTTATATAGTTATTGGTATACACTTCTCTGCATGCTTACATGTATTAATATCTCGAACGATGACAACCAATTTTAAAAGATTTGAATGGCACTTACCATCATCAATATCATCAGCAATAGTCACAGTAGCTGTATCAGCATTAATATCAGCAACAACATTGGCAGGAGAGATACTCGATATTTCAACAGTGAAGGTCTGTTCATCACCCTCCAGCTCTTGGTCATTCACAATAGTGATACTAGCACACAGTGAGTCACCAGTTGTCGTTGCAACAGAGGGAAATACAACAGAGAATGGATTAGGAAGAGTGAAGTCTTCATCAATAACTGCTTGTATGTATGTATGTAATAAAATGATATGCATGCACTACTATCATGGTGTAATGTTTTATTTAATACTCAAACTAAGCAAACTACCATGAAATGCACAATTAATCTATTAAAGAACTAACTTGAACTACATGCAGCAAAGTATTATACTAGCAATTTTATAGAATCTCCAACATACGTGCTTTAGCTCCATCTATAGCATTCAGTGTAACTGTGACATCACACCCCAACCCATTAGCAGGTACATCAGAGATGACAACACACACTTCCACAGGACCAGACTGGCCTTCTTGGGCATCGTAGGTTAGAGGGGAGAACCCAACAGTGGCAGCTGCAGTGATGATTTTAGTGAACAATATAGGCATGCATCGGGATACACTTCTCTGCATGCATACATGTATTAATATCTCGAACGATGACAACCAATTTTAAAAGATTTGAATGGCACTTACCATCATCAATATCATCAGCAATAGTCACAGTAGCTGTATCAGCATTAGTATCAGCAACAACATTGGCAGGAGAGATACTCGATATTTCAACAGTGAAGGTCTGTTCATCTCCCTCTAGCTCTTGGTCATTCACAATAGTGATACTAGCACACAGTGAGTCACCAGTTGTAGTTGTACCAGAGGGGAATACAACGGAGAATGGACTTGGAAGAGTGAAGTCTTCGTCAATAACTGCATGCATGTGTACAATAAAATGATACACATGCACTACTATCACAAACTAAGCAAAGTACCATGGTATGCACAATCTATTAAACAATTAAACTACATGCAGCAAACTATTAGAGCAATTTTATAGACTCATACATACATGTTTTGGCTCCATTTATAGCATTCAGTGTAACTGTGACATCACACTCCAAGCCGTTAGCAGGTACATCTGAGATGACAACACACACTTCCACAGGACCAGACTGGCCTTCTTGGCCATCGTAGGTTAGAGGGGAGAACCCAACAGTGGCAGCTGCAACCAATCAATCATTCATTACTAGTGAACAATACGTCTGCATTGGTAGTTCTCTACTCACAGTTAATATCTTGAATGGAGACAAGCGCATACATCGTAGACAGAGTGATCACAGGCTCAACAGCTAAGTGTACACTGAAACTATGCTCTCCTTCAATTGCCATATCATCAAACAATGACAAGTCGGCACACTGTTGACTGTTGATGAGAGAACTAAAATCTCCTGGCATAAAAGTCAAAGGGTTTGGTCCAATCAGATCAAAATCAGAGCCATCAACTGCATATATATATGGATATACAAAATTTCAGTAATTTAGGCAAACATCACAACCGATTTCAATTGAATGAATACAAGGTTCTGCTGACCAGCTTTGGCTCCATCAACAGCTGATACGGATACAACAATGTCCACTTCAGATCCTCCAGTTGGAAGAGCACTCAGTAACACACACACTTGTACAGCTGGATCACCTTCAGCTCCAGAGAGTGATGGATTAACAAAACCAATGGTTGCATCTAATACAGTCAACAGCATAATGTAGATGCATGTACGATCAGAACTATATAATATAGTAGCCATTATAAGTTTGAACTTAAGAGCTATACCTTGAAGGTTTTTGTCGATAATGCTGACAACTGTTGAACTGGCAACGGGTTGAGTTACTGCAGCACCAGGTGTTGTCATGGCAATGGTACCTTCAAACGTCTGGACTCCTTCTATAACATCATCAGTGAGCAGATTCACTTCTAAACAAGCCTGATCTCTATCACTCGCTCCAAGCCCAAATTGAGCATTCTGTCCAACACTACTGAAATCACCAGCATTAAATGCTACAAAAAGAATTGTGGATGCTATCAATAATTTTAATGCGAATGTCATGATGGTATTTATAAAAACATGTATGCATACTTGCTGATCCATCCACCAAATCAAACATCACAGACAAAGGTACTGCAGTTGGTTTAATCACCGAGAGGGTAGCACAGAGCATAACAGATTCACCTTCACAGTCCATCAACTCTGCTTCACTTAAGTAAACAGTTGCATCTTTAATGAAACAGGAAAAAAATTTCATAATTATGTACGGTAGTATATCCAATTGACACAATACAAAATGTTCTCCACATTTTTAAGAATTTTTACTACTTGTAGATAAATATACTAACACATTAGTGCATGCATGACTGTAGTAACTTGCCATCAGTATCTGTGATAGTTATAGTAACATCAGTATCTGGGCCAATTTGGATGAGAGACGGTGATGGATTCCCTATTGTTACAGTAAACTGATGGTCTCCTTCAAAACAGTCATCATTGACAATGGTAATGTCCAGACAGGCTGGAGCTGCTGGTCCAACATTGAAAGTTACATCGAAGTTATCGCCCATAATAGGAGTTCCTGTTGTCATAATATCTCCTGGCAAAGCTATGCAGGAAAATAACTGATTTGAGACATACAAAAAGTATTATCAACTAGAAAGGTAGGTTAGGGTGCTAGTCAGAAGGAAAGTTTGTGTGTATATAATATGTTACAGAAATGACAATAGCTTACATGTTTGAGCATCTCCAGTGATCATCATTCGAACACTTGCTGGAATTTCAAACGTGTCTATATCAACACCTTCAGCACAGATTGATATAGTGTCTTCATCATTTTCACTAACAGTCATGTCTGCTGTTGCCATCTGAACAGTCACTGTATAGATCAGGTTAGGAACAAGGTAAACAATTTTCATGATGCTATGTAAAAAAAATCAATATAAAAGATTTACATTAGTTTCCATAGAAAATAACTTCGTTTACATTCAACTAACCATCATCATCAATGATTGTAACTGTCGTACTAGCACCAGTGCTAATTCCGGTAGGAGTTGTTGAAGAGACAGATACTGTAAAGACGTGATTGCCTTCAAAGTTCATATCATCAACTAGTTGAAAATCAAGACAAATAGATGTATCAGTTGTTGTAGTAGTGTCAAAAAAATATTCCAGTCCAGACATTGGAGATATGAAATCTACACCTTCATCTATGTAGGAAAAATATTGATGAATCATTATAGCATATTCTGAGCCTGTATAAAGTATGTTATTGCACTCATACCTGCAAAAACAGTATCTATGACAACAGCAGATACAGTCACGTCACAACCAAGTGTAATACCAGGAAATGTAGCTAATCCACAAACAGAAAACATACTATTTACCATATCTTCAGAAGGATTTTGAATTGCTGGGAAACTGAAGACAAAGGCAGCCACTAAAATGGGGATTAACACAAACAAACATGGTTATAATATAGCAGGTGAATATATGCATTTTTTGAAAAAAAAAATTTCTAAATATATATATTTGTAATAATTTTGCACACAGGTAACAATACAGAAAGTAGCACAATGCTTATGTAAGCATGCACACTGATACAAGTGACATTAATAGGTAAACGGCATGAAAAACAAAACAACAACTAAACAACAGTAACAAAACCAGTCCGACAATGTCCATAGAGCTATATAAATGAACTCATGACAGCTCAGGGAGAACTAAGGCAGTGTTTAAAGCTAAAAAGTGACTCACTGACTCTTGCAGAATGAATCAGGCATTGTGTTCGAAAAAACCCATGCATACTACTATAATTATTGCATTTCAATTGATTAAATTTTGTGAGCTATGAATAAATATAAATAAAATTTAATATTAATCCGCTAACTATATAGCATACTGACTGTACTAGCATGCTCGCCTCTATCCAACTGTCTATAAATTACAAAAATTATAGTGGCTCTTACAGTCAGCTGTATCCAAGATAATAACAGTAAGAACACTAGGGTTCCCAATAGTGTAGCAAGTAGATTGAGTAGGAGAATCCACCAGGCTCACAGTGAATGAGTGGGCACCTTCTAGAACCATATCATCAATGATAGACACACTGCCAGACATAGAGACTACACCATCAGAATTGCCCACCACAAACGATGCAGGGAGGGTCATCTCATTGAAGTCATTTGGAAATTCTATAAGCATGCAT
The DNA here is from genome assembly GCA_964030475.1 of Tethya wilhelma. Taxonomy (NCBI): domain Eukaryota; kingdom Metazoa; phylum Porifera; class Demospongiae; order Tethyida; family Tethyidae; genus Tethya; species Tethya wilhelma. The sequence continues at coordinate 5,224,974 of CAXIPT010000006.1, read as the reverse complement.
AAGAAAATAATAATTGTTACATACACACAGTTTTGACCAGCTGCGATCAGACTGAGAATACAATAAACTTTACAATTCACTGCATACAGGCATACCATATACACACACCTGCTTTGCCTATACCATCCAGGGACAATATTGCATCAATGTTAATCTTCAGTTGACCAGGTGGAATTCCTGGCGTACTCAGAAGAAGTTCAAACATGACATCAGTTCCTTCTTCCACTTCTACCACACCATCATTTTCGTTAAATTGGACAGTTGCATCTGTATATCAATTATGTTAGCCTAGAGTTACAATAATGTTATACTATAAGATGCCACGTGAATGGCTAGTAAGCAACAGCCTGGCAAAATATTTTGATGTAAAAATTGCTTTCATGAAGAGGCTAAATTTAAGTACCTTCCATATCTGTGATGGTCACTGTGACTGCATTGTTTGTCGAATCAATAACAATTGTACCAGGAGATGGATTCCCAAGTGTTACAGTAAACCCGTGCTCTCCTTCAAAACAGTCATCATTAACAATCGTGACATCAATACATGCTTGCTGTGCTGCTCCTACTGGGAAAGTAGCAGTTGTTCCTCCTGGTGTTGTATAGTCATCTGTCAGAGCTGATAGTATGTGCAATACACAATAATTATTATGGTATTATGCTATTCAATAATTATAATAGTATGCATATACACTTAGCCTATGGCAATAACTGCTGAAGAAAATACGCAGCTAGTGAATTAATTATGCACATCTTAAAAGTCAATCTATAATACTTGTCTGAGTGTCCCCAGTGATCATCATATCAACAGTGACTTCAACCCCAAACCCAGAAATGCCCACGGCTTCTGAGCAGATTTGAATTGTGCCTGCAGTATCTTCAATAACATCCATGTTTGTCGTTACCATCTGTACGGTAGCCATCACTATAGATGAAACACAATGCAATTACATAATTCTTCAGTACTGATAATGCAGTATTTAAGAGCTACATGTATATGTACTAGAATTAGTATGAGATCAAAAATCACTTGTGATTCTTATATATTCCATTTGGAGCTATCTGCACATTTAAACAGCACAATCTTGGTAATTATGTGCATATATATCATGAAATAGATTGAATGAAATCAACTTTAAGTATAAAACATCTGCACACACACACACATGCATACATCCACATACATACACACGCATGTACATACTTTCTTCATCTACAATGGTAATAGGAGCTGATGAAGGAGATCCAAGATCAACAGTCACTGTACTCACAGGAGTAGCAAGAGAGACCATGAAAACTTCATTGCCTTCAAACAAAGTATCATCAGTGGTAGCAATCATGACACACTCCATATCCATATCAGAACTGCCCACAGGAAACACTATACTGAGATCTCCAGGTATAGTGTAGTCCATTCCTGCAGTTGCACCTGCATGCATGCATGCATACAGGATTGAACAAAAACAGTAATATTGTAGTAAGGAAAGGTCTTAATTGTTTATCTGCATATGCACACAATTGTCCATAATATTTCAGGAATTCATGCTACCAGACATAGAGGAGACATGTCTAATTTTGTGGAATGCAGCAGTTAAAGTAATTATAACCTCTTGGTGACAAACATATGCAAGCTCTCTGAGAAGTGGACATGCAACCAGTTTCTAAAGCTAGCAAACATAGTTTGTAGCACAGATCAAAATACTAATTATCATCATATAGTATACTCAGGTATGTAAGCTCTGAATCTGCAATGCAATTTTGCATCCAAACTCCTATACAGCCTACAAAATGTTTATCACCATAAAAAATCTAGCATAGCAACGTTAAAGGACTATACATAGTAGAGAGAACTTTGTTAAAATATCAAACATGACCAGAAACCTTATAATACACAAGAGACCTTATGCAATTGACATCACAATTTAGAAACCATGCATGCATGCATTGCTAAAATTTTGATGGATAAATTTTGTGTGGAGGTACCTACCGTATGCGCTTAGCCGTGCTGGATATTCTCTTGGACTGTTGTTTGTCAGCTAAGACTGCATGCATTTGTAAGTTACGATCTCTGTAGCGGCTTCTGCAAAACTGAGCTCTAATTTTTCAGTATGTTTGGTCCAACTATTAGCCTAGCTATACTAAATTTCCAAGGGAGAATTAAGTTACAGTAGATTGTGCCAAGAGCTACAAGAATTAATGATTCTCCCCTTGCCTTGGCAGGCTTGGCTCATATATAGACCTTTTCCACGTGGGAACAATAGCAATTTTTAATGAGATGCATGACATGTTATGACGAATTGTGACGATAGACATGCCCCTTGGTGGGCAAATTTGTACAGTAGTGATACTGCTAAGCTTGAAAGGAGCACTTCTGTGAGGAAGGGTGCTTCAGCCAACTTCTCAGGTAATTGTAGACTAACTCATACTTCATTAGAACTCTCGTTGGTTCACTCATGCTATTTCTTACGTAATGTGGTGCTATTTTCTCGGATTTGTTGCTATTCGAAGTTTGTATGTACCCTTCTCCATGTTTTATCTGGCTTGCTACTTCTATTTCCAGTAGAAGGCTCTTTAGCTTGCACTAAACTTGGCCTCCAATGTCAGCCAATACAAAATTCCATTCGCTTGCCCACCAATGGGCCTGGCCTGTGTCATAACGTATCAAAAAATGTCACTTCCACTTGTTTCGCGCTACTTTCCCGTGCGCGTGGAAAAGGTCTATACCTGCTGTACATGCAAAGTTGTACTGTAAGATGCCATAATAGTCTCGTCCCAAGACTCCACTCATTCTGGGGACAAGACAACTGTACTATGCATGAGTCACAACAAGCTTCAAGCTCTCTAGCTAGCTAGCTACATAGCTTAACGCATATGTATACCATAATACCTAAGGTCCTCGATATCAAACGCACGAGGCACATGCACTTATATGCATGTGTACACCTAGTATAACTTGCAAAGTGATCCTTGAACAGCAGCAGCTGCAGACGGTGACAAAAACAGCGGTTCTTTGTTTTGTATCATAGTCTTCATAGTCTGGTTGGTACTGCATGCTGCTTTCATGCTCTGGACTAGCTATAATTCTGTCTCGGTGTTTGTAAACCACAAAAGATGCCTACTCATACAAAGTGCACTGATAGTGCACTTGAAATGCAACGATTTGTCAGCTTCCTTATGCCAGCTTTTATTTTTTGCCCTTCAAATTCACATGATTTCACATATCAGGCTCTCTCCCTTCCTATTCTTCAGCATGGGGAGAGAGCTTGGGGATAAGGCTATAGTCAATGTCAAGATGATATATCATATACCAGATGGATCAGATGATAGCATAAACATAGATGTCACTCCAGCAGTGGAAGTTCCACCCCTTAAGCTTGGAGCTCTCAACACAGCACACACAGTCACCATATTATTTTCATCCACAGTGTAAGATGGCTCATTTAATTCGATCAATGCTGCATATTAAGAAAAATTTACAATGCCTTATAAAATATCCTTGGGATCAGGCCAATAGAATTAAGGCATAAACGATGCAATCTCAATAATTATTACCAATAAAGCTCAATGGATATATTGACAGAGAGAAAGAGAGGGTAAAATACATGTATACACATTATACAGCCATGCTATTTTAACCTACTAGCATCATTGTCTGTAACAACCACAGTAGCAAGAGGCATATTCGACGAAAAACTCTGCTGAATGTCAACAATGCTAAAAACAAAACTTTCATCAACTTCCACTACGGCATCTTCATTCACTGAAAATGCTGTGACTAGGAAATCAACACCTGGAGTTGTTCCCATTGGAAGAGTGATAGTCGCACTTGTTGGAGAAATGTCATCTAGACTTGCTGTATAATAATTAAGAAACAAGAACAATGATACGGTTAATTCGTGCATTGTTTTGATTAGATAGCAGTTGTATATATATATATACATGCAGCTCACATTAATAAAAATTATATATAATAATGTAAGGTCAAAGAAGAGAGCCTGCATGGGTATGAGGCTACATGCAGCTATATTAGACATTTAACTAATCATTATCATCAAAGCAAGATATACCAGAAGGTGTTGCAGTGCTGGGAAAAACACGGATCTCAAAACTTTCTGGTGAACCCAAGCCTACATTACCGATCGTAGTAATTTGTATGATCAACGTAATGGTATCACCCTCCACTGCTTCAAACACACCTGATGGTACAGGCATAATGAAGCTAACATCTACAAAAAAAGTGAATACATATACATGCATCACACATTATATAATGAAGAAAAACAATCATAGCTGTATACAAGTCATTCAAAAAAAGAAAACTTACCCATCAGATCTTGTGTACTGATGACTATATTGCTTTTAGCAACAAGCAAAGCAGCTACTGCAATCAGTACTGGTAGAGAAGCCTTCATCTGTACTGCAGCTTAAACTCTATCTAACAGCAATAAACTACGTAGCTATAGTCACTTGGGGACAACTATAGATAAAATAGTTGTTCAACAATAAATTTGATCAGTGGAAACAATCAAGTTTATAATATTATAGAGACATGGACGTCACATAGAGATGTATGCAACTCTAAAATATGCATTGTATATGGGTACCGTACCTTGATATAAATGATGAAGAAACCATTAATAATTATAATTATGTCTAGCTGGCACAAGATTTGTGTACCCATAATAAACTAATTATAAAGGGTCTGCATAAGAATAGTATATGACCTGAACCAGTGCTGTTTTGTTCCTGATCTCACATCAACAAGCAAACCAAGCCATAAGCCTGACGATTCAAGCTCAAACAGCTTGTGTGCTTTGTTATAGAAACCATCTGAATATAGCCCTTCTATGACCTGAAAATAGTTTTAAGTATCATGGTGACCCAGGAATGATCTCAATTTGAGAATCTTTAAAACATTAATTTAATTAGAAAGAATGTCATTTCAAAATAATTATTGTTTATAATATATTATGATGCCTGCACCCTTATGTAACTTCATAATTTGGTAAACAAGAAACAACATACATGCATACATGCCAAAACACAAACTGTAATAGCTGAAAATCAGGTACATGACTTGAAGCTACTATACTATGCAAAGTCAATCGTAACATAACTTTGGATGTATACCTACATGTAGCCTAGCCTCGTACCCAGGCTCCGGGGAGGGGGAAAAAAAAGGAGCCTGGTACACACCGCTTGCGCATGCGCTAATTAAAATTTGAAAATCCACGTGTTCCAGGGAAATGACGACCCACAAAAAGTTGCTTTTTGCTGCAGATTTTTGTGAAATAGGCTAAGGAGGTAGCCTGACAATCTTCATACACTATATCAAGTTGACAAAGTCTTGTATAATCGACGAGCATCCAAGGTCAGTCTTGCCAGTATATTTTACCGTATGATTTTACGATATTCATGACTTATGACGTCAACGTATAGCAAACGTGCACAAAAATATCCAAGTCCCCAGAAAGTTGGGATAATTAAGTGCATGCGCAAACGGTGTGTACCAGGCTCCTTTTTTTCTCCCTCCCCGGAGCCTGGGTACGAGGCTACATGTAGCCCAGATCAACAATACACTCAGTCATGCAGTGTGGTTTCTCTAGAAGTCAAGAGTAGCCGTATGTAGGCAGTGGCAAAATTTGAATTATAAACATACCATGACTGTCTAAAAATCCAATGGAAAGGGCAATGTTTTGGTTATGATAGGTACAGACAGTGTGCTGTACCTCTTCTCAAAACAAACAAACAAAAAAGGCAGACTAGCATGTAGGCTTTATTTGCTGGACTTTAATACGCAAGAATAATTTGCACTGGGCATGCATGACTACACCGCCATGATACACTTTCACCCATCCTATGCTTTCCTGTTTTGCACACTGACATCTATACACAATGTCATGTGATGCCATGATGTCATGCTAGTATGCTACAAGATGGCAAGGCAGCACATAATTCAAATGACCCTTACCTACTACACTTGACTAATAAGTACACTTATTACTTCTCAGCAACAGCCAAAGAATAGGCAAATGAAATGAATTTCAGTAAAGACTACAATGTCATACAGATTTCCATGAGAGAGTTTGCATAATTATGCAAATTAATTTGAGTCAGTTAATCAAATTTAGATTAGAATACCCATAAGACAAACTTAATTAGCACTCATGTACGTATATTATGGCTAGGCGTATACTGATAAAATTAATGCTTATTACCATTAAACTTACATTTATATGGAAGTCAGCCATATAACAGTATAGTTTCTTGAGTTTCTACCGCTCAAGCTGCAGCAGTCAGTGCTTTTAGGCAATGACTTGACTGTTGACATGGCTTAAAATTTAAACTATCCTGGGAACAGTCCAAGATAACTTTAGGCACCTCTCTTTCCATGGACTTCGCAGCGGCAGAAGCCTTGCCAGATCGAAGGCAATAAGCTCCCAATTCAACAAAATATTGAACTTTGTGGGTTAATTGGTGGTCATGCGCACGTGCTCATCTACCTATGCATGTGCCTAAGGGACGCGGGAATGAATTGCGCATGCGTATAATTATAGAACAATGGGATAGCGCATTCCCTTGATATAACATGTTCCGATAAAACTGGTCTTTATGTTATAACTTAACTTAAGACAAAAAGTCATCTTCTACCAAAACAGCTCCAGCTGTTACAATTGCAAATTGGGTTCATGCAGTAGACTATAGCCTATAATTATTATGCTAGAAGATAATTATAGGGTATATGCATCACTTGGCATGCTCAAGTATTTTACTATAATTATTATACTAACATTAAACTTATTAAGACTTAATAACGAGCTATACAGACTATATAAATAGAGCAGGATACAAAAGAACGTTTCTATATCTAGTCATGATGTACACAAATTACTGTCTTGTTATAAAAAATAATAAAGACTAATAGTGACTAAACAGTAGAGGCTGTTCAAACTAAACACTAATTCTCTATACTACATTCTACATACTGTATCTGTTGTTATTGTCATACTACTGTATGGTAACTTCAATTTCAAAGGTTACACGACGCCCAAAATTCTGGCGTAGGCATCCAGGCTTGGCATTAGGAGTTATCAGAACATCATGAGAACCGTCTGATAGTCCAGTCAGTACCAGAGGAGAAGAACCTAGTTAGTAGAACAAAATGAAATCAAAAAGTTAGAACAAAATGGCCAAACAGCAGTTTTGTAAGTACAATTTAAAAGAAACTGTGAGTGAAACAGAATTTACACTTATTTTATCATAATTATACTCACATGAATCAAGCTTAATGTGACCATCGAGTACACATCCAAACTGGTCAACAGTAGTTCCACCATCAGCCTCTGGTCCAGTGCCTTCCCATTCAATAGTAGCATTGTTTCCATCCACAGTCACTCCTTTATTGATGAGATGAGCTGAACACTGATTGTTGTCTGTATAATAATTATTATTATACATGTAACAGGTTTGATGATAACTAGTAATCATGAAACAAACAATAGAATCTGTGGTTTAAAAAGTACCATATCTAAAGAGACGTGTGATAGTTTGAGATTCCTGTCCGCAAAATGGTTCAACTTGAATGATGAGAGATTGAGATGTCTTACGAGATGAGGCATCAACAATGGAAATGAAGTTATTTTCAAGTCCTTCAGGTGGAGAACCTGTAATTTACGAAATGTAAAAATGATCAAAAGTGTCTTTTGAATTATAATGGACAAAAGAACCATTAAATTTTGTGATTATGACCACGTGCAGCTTACAATTGAATGTTTCTTTAATCTCATCAGTTGAACATGAGATATTGGCACATCCTATCATGGTAAAATTCACTTCGAGAGATTTTCCATTAGAGTGTGGAGTATTTCCAGTGAAACTGAACTCAACCGCTACATGCATGTGGATATGAATGGAAATGCATAAACTACTATAATACAGGGAGGAATAATTATTATAAGCACATTATACTGAGGGCTGCATGGTAAAGATGATACCTAACAAATACAAACTCAATCAAAGATAGTTGCAATAACTCACCATCGTCATCGTAAAGGAGTACATTCATTCTAGGATTCTGAATCTCCACACGTTCATTAGAAGAGTCAAGTAAGAGATTGAATCTCTTCAAAGGCTCAGAATTATCGTCATCTATTACGGTGATAATGAAACTCTCCTCATTTTTATCTTCTTTTTCAAAGGCAAATTCACGAAAGACAGGAATATAGTCATAATCATCTGTAACCAAACAAAAACAAAAAAACCAACCAGAACATTCACATACATTCCAAGACAAATTTTATGTTTCCATTGTACTTGATGGTTCACTGGTTTACAAACCTGTTGTTACATGGTGTGTTCTGACTGAGGCTACAACCTTATGCTCAAATGGAGAAACAACGGTCAGAGCATACTTGATCTCACTCTCTCCTTCACACACATCTTGAGGTCCAAAAATTTCAAGAATCACTACAGTCAATTGCATATAAAATTAAATAGCATTAAATGAAAAGTATAACATGTTGTTGTAGTACGATCAGATTATGGAAAATGACCCAATTACTGTCAGTGATACATACCTGGATCATCATCAATTATAGTCACAGAAGCCTCTCCTGGCTTACTAATACTGACTGTGCCATCCACTGAGGACAGCTGCAATGATAGCATCTCATCTTTCTCATAAATGAAGTCATCCAGTGTTTCAAAAGTAACACATTCTCTAGTCACTGATGCACCAAGTTTAATAATAACAAAGAAATCCTTGAAGTCTTGGCTACCTCCTGTTAGAAAGAACCAAAGACATTATGTCAAGTAGGAACCAAGAATGCCTTTTTAAAAAAAATAATACCTTTTGCTTCATTCTTCAAAGCTAATGACTCAATGAGTACTTTAGTATCATGCTGAAGGTCCCCACTCACTATTTGCACACATACATCAACACTGTTCCCTTCAGCTACTTCATAGCTTCTCATTTCAAAATCGACTTTGATCACTGCATGAAAATAATCAAGTGAGCAAAAATGCTTATTAATTTTAGAATCATTTAATAGGTACTCTTTTCTATATGAATAAATGTGCAGTCACTCTCAATTCAACTTACAGTCATTGTCTTTGATGTTCACAAGAGTATCGCTGGGGGATAGGATCACAGCAGGATCATCAGTTTTAAGATTCAGAGAGAAATATTCATCATTTTCCAAGGAGTCATCAGCAAGGATTGTAACAGTTACACACTCTTCATTGCCAATAGTAGCCATTGCTACATCGCTTTCAAATGTTAAGCCAATACTAGACAGTACAATGGCTTGAGTGAAATCCATATAATCTTCACCAGCTGAAAATATAGATTGACGTGTATAATTATTATATCATCCATTCACATGTATTGTTAATCATACCTACTGCAGAACCACTATCAGCCGAAACAGTGATCACAACAGCCCTGTCTAATGCCCCATCAAGAATTCCAATGCAAGCCATCATAACAGAATTACCACCCATTCCATCATCCTCAACCACACTCAAAGGAGTTGAGACTTTAGTGAATCCAACAGTTATCTCTGTGTAAGACAGCAACAATTGATTCAAGCATAGTTTTAGTCAAAATATACAAACAATATTTCTGAGACACTTACTTTCAGTGTCAAGTACATTATAGAGAGGAGCACTTCGTTTTTCAACCACAGCGGAACCTTTAGAAAAAATGTATAGAATTTAATTACTAGATTATGTCTTAACAAAACATTGTTTTTTTGAATTTCACCTTCAAATATATTGATGGAGGCATATCTCGTTCCAATCTTGATGGCATCATCAATGGTGGTGAGCAGTAGAAGGAAACTTTCAGTAGACTCATCGTTATTATCCAGGATTATCGTAATATCAGTACATTGTTGAGAATCACCAGAAGGGGTAAACAAAAATTGTTGAGGACCTCCAATATAGTCATTAGGATCTGTGATTCAATCATTGAAAACTTGAAAGTTAACATGAGCATATATAGACAGGTTCACAAGATCTGTTTCTGCATCGCATAATAGTACTTCACATTTGGCGACGCAACGCAACGCATTGACACAGATTTAGAAGAGTTGTCCAAAATTAATGTACGTTTGATACGGTGCATTCCTGTGTATCTGCGCGCGAATAATTTTTATCTGACACAACAGGAAATATTGTGAACCAACCTTATAGCTATATTTAGCTAGCTACTATGAGAGTCTATAAAGTAAAACCATGTACATGTACAAAGAATCATATATAATGACCTTCAGCAGTGATTGGGACTGTAAAACCAACAGCCTCCACATTCCTCTCAGTCGCATTTAAAAGATCCACACAAACTTGAGCATTTCCCTCAGACTCCATAACAGTATAGGACTCTTGACTTAGTGCGATTGAGGCACCTACAAAGAATTAATGGCAAATTTCTCTTGACTATTGCATTTATATTCTCAGTCTAACGACACTCACAATCATCATCTTCAATCCACACTGTACTAAGATCATCCTTAAAGAAAACAGAGGCATCTTCTAAACACAAACTCAGTGAAAAGAACTCGTCACTTTCAAGAATCAAGTCATCCACAATAGAAATATCAACACAAAGGTTGGTTTTAAAATTGAAAGGTGTAAACTCCATTGTCACTACAGAAGTCCCATTATAGTCTTCTGGAGCTAATATATAATCAAAGAAAAAGAAGATCAATAATTGGTAGAGATTATTTGATCAAGGTGCCTTACATTGTGCAGTACCATCCATAGCTTTGATACTAAATGAAGCATTTCGTTTGAGTTCACCTTCACATACTTCCACACAAGCTTGAACTGTGACAATGGACTCTTGAACACTGTAGTGAGTCTCCACAAAGCTCAAAAGAACACCTATATAGATTGATATAATAATTTATGTGTGTGGTGTGTGTATCAGCATTAATTCACACCTGAATGTACAATACACAATCATAAATAAGCTGTATACTTACTGTCATCATCAAGGATAATCAAATTTGTCATAGATTTTCCTTCAGCAAAAATCACACAGTCTTGATCTGAAGAGAGCACTACACTAAACTGCTCCACACTCTCTTCAAGGCACTCATCATTCAAAATATGAATGTTAATACACTGGGTTGTAGGGAGATTGAATCCAAAAACGATGCCTTTATTTTCAACAGGATAGTAATCTTCCAATGCTATTTGAAGTATGAATAAAGCAGTATGTATTATATATTATTATAGTAATCTACTATCTTCGTGTGCATGCATGGTAGATACATGCAGCACAATTAAGGTTGTATAGTTAAGGAGTTGATATACCTGTAGCAGTTCCTTCGACAGTAGACATTCTTATAATCACTTCTGTCCGCGGTAGATGATCAACCATCACACACACTTTGAAAACACCACCACTTTCAGAGACTGATGATTCATCAACCACGAGAGATGCTTCAAGAACTACACAGAAATCAACAGCAAATTGCATTTCTCATTTTAAAATAGTAAGGTTTGATTGCCAAATAATTGTCAAACCTCCATTGCTAGGTATGGATACAGAGGCCAAATCACGTCCAAAGACAGCTGCTGAATCATTTGACACAAGACAGAGGAAGAAAAGCTCTATATTTTCCTTGAGATTGTCTTGGTCAGCAACATAATCAAAGCATGCTATTCCACCATAAACTGTAATCTCAAAAGTAGCACCCTCTCCAACAGGTAATGTAGTGAGGACAGTTTGTTGTGAAGCTGAAAGAACAAAACGTGATTTATAATATTAAATAGTATGCAAAACTTGCATGCATGCATGGTCTATACCTCCGAGTAGTATGTCAAACACAGCTTCCTGAAGAACGTCAACATTGACTTCTCGTTGCAAGTATTCGCCAAAATCGACACAAATATGCACAGTACTGTTCTCTTCAACTGTGTACTCTCGTTCAATAAAACTGACGGTTACCTCTGTAGGAATGTTATATACATAATCACAATACTAAAGCTGGCTGTAACATTACAAATAAATTTTGTCATAGAGTTTCCTTCATGTGTTTACCTACCATCATTGTCAATGATTTCGATAATGATTGGATCTTGATTTAAATCAAGGCGTTCCGTTATAGAAGCTCCAGTAAGACCAAGGAAGAAACTTTGAGTGCCTTCAACAATACTGTCCTCTAAAATAAGGTCTCCTACTGGAAACATTTCACAGACTTGCTCCCCTAATAAAGTTGCTGCTGGAACAGTCAAATTAAAGCTGCCAGGGGCAAAGTCCTCTGGTGTCACTGAGGGGGAAAAAAATTCAATATTAGTACATTACTGCAACAACAGTAATCACACCCAACGTACATGCAGTCTGGGCTTGTGTTTCAAACTGAACAGTGAGGTCACGCTCCAAGCCAACATCTGCCAGGCTGGTGAAAGCCACACACACCATAATTTCACCAATCGATCCATTTTCAGGAAGTGAAAATGTTGTAGTTCCAGAAAATCCAATCTCTGCCACTACAAATTGAATCAAAATGCTCAAAATAAACACCACCTTTACTGCAAGTAATTACTACAGTAGTTACCATCATCATCTTCAATAGACAATACAGTAGATGTAGCAGCTGGATCAATGTTGATGTCAGGAGAGGTGCTAGCAATTGTTACTCTGAAACCCTGTGTGTCTTCCAATGCACTGTCATCAAGAATAGACACCATTGCACATTCTTGATCACCATTGGTACTGCTAACATTAAATGTGACTTCAAATGGCTCAACAATTTCAAAATCGGATCCTTCAGTTGCTGTGTTACAATAATATGATACACAATAATGACGTATAGGCATTGCAAATGTATACACAATAGTTTAATGCTTACCCTCCATTAAGTCCATAGCATTTTCTATAGAAAGAGTCACAACCACAGGACAAGCCAATCCTCCAGTTGGTATCACTGAAATGTTGAGACAAATTTCTGCATTGTCTAATTGACCTTCCATTGCACTAATTGATGGCATGACAAATCCAACAGTGGCATCTATAGTATGATATGCATTGTAAAAGACCAGCACACATGCTAGCAGAGATACTACTCATCACATACCATCAGCATCATCATCAGCAATAGTCACAGTAGCAATATCAGCACTGATGTTACGAACAACATTGTCAGGTGAGACACTCATTATTTCAACATTAAAGGTCTGTTCATCTCCCTCCAGCTCTTGGTCATTCACAATAGTGATACTAGCACACAGTGAGTCACCACTCATTGTTGTACCAGAGGGGAATACAACGGAGAAAGGACTTGGAAGAGTGTAGTCATCCATCAGAACTGTATTTACATACAAACATTGTTGAGTAAAATTAATGCTATATTATGGAAAGAAATAAATATATCTTGATTGTTACATGCCACTGTAATTAACTCCAATACCAGTTTTCGCTTCATCAATAGCACCTAATGTAACTGTGACATCACACTCTAAGCCACCAGTAGGTACATCTGAGATGACAAGACACACTTCCAGAGGATCAGACTGGCCTTCTTGGGCATTGTAGGTTAGCATTGAAAACCCAACAGTGGCAGCTAGGGAAAGGAATTATGCGATGACTATAATGACACTTGAGGCATAACATGCATGCATGCATTTAGTGCTTGTGTACTTACAGTTAACATCTTGAATGGTGACACTAGCATAGATTATATCCACACTTATGCTAGGCTCAACGGCTACTAAGTGTACAGTAAAAGAATGTTCTCCTTCTATAGTCATATCATCAATCAATGTCACATCGGCACACTGTAGACTATCAATGAGAGAATCAAAATCTCCTGGCATAAAACTCAGAGTATTTGGTCCAATCAGATTATAATCAGAGCCGTTCACTGAAAAATATTATGCAAAAGGACAACATAGTATTATATTCCACACACAAGTAATGAACACACTCTATAATAATCAAATATTATTTTCAATGAATGAAAGAGCATCTCAGTATTACTTACAAGCTTTAGCTCTATCCGCAGTCGTCAGGTCAACAACAATGTTCACTTCAGATCCTCCAGCTGGAAGAGCGCTCAGTACCACACACACTTGTACAGGTGGATCACCTTCAGCTCCAGCAAATGATGAATTAACAAAGCCAACAGTTGCATCTAACACAGCAAACAGTTGAATAATTGCACACTCTTGACATTGGTCCAAACACATACCTTGAGGGTTTTTATCAATTATGGTGATAAGAGTTGAACTGGCAATAGATTGTGTTATTGTAGCACTAGGTGTTGTCATAGCAATGCTGCCTTCAAAGGTCTGATCTCCTTCCAATACATCATCAGTGAGGAGAGATACTTCTAAACAGGCCTGTTGAGCATCAATTGCTCCAGGCCCAAATACAGCAGACTGTCCAATACTACTGTAATCATCATTTAAAGCTATAAAATTAAATTAAAATAAAGAATAAACATTATCTGCTTCCCATGTATGAATTTATTTTTTTCTATTTGAAAATAAATTGAGAATAAAACATACTTGCAGATCCATCCATCAAATCAAATCTCACAGACAAGGGTACTTCAGTTGGTTTCAATACAGATAGATTAGCACAGAGCAAAACTGATGTACCTTCACAGTCTAGTAATTCTATATCACTCAGGAATACAGTAGCATCTTTAATGAAAAAGAGAGCAAAGGTAAAAATTAAGTGAACAAATGAATAATAGTAAATGCAGAAACTTGCCATCTGCATCTGTGATGGTCACAGTAACAGAATCATCTGGGTCAAGTTGGATCAGAGATGGTGATGGATTCACAAGTGTTACAGTAAACTGATGGTCTCCTTCAAAACTGTCATCATCCACAATAGTAATGTTTAGACAAGCTGGCTCTGCTGGACCAACAGTGAAGTTCACTGGGAAGTTACCATTAACATCCTCTGATATTGATATAATTGTAATATCATCGGACATAGCTGTGTGTATGTTGTGCATATAACAATTTGACCATAATATGCATTGAAGAGACTGATCATGGAAAATTATTTCGGGATGCTATTTGTAAATAAAAATTAATGACATAATAACTAGCTTACATATTTGAGCATCTCCAGTGACCATCATCTGAACAGTTGCAGGAATTTCAAATGCAAATTTATTAACACCTTCTGCACAGATTGTAACAGTGGTTTCATCATTTTCACTAATAGTCATGTCCTCTGTCGCCATTCGAACTGTCACTGTACGTAGATGAATGTATAGAACAAGGCACGACAACAATCATATTACACTTAAGCATTCATGAGAATTTTTCTAATGATTTTGCTATCACAAAACAAATCCAAAAAAAAGAGGTATTACTAGGATTAAGAGAATAATTCTTAGGTTACTGTAAAGATAAAGTTACTATATAGGTTTAAAACTAACCATCATCATCAAAGATTGTAATAGTGGTACTTGCATCAGCATCTATTCCAGGAGGAGTTACAGAAGATACAGATACTGTAAAGACATGATTTCCTTCAAAGTTCATATCGTCAACAAGCTCAAAATCAAGACAATCAGATGGTCCAGTTACAGTCGATGTGTCAAAGAAATAGGCGAGTTCAGAAGTGTTTGACATTGGAGGTATGAAATCCACACCTTCATCTGTGTATTTAGATATAAATAAATAGATTCACATAATAAAGCATCAACATAGTGGTTGCATTGCACTGTTAATAAATCATTAATGATCACCTCTAGCACTAGCACTGTGCATACCTGCTATCATGTTATCTGTGACATCAACAAATACAGTGACATTACACTCCAGTGTAATTCCAGACAACAGAGCAAAACCACAAACAGAAATGATATTATTGTCCATATCTTCGGTTGGATTAGGAGTAGGTATAAAGAAGAAACTGAATCTCTCCACTACATGTACAAAAAAGATGAATAAAAACAAACCTATAATGGCAATCATAGTTCACATACAATCTGCCATATCAGGGATAATAACTGTTAGCACATCACGATCCATATCAAGAGTATAGCCTGCAGCTTCAGCATCAGCAGCACTCAAAGTCACAGTGAATGAATGGACACCTTCAAGAGCATTGTCAGCAATGATAGATACATTTTCTATAGTGGACTGCTCTACTCCATTGCCATCATTAACAAGAAACATAACAATGAGGGTCCTTTGATCAAAGTCCTGATTCAAAACTGTAGAGGTAGCATAGTTAAATAAAACTATCAAAGTGAAAGCATACACTTGGTATATACTGCATAAGTCGGACAATCAAGAAATAGACACTATAATTCACCTGCTTTGTCTCCATCATTCAGTGTTAAAGTGACATCAATCTCAATCTTTAGTGGACCTCCTGATGTGTTCAGGAAAAGGTTAAATGGGAAAGTACTTCCCTCATCCACTGTCACTGTAAGGTCCTCATCAGCAAAGCCGATAGTAGCATCTGCATAGGTAGTATAACAATACTGAGAGTATGTGCCAGGTAATACTAAACAGTAGCTTTAAGTACGTGTATGCTTGATTTTCTATACCTTCTGCATCTGTGATGGTCACAGTAACAGAATTATCTGGGTCAAGTTGGATCAGAGATGGTGATGGATTCACAAGTGTTACAGTAAACTGATGGTCTCCTTCAAAACAGTCATCATCGACAATAGTGATGTTTAGACAAGCTGGCTCTGCTGGTCCGACAGTGAAGTTCACTTGGAAGTTACCATCAACATCCTCTGATGTTGATATTGTAATATCATCTGGCATAGCTGTGTGCATTAATCATACAATAAAACTTGATGATAAATTAAGAGAATGCTCATTTTGTGTACACAAGACAAGGTGGAAATGAAGTGAGATGTGCTTACATGCATCTCCTGTGATCATCATTTGAACACTTGCTGGAATTTCAAACATATTCTTGTCCACACCCTCCGCACAAATTGTAATAGTGGCTTCATCATTTTCACGAATAGTTACGTCCTCTGTTGCCATCCTAACAGTCACTATAGGTGAATGCATAAGAACAAGAAAGGATGAAGTTTGTCCAGTTGGGAAGAACATACTGGCAATGTATGCATCATACGATTCATACGGGTCATGCTATTACATGTAGGCCTTGAGATCTAGTTTGGAAGTTGACTATATAGTGTCTATAAATAGTAGTGTATACTGCTATTCCCTGCTCTAATGCCTGTGAGCTCTAGTTAGTCTAGTGGTAAGAGCATTCGACCAAAGTTCAAAATTAAGACCTGGGTTCTAATCCCAGCTAGATTTCAAAAATTTTTCCAATGATCTTTCATGCATAAACATATTCTGGAAATGATACTACTAACATAATTCAAAATTGCTAGGTTTATGCAGTGATTATTGTGCGAAATAATGATCGTATTAAGTTTGTATTGAACAAACCGTCATCATCAAAGATTGTAATAGTGGTAATTGCCGCAACGTTTATTCCAGGAGGAGTTACAGAAGATACAGATACTGTAAAGACATGATTTCCTTCAAAGTTCATATCATCAACGAGCTCAAAATCAAGACAGTTAGATGGTCCAGTTACAGTCGATGTGTCAAAGAAATAGGCGAGTTCAGAAGTGTTTGACATTGGAGATACAAAATCCACACCTTCATCTGTGTATTAATTTTAATATAAATAAATAGAGATCAGTATTACATTATAGTGGTTGCTTGGCACTGTTAACATTAATGATCACCTCTAGGACTGAGAGCATAATATTATATTTTTATACCTGCTATCATGTTATCTGTGACATCAACAAATACAGTGACATTACACTCCAGTGTAATTCCAGACAACAGAGCAAAACCACAAACAGAAACGATATTATTGTCCATATCTTCAGTTGGATTAGGAGTAGGTATAAAGAAGAATCTGAAATCCTCCACTACATGTAGAAAGAAGATGGATAAACCAAACCTTTAATGGCAATCATAGTTCACATACAATCTGCCATATCAGGGATAATGACTGTTAGCACATCACGATCCATATCAAGAGTATAGCCTGCAGCTTCAGCATCAGCAGCACTCAAAGTCACAGTGAATGAATGCTCTCCTTCCAAAGCATTGTCAGCAATGATTGTCACATTATCTGATGTAGATCTACTATTATTGGTATTGGTTACCATAAAAATAGCAGAGACGGTCGCTTGATCAAAATCTTGCAGATACACTGAAGAGATATAACAATATCGAAGTATACACTATAGTTGGCTGTATGACTAAACTTTTGAACTCATACAAGTATACTTTACCTGCTTTCTCTCCATTTACAAGTGTTGATGTTACATTAATCGGAACTTCAAGTTGACCTCCTGGTGTATTCAAAAGAAGCTCAAAAGTGAGGACATTTCCCTCATCAACAGTTACTGTAAGGTCAGTATCAGCAAATCCAATGGTTGCATCTAAAATAAAATAAAAAAAGACAATCAAGTATATTTGCAAGGATATTAAGTGATGCTACGCATATTATATATTTTACATACCTTGTTCATCTGTGATGGTAATAGTGACTGAGGAAGGATCTCCAAACATCAAAGAAGAAGGACTTTGTGAGTCTGGGACCAAACTCACTTCAAAAGAATGAAATCCTTCAAAGTTGTCATCATTCACTATTGACACATTAGCACAAGCTTGCAGCTCAAGTGTAGGTCCAGGATTGTCAAAAATTAGCGTTGAAGGAGTTGGAGCACTAAAATCTTCAGACAGTGCTGTATAGGATGCATGTAATAGTTATATAGTCATTCAAGCTATAGTACATGAGCCTCACACCATGATATGTATACTGAGCTATACCCATTCACACTGAAACACCATGCAATATTATAATATGGCAAGTTAATTCGACTGTTCAATGGTCAATTTGAAAGTCTAAATTGCATCACATTTAAATTTGCCAACAGTTTGGTCACCATGCATAGCACACACATACAAAAATTCATCAATATTATGTTTGCAGACTAAACTGTTAAATTTATTGATCATCAATATTCTGGCTACATAAGGTAACAGAAATTTAATAATTGTTCTCATTAATTTGTACGTTGGGCCAGGGATCCCTATACATATAGTCATTCTAAATCAATGGGTATAAACATGCATGTATACAATTTATGTATACTTGTATACTTACTTGCTAAACCAATATCCATTGTACTCAAGGAAACATTAACAGAAGAAATCTCAGAACCAGTCACACCATTGATTGTAGCACACACTTGAAGAGTATCTTGTGCATTTTCATCTGTTTCTGTCATATCGGCTGAAATTGTTATCTCATTGTCGCGTTCTAAAAAACACACAAAATTCATGAACATGCATAGAGCAAATAATGCATCATAATAATTACCATCATCCATTATCATCACAGTAATCTCTGATGGTGAACCAATTGTGATACCAGGAGGAGTGGTTGCAGAACCAAAGGAAACTGTAAAGGATTCATCTTCTTCCAAAATGGTGTCATTAACAATACTTATAGTTGCACAAGCAGTCTGTCCCAGTCCAAACGGTTCATTAAAGACAACCATTGATAGATCAGAACCACTGAAGTCTGTGTTTTCTATTGCAGAACCTGAGTATAGTGTATAGACTTACTGTTAAAAGTGAAAATTTATAATAATATAGACAAAGAAATTAATGCTCATCTAAATGGACTATATAGACACAAGTATGATCACATACCAGACATGATAGTGAATGGTATTGACACAGTAGTGAAGTTTGAATCCACTGAGTCTGGTAAACCACTAATCTCTGCACACACACTAACTGAGGGACTGGACTCCAGTTGTTGTATATTCTCCTGTTCAACAACGATTACAAAGTCCTCAGCTGAGACAAGGAGAAGTGAACAATTATACATATAATCACACTATAGTATAGACGGACAATCATTAATTTTTAATTATGTAACATTCCGGCACACAAGGAGGAGATGAAAAAAGCAACACAAACAAGTGAAAAAAAATATGAATGTAATGAAAATATTCAAAAACAATAACTTACTATTGCTTGCCAAAATTGTTATTTCAACTGATGAAAAGGATCCGGTGACAACACTTGGATTACTATTCATATTTATGTTAACTGAAAATGATTCATCAGGCTCCTTTATCTCATCTTCAAGCAACGAAATAGTTAATGTTTGATTCAGTGCTCCTCCAGAACTAAACTGCACATCTGGCAAAGAGTCAAAATCTTCAAGCTCTATGAAACAAAAGTATGTTGAAGATTTTTAGTAATCAGTACATACAAGTGTACAATATGTACAGACTATGATGGAGGTGTAAAACTCAAAACTCTACCTGCTGCATCCAAAATGCTAGAGAACGCCACAGTTACATCAATGTCAAGATCAGCTATTCCAGAGAGAGAAACTTCAATGGTAACATTTACACCTTCAACACCAGACAAAGCAGGTGGTCCACCAAAGTTCACAGTTGCCACTATAAATGAATGAAGACTAAGATGAAGTTATGTTGCAATTAATACCACAACTTTACAACTATACCTTCATCATCCATGATAGTCACTGTGACATCATCATTTGAATCAAATACAATCACACTGGGTGATGGATTTCCAAGTGTCACAGTAAACAGGTGATCAGCTTCAAAGGAGTTATCTTCAACAATCATGATTTCAATACATGCTTGACCAGCTGCTCCTGTTGAGAAACTAGCAGTTATGCCTCCTGGTGTCATAATGTCTTCTGTCAGAGCTGTGTATATAATATATATATACACATGTACTAACATCTGATTAACTATAACTCCATGAGTGAATATATTCTTACATATTTGAGAGTCTCCTGTGATCAACATGTCAACACTTGCTTCAACCTCAAACATGCTAATATTAACACCTGCTGCACAGATTGAAATATTGCCTGCAGAATCTTCACTGAAAATTATATCTTCTGTTATCATCTGGACTGTCACTGCAGATATGTAGTGTGTCATGCAGAAAAGACAAAAATAACAAAACTAACACAATAAATGTAGAAATGCAAATATGCGACTTTATGCATTCCTATAAAGAATATTCCTTTTTATGTATGAAAAGCAGATGAAAGTTTCAAGATATATACAGTATAATGCCAGTTGAATAGTTTATAACTAACCATCATCATCTGAGATTGTGACACTTGTACTAGCATTAGAGCCACCAATTCCTGAAGGGGTTGATGAGGTCACAGCTACTATGAATGAATGGTTCCCTTCAAAGTTCATATCATCCATGATGTTGAATGTAAGACAAGGGAATGGCCATGGTGGAAATGGTGAGGAGGACGAGAAAGAATACTCGAGAGGAGAAAGTGGAGAGGTGAAATCAACACCTTTAGCTGTATGATTATTATCAATAAGAAGGGAAAACAGTATGATGCTATGTACTCATACTAAGAATGGATACATGTAGATAATGCAATTAAATTTACTACTGTGGCAATGTATTACAACTAACTTGCTATTAGAGTATCCATGACTTCCACTGTTACAGTCACATCACACTCCAGTGCCACAAGGCTGGTTGTTACTGAACTGCAAACCTCAACTGTATCATCAGTGCCTTCAACAGGATTAGGAGATACTGCTACAAAGCTGAAAGTGAAATCAGCCACTGTAGGGAAATCAAAACAGAACCCATTTTGAGATGATAAATATTCTAATCGGCCATGTTATTATTGTTGTCTTGTAGTAATTAATATCTTACAATCTGCTGTATCAGTGATAATGACTGTTAGCACATCACGATCCATATCAAGAGTATAGCCTGCACCTTCAGCATCAGCGGCACTCAAAGCCACAGTGAATGAATGGACACTTTCAAGAGTATTGTCAGCAATGATAGATACAATGCTTGATGAAGAGTTTGTACCATTGAAATCGCCAACAGCAAATTGAGCAGTGAGGAACTCTTGGTCAAAGTCATCATTCAGTACTACACAATGTATTGCATACAAATACATACAAGTATTCAAATTATATTCTTTGAAACAGAAAATGTGATTATATTGCACGTAGCAAAACATGACTGTTTTTATCAAGATTGAATCAAGAATTAATTATTTCTGTCTTTAGGCATATCACATTGAGGCATACCAGCTTTGCTTCCATTGATTAGAGTTAAAGTGACATCAATCCCAACCTTTAGTACACCAGCTGGATCTCCAGGTGTACTAAGAAGAAGGTCAAAGGTGACATCAGTTCCTTCTTCCACCTCCATCATTAGATCATCATCAGCAAATCCAATGGTTGCATCTACGACAATTTAACATGAATATATACAGTTGACTACACATGTGATAAAATTAAGCTTTATCAACTGTACCTTCATTGTCTGTGATTGTCACTGTGATTGGGTTGTTTGTTGGATCAATAACAATTGTGTCAGGCGATGGATTTACAAGAGTTACTGTAAACTGATGATCTCCTTCAAAACAGTCATCATTAACAATTGTGACATTAACACAAGCTTGCATTGCTGGGCCTTCTGAGAAAGTAGCAGTTGTGCCTCCTGGTGTCACAAAATCATCCATTATTGCTACAAGAGTGTACAATAATTATAAATACATGCATGCATGTTATTGATACTGATTAATAGTAATGACATGTATGTATCTAGGTTGATTTATTACTTGTTAGAGAGTCTCCTGTGATCATCACTTCAACAGTTGCCTCAACTTCAAACTCGACAATATTAATACCCGCTGCACAGATTGAAATAGTCTGTCCATCATTTTCACTAACAGTCATGTTCCCTGTTATCATCTGTACAGTCACTGTATGATTTTAGAAGATTGTAATACGTGGAACATTGTGTACATTATTTACAAGTAGTAAAAATTTTATAAAAATGAGAAGTGTAGGAATGGGCAGTGCAGTAAAAAGCAAGGAAACAAGACAAGTCTCTGAATTTCGGCACATGACTACTTCATTTTCATGAGTCAAGTTATAAATGTCGGTCATTTGACAGTCGGACTCATGAGTCAATGCAAGCAATTGACTAATTTGGATGAAATAACAAGCTTGTAGAATGTAGATGCACAGTAAGGAATTGGGCACAAAAATGAAGTAGTCATGTGCCGAAATTCAGAGACTTGTCTTGTTTCCTTGCTTTTTACTGCACTGCCCATTCCTACACTTCTCATTTTTATAAAATTTTTACTACTTGTTCATTCACTTTTTTAAACACCAAGGTGCATGGAGACAATCACACAGCAGAGACTAGTCAGTCTCTACAAAAAACAGAAGTGTACATTTGATGCGCATGCGCATTATAGGCATTGGGCAAGAAACCACGTGGTCTATTGACGACCTTTACCTACATTAAAATGGCTAAATAAAGTACAGTATTTTATATCAAGAGTTTCAAAGCTGCCTAGATTTTGTTTGCTGCCTTTTCGCCGGCAAACAAGTCGAAAAGGACGTACTACAGATGAAATGAAGACTCACTATGTAGTCAAAGTTGGCTCAATACCTTTTGTTTGTCTGGAAATCGCGTTCAAGTAAGTCAGTTAGGAAGCAGTAAGTACCCAGGCAGAAATTTCTTGCAAATGACATGTAAGATCTTACTTCTAAAAATAGATCAAAATGGCAAGATCCTGCATGATTCTTGTAAGAAATCAGTATTCTGAAGGAAGGAAGGAGAAAACAAAATCGCACTCTTGTGGCTTCTCGCGAGCGCTCTCTCCAGAGTGCTCTAGAAACTTTTTACCAGTCTTCTTGGTTAATACAGTAAGGTAACTGTCTGTGGGAAGCTATTAAATGCATTTGAAGGCTTAGCTTTCTTTCCCTGAAAGTTTATAAGCATAAACATTTTG